>JAWNLM010000137.1:5707500-6270000 GCA_035042345.1 Drosophila fungiperda | reverse complement strand
CTAAGTTTCTGCTGTTTGTCTCCCAGCGACTGGTTTCTTGTTTCTCTGTTTGCTTAGCACTTTTACTTTTTCAATTTGCTTTGCAATTATTTTGGTCAACTACCGTTTATGCCCTTCACCCAAGCGAAGGTTGTGCCTCTAAGCCCACCATAACACACACACACACGCGCACAACATCGATGTGCCTGTTAATTGTCTTGCGTTTATTTACAAAATTTCACCTTTATGCATTTGACTCGATTTCGTATGCAGCGGATGAAAGAGCTGTAAATACACACATTTCATATACATTATGTATATATGTACAAAGATATATATGTAAATAGATAGACACATTCTGTGGTACACTTGAAAGGGTTAAGAAAAAACCTGCTCATCGTAAAGAAAACCAATGCCAAAAAATTGTTTTAAATTCCTTTTTAACAAAACCACAAAAGTCAGAAGTATTAACTGAAAAATATATTTTTTTTAATAATTTCGAAACATTATGGATTTTCAGCCAGAGCTGAGACTCCGATCAATGATGATGATAGCGTTGCTACGTTGCCTTTAAACTGGCCAAAATAGGTAGCTGGTTAATAGTCAAATTTCGGCCAAAACCAAAAGAGGTAAGACATGCCGATGACATTATCAACTGCTAAAAAATTACAAAAAAAAACAACAATTGTTTTAAAAGAGCTAGGAAGAGATACATTTTCTTCTTAAACCAAACTCGAATTTTTTTTATTTTTTTTTGTTAATTGAGTTTGTCTTTATTTGGCAAAGATTGAATATCAGATGCAGCGCAGAGGCAGACAAATGTTGCAACTGTACATATATGTATGTTTTTAGATATATATATATAGATATATATATATATAGATATATATATATATAGATATATATATATATAGATATATATATATATAGATATAGATATATATATATATAGATATATATATATATAGATATATATTGCTTTTGTCGAGCCAAACAATCTACGCCCATACAAAAATAGTGTTTGCTTTTTCATACTCTTAACGAAAGTATTGCAATTTTGTGGAAAAGTCTTGCATATATATACAAATATATATTTGTATTCCGTAGTCGAGTCGATATAGCCATCTTAATGAAACTTTATGCGCTCAATTTCTTATATAATAATATAATATAATTAAATTTGGAAGTCAGCAAGAGTATGAAATTTTCGGAGTGACCAAGATAGTCAAATATATCATGTTTTGTCAAGGATTTACCTAATTAAACTTGGCTTATGTACACATGCCAAAATCAAAAAGATTAGCGCAAACAAATAAATGAACATTAATCATTATTTAAATTGGCTTTTAAGTATATGCATTTACTACTTACTGGAAAATTGGTCAAGAAAAAAATGAGAACAAAGAAATAAATTGTGATTGTGAAAAAAGAATTCAGTATTTGTCACATTAGATTGTAACTTCTACTTTTCGTATTTAAAATTAATATCTGTGCACAACTCGTCGTTCAGTCTATAATCTCTATATTTGGTACTATAAAAGTCAGGGACATTTTGATGCTGTGACATCAGCGACATGACCAAACTAGGGCAATCTTTTGTGATCGTTTGTGATTGTTACTATGACTGTGTGCAGCCAACCAAAAGTGGTAATGTTAACAAATACACATACACACACACAGACACACACATACATACACACACAGATACATGTATATATGCCATAAGCTGTTGGCTTGCGCATATTTAAAAGATATGCGATTCTTTTGGCCTTACTCCGATATCAGGCGCATGAGCTCATAATTATAATAATTCTAAAAACAACAAAATATATCCATTATCGCTTATGGTTAAAATATTTCAACTTTGTATATAGATAAATATGTGTTTGAGCATAAAAGTGAAATCGCAACGAAAAGTTGCGCACGCAATTCTTAAACTAAACGGAAAGTGTCAAGGGAAACCTGATTATTTATTAAAAGTTATTGTTTATATTTATTTATTTATAATTAATAATTAGTGCTTAGAACATATCTGCAACTGGCAAGTGGCAATGCGTAAAACTACAAGAGTAAAAAATAAAATTGTACTAAAAATAGGCAGACAAAAGCTGAACAAAATGTTCACCTGGCTACCAAAGTACCAAGTGGCAAGTAAGTAAAAGCGAACAAATGCACAGATATGTGTGTGTGCATGTGTATGTGTGCGTGTGTGTATACATAAATTTTTTTGTATTTTATTTTGGCTCAATGTGTGATAAAAGAATGCCGCCAAACAGCAACAAAAGAGAGATGAACCGCGAGGCGCTGCGAGATGGGAGATGGAAGATGGGGCCTGCTATATCATATCGTGGTATATCACTTAATGATGGGGGTTAAGACGGGAGGGCTAAAGTGTATGAGCACGAGAATTGAAAAGAATTTCACGTCTGCTGAAAACCATTTGGTCAAAAGGCGACTGCTGCTGCTGCTGCTGCTGCTCCCATTGGCTTTGGGGCAGACCCGAAGACGGCTGCCTGCTTAACAGCATCAAATCGTGCTGTTAGTTGTAGCTGTTTTTACTGATTTTATTATTATTATAAATATTATTATTTCTAGTGTTGTTGTTGTTGCCACACACTTTGCGCCAAATTTGAGGCAGAACACATGCATGCAATACGCGCCCCGCTCGCACATGTAAATTTAGTTTCAATTTGTTGCTGATACCCCTTCAAAAACCGGCTAACAGTCTGTTTGTCTGACTGAAATTGATTAAGGCATAAATATTAATTGTATACCCTATAAATATATTTTAGATATATATCAACTTATTAGATCTATGTTTATATATATTTATGTTTATTACTCAGTTATATAGGGCATGCGCTATTCGTTGTAATTTAGCTTTGGCATTCTGCAAAATTTGTTTATAAAAAAGTATTTCACAAATTTTTTTTCTTATAATTTGTTTTGTTTTTTAAATATATTTTGCCCGCGAGTCAAGTTGATATACCAAAGTCCGTTGGTGTAAATGTTTATATGTTTATATATATACACATGATTCTATGTATATACCAACTTTCACTGATTAAAGCCTGTGGCGATAAAACTTAGAACACTATATCATATATAGCTCTTTTTGAAACAATTTCTGTGTTTGGAAATGGCTTCTTTGTTCTTTTTTTGTATGATTGCATTATATAAAGAAATGGACAAATTTTAGCTGAGTTAGTTTTTTGGTTTTGTCTTCTCTTATAAATTGTTTGTGTGTGTGCTTCTTCCGATTGAACGGCAATATGGCCATTAAAAATGTATATATATTTATATCTATATATACACTTTTCTATATATATATATGTATATATTGCTGGCGGAGAGAAGGCGAAGGCCAATCTAAAAAAAAAAAAACTCAGTTCTCAATCGCAACGTAACTTAAATTAAGTGCTAATTGTTAAAACACTTGAGAATATTTATATTGTTTTATTTTGCATGTTCAAATGTTTGTTAGTCTGTGTGTGCGAGTGTGTGTGTGCAATTAAAGTGATTTTCCACACTGACGTCAATTTCGTAAAGGCTTTGTTGTTGTTTTACGTACAAACATCTTTTCTATTTTATGCTTGCATTTTAAACATAATCTTTGGCCTTTATTCTATACTATAGAGAATTATAATATTATGATAAAGTGCAGTTAAGCATAACGGGATAGACATCAAATCGTTGCCAAGTAAATATATAGCCACATACCAAGATCAGGTGGAATATATTGAAGGGTATTTAATCTTCGTACTGCCCAAATTATTTGTTGCTTAAATGTCTTTTTTTTTATTTATTATTAAGAACATTTAGAACGTAATTGATAGGATAAGTGTAGTTGTGATTGCAATATTGATTGCCTGTATAATTAGAAGCCATATCTAATTCAAAGAAACATTAAATTTCATTGTTTACCCAATTTTTCAATGCATTAGCTCATAAACAACAACTAAAATAATATTTTCCGACAACTAGTTTCCTAGTTTCTGAGAAAAGAGAACCGATTGAATCACGCAACAATGTTTTGCGACACAATTTTAAATGAATATGAATAAATAGAATATGATTTAAAGCTAAAGTTAGCTTGTTAAACCACAGATAAGGAAACAAAGTCCAGAAGAAGAAAGATGATAACAAGTTGATGGCAGCGGAGAGGAGAGGAGAGAAGAGGAAGCAGCGCACGTAAATAACTAAAAGCAGCGCAACGATGATAAAATCCTCGATTTGAATGCGGTGACATTAACAAGTAAAACTATATAGAAAATATGGAGAGAAAAAAATGACTCAAATATACAAAAGAAAAATTATGAAGAAGAGAAATAAAAAAAACACACACATAAAAAATAAAGAAATCGGTGAAAACTTTGCATTTTGTGCAACGACACGTATTGGGGTACAAAAAAGTGTGCCTCTAAGGGGCAGGGTGGTGTGTGTGTGAACGTGTGTATGTACGTGTAGATGCCGCACCCATGTCGATGCTGCGACTCTGACATGTTTGTGTGTAAGCAACTGCACTTGCGATTATCAGGCACACACACGCACACACATTGAGTGTGTGTGTGTGTTGGTGGAGTTCGTGATAAAAACAAGCTAAGAAATAAATAAATACGCGATAAAATACAAATGCTCACAAACAAGATGCTGTAAATAAGCATACATACAAAAATACATACAAAATACATACATACATACGTGCACTATAAGTACATATTTACATACATATAAATCATTCACATTTACTATTTGTAGAAACTGTAAATATTGTGAGTTATACTCCAAAATGCAAAATGCTGAGATTGAAATACGCAAATATGTATGTAGTATATATATATATATATAAATATGTAATCATAGAATCGGCTCAGTGAGCAATTAAACTAATTCATTTCATGCGCTATTAGTATTATTTTAATACACATATTAGTATTATTTTAATATGTCGTTTACTGAACGATCGCCAAGTTAATTGCTCTTTTGTAGCTGATTGCATTCTACTTGAGCATATCCATTTAGATATATATATATATATATATTTGTATATATTTCGTCGTTTCGACTTCAGATTTTGAATATTATTAATAATTGTATTGTACAAAAATTGCAGCGTTAACAGCAAATTTAAAAATTTTTTATTATTTAGAAAATTGTAAAAAAAAAATGTTTCATAAATTTCACAGTATTAAAGCAATTTTGGGTAATTTGGAAAAGTGCGTTAAGTCGAGGCACGCCCACCAACGCCCACTATCGATTTATATTGATAAGATATATCAGTCGATAGAACTTCTGCTGACACTTTAAGCCAACTTACAGTTTACTGAGATAAGTCACTTCATCAATCTAAATCAACGTTGTCAAATTATCGCATTCAATGATTAATTACGGCTAAAAATTGTACTTTCGATATAAAAATAAGTATAGGCAATATAAATACTTTTTGAGAAATCAAATCAATTTTGTAATGCCTGCCTGTAGCTATTTTGCCAATACTAATATATATATATACAAATATATATATATATTTTTGTTCTTAAATTGAACAATAGTTTTCATATGGCTTTAGCTGATTTCTTGGCATAAAAATGTGATTTATTTATAAAATTTATTCGAGATTCGATTGCATTTGCGTCATTTGCGCCCTTTATCGGCATTTTTGGAATTCATTGTGATTGTTTTAACAAATGATTTCTTTTTATTTTTATTTTTTTTTTGTATACTTTTCATATACGTTGCTGTTTTCACTGTGGGGATTTTGTTAGTTTGATTATAGGTGCTGAAACATTCATTTGTTGTGGCACGAACTGCACGCATCTGTTGTTCATTGTTGTTGTTGCCATATCATATTATTTACCACTGCATGAATGCCAATACAAATATTTCTGCTCGACCATAATTCCTAATTTTGTAGAAAAATTTGAAAATCTAAAAATTCTCCAAAATGCCAAAATTACAATGACAATAACAATATTAACAGCAAAGCGTTAAACTTACAACATGGTGGCAAATGTTTGTTAGTACAAATTCCCAGAGATCTCATAAGTTTGTGTGTGTTTGTGTGTATCCAATGCGGAAATGTTGTTTGCTTGTTTACAAGAAAATTGTTTTAACATTTTGTTATTGTTGTTTTTTTGTGTACATCTCACTTTTTAGTCAGGTCAGGTAAATGCTTAACAAAGGGTAAAATTAAGTTGCGCAAAAGTACGTGGCAGACTAGAAGAAAGCTGCAATGACCGAGTCGATTTGGCCATGTCAGCTTGAGCCTTTAAACTTGATATATAAATTCTTGTTTACCAAGCAAACTTCTTTTGCTTGCAAGCTATCAAATTCAATCGATAACCGATTTTAATCGATAGTCATGATATTAATTATCATCTGTAAAACTAAGCATTTTATTTTAATTGGTTAAAAGTGCATTTTCTCTCTGTCCGTTTGTTCAACAAAAAAAAAATAGAGGTTTCATCATTCAAGTATAACTTTTATCGATTAATATTACAGCTGTGAATATACAACAACACATTTTGTGCTTGTTTTATAAATGAAGACGTGAATTAAATGTATACCATTTGTAATCAAATCACAAATAAACACAGAAAAATAGAGTATTGAAATAAACTAAATTTTAACTATGAATTTTTAACTACATATATATAGTATATAGTAGACAGTTTTAATTAAGAATATTTTGTTATTATTTATTTATTAATTTTGAAAAATTTCAGTTTAGAAAATTAGTCGGTAAAATTATAGTTAAAAATTAAATGAAATAAAATAAAACTCAAGTTGAAATTGAAATACAAAATAAAATATTTTAACACAGCAGAAATTGTTAAATATCAGTAGCCTATATATATATATATAGCAGTTAGGCCAATCATAATAATAATATAATATATAATAAATCGATATGTTAGAGTAGAAAGCGAGTTGCCCACGTCGACTCGACTAGTTAGTCTCAGGTCTCAGTCAGTTTAGTTAACATTGTGACTTTGGCCTTCTTCTAGTACCACTCACTTGACGAACTGGCAAACGGTCAAACTGACTAACTAGATGACAGTTGTGTGTCATAATTAGCGCTGCCAGCTTTGCTCTGTCATACAATTAAAAACAAAAAAAAAAAACAAAAATAAACTCAGCAGTTAGTTAGTAGACTGATTAAGTTAACTGCTTGGCCGCGGATTGTTTGCTTAGCTGATTAGACTTTTGAATAGTTTGTAATTGCTGTTGGCTCGAGGTCATCGTGTGTAAACTAAACTTAACCAATAGCAACAACAATAACAACAGATATAAATAACAACCTTACACCAAATGCAATATTTGTCAATATAATTAACAGAATGTTTCAAATTGCTGACCACTTTTAAGGAATTTTTTGTTCGCTTGCGTGTGCAACTTGACGCGCCCCAAAAGCCGTTTAAATCTCGGATAAACAAATATTTTATGCGTTTTAATTGCAACAAATCGGCTTAAGACAACTCGACTCTGGACTCCAAGGACAAGGCAAAGGGCTGTCATTGTTGTTGCTGTCGATGTTATTGACATCGGCGGAAGGTTTTATCATCAGACCGCTGCCTCTTCTAGTGCCTCGTTTGTATATATCTATACATGAATATTTATATATATACTTATAAATATCTTTCTTGTTTTTTGTTTTCGTTGTCTCTTTTATCATTTCCCTTTGGGCATTGCTCGTCGCGTGGCCGCCACAGAATGTGGAGTCATATGGTTTTTTCATTTTATTTGGCTCTTAATATTTATGAGCCAAAAGCTTAAGATGATGACGTATATCATGATCATGATCATGATCATGCTCATCATCATGATGGTGATTAACATTTTGGGATTGGTTTTTGAAAATGACGATGACTAACACATCAACAGCATCATCGCATCCATAAACTTCATGATCATTATGATTATGATGATGATGGTGATCGTGATTGGCATTCATCATGTAGCAGGTGAAGCTTAACTATGCCGGCTATCGCTCTATTGCTCTACCCTCTCTTTCGCCATCTTTCTTAATGTCACGCTGTCTGTCTGGCTTTCTGTCTATTCACAGCATTTGTCACTTTCACATTAAACAGTTATTGTTCTCGCTCTCCGTTTTGATTGGCTTTTACTGAGTCAAGGCGAGCCCTTTGCCCTTTTGATTTTATGCTTCTTAAACAATGAGTCTAGCAATAAAGAAGAAGAAGAACAACAATAAATGCAGAATTTGCTATCAGAGGAAACGATTAAAACTCAATAACATCTGTGATAATAATGATTTTACAATGCATTATCGCACATTTGTTATTCCTAGAATGCGTCAGTTGTTAAACCATAAAAACACCTGTTTTATTTGTGTTCAATTAAAAAACAATGCTTAACCTTAATTATCCCTTAATAATTATATAAAGATCGATTCGTAATAAACCGTTTCCACCCTTTTGTGAATTATTTACTATTATTGAAGACTTTCTAGGAACACAATGAATGCTTTTGTAACGCATTAAATGCGACTTCTCCGACTCCAGAAATTATATATATTTCTGATCAAATATAATCATGTTCGTCTGTTTCCTAGTTTTCAAACTATCTTGATCAAACTTCACAAATCAGATCATTATATCAAACAGCTCCAGTAGGAACAATATGTAGAAATGTGAACAGTTTTGAGGAAGATTTTTTTATTTAGCAAATTTTCCAAATCAATCTTATTTGATGTCAAATTAAATAAGAATAATCGGTTTCTTTTTCAAATTTACAGTAAAGTTTGAATGTGTGGGTGTGTTAAATTCGGAGTGCCTAAAATAAGCGGAATTTTGCTTGGTTTTTCATTGATCTCATTGCGCAATGGCTGAGCATCTTTCACAGAGCTCTTGAATATAGCGTTCCTGTTGCCAGTAGTAACAAAGTGCTGGCAACCGCTTCAAAGGCATGAAAAAGATACATTTTTATTTTTTCGGAGAAGCGACTTCTTTTAGTTGTTGTTGTTCTTGTTGTACTGTTGGGTGTTGACCAAACGATGAGCTAGTGATTCCAAGTTCAATGGAATTCTTTTCGCTACATTTTACTGTCGGAACATTGTTTTTGTTGGTTAGTGCCTAGCCTAGGAACTTAGATTGTAATTATCTTATCTTTTAAATGAGAATACATTTAACGGGTGTACATATATATATATATATATATATATATATACATGTATACCTTCATTTATTTGGCTTTTCTTACCGTTTTTGTAAGGCCATTTTGTACATTTATCAGAGTGTGTGTGTGTGTGTGCATAGTTTGCAAGTGAATGTATTTGTTATAGAGACAACAGCGATCATTTTAGCCACAACAAGCTTTTGCTTGCCTGTCATATGAGTTAAGAGTATTTGGTTATGACAGAATCATAAATAATGCTGCCCTAAGCCAAATGAAACTTTAAGCTCAACTGATACCACTGCGCAAGTGCGAAATTCGATAAGTGCAAAAATTTAATAAACATATAGACACAAAAGTCATGCATACATGCATACATGCATATATATATTATATATATATATATGCAGATGTATGTAGATTAAATCGTTTGTGTCAATATTTAACTTGATTTTTTTTGCCTTGTATGAATTTCAGCAGCTTTGCCATTCGATTCTACTGTGCTGCTATCAGTTTTGCTATAGCGTCGATAAGTGGCAATATCGATAATAAGCTAATAAGGCAAGTGTGTATGCGTTTTATATACGCCCATTTATAGGATTAGATCGAGATAACCAATACAAATCAAGTACAACTAATTTTATGCTAATGACAAAAATTTGCTTGTTTGCATGCCTAATGACAATTCGATTAATATCGATACATGAATTATTGGTTTGTGATTTGTCTGATTTAAACAATTTTTTCTATTAACACGAATCCAGCCCAAAAACTGACAAATGCGCGAAAATCAAACTCAAAGTCAAAATCAAATAAAGTACTCCCTGTGTGTATAAAAAATTAACCATTTCAAAAATTAGACAACGACCAGTGAAGCAAACAATCGGTTTGCGTGTTTTTGTCACACACTCTAAGTAGCTGTTCCCAAAACAGGCCAAGAAGGGGCAAAGAAATAAATGCCATATATGTACATACATACATACATACATATATACTAAGCTAGATACATACGCTGTATTGTCAGGTGTGGGTAGTAACTTAATAAACAACAAAAAATTATTTATTTTATTTTTTTTTAAATCTAGCATAAATTGCTAAATAAGTACAAAAGACTAAAGAACTTGTTCACGTGTTTTGGTTATACGCTTAGTAAGCCACTTCTTGCAGTCACTTTCGTTGCCGTTGCTGTTGCTGTTGCTTTTGTTGCTGTTTTATTTTGTTAACAAACTGGGTTACGATGCAAAAGCTCCTGCTACATACGTACACACATATATATATATATATATATATTTATTTATTTATTTATTTATTTATATATATACATATATACCCACTAAGCACACACACTTGACAAATCTGTCAAAAAAGACACAAAGCACAGATGAGCAAAATGCCGCAGTAACTGACCCAAAATGTTCAGGATAAAAAATACAAATAAGCTCGCCATGAGGTACCCTAAACCAATATACATCCACTAGTTCTAAAAGTCACTGATCAAGAACTGTATCCTTCTTTTTCACAACTGCAAACTTTTCTTCTTTTTTTCTTGAAGAAACAAGAAGAATAGTTGGTTCTTTTTATACCCTGAACCCATTTAAATTGGGTAAAAATGGTATAATGGTTTTGTGCAAATTTATGTAAAAGGCAGAAGTATATATATTCTTGATCAGAATAAACTTTGAAGTCGATATAGCCATGTCCATCCGTCCGTCTGTCTGTATTAACACGCGGATCTCAGAGAATATAACAGCAGTATATCTGGCGCAGTATACCAAATTTGATTTATTTTATCGATAACTGCCACCCGATTCTCGATTATTGATATACACATAATACATATATATTTCATCAGATCGATGAGAAACACCCAAGCTATAGTCAAATATATATTCTCATATATTTATAGGAAAATTTGGCAATAAAAGTAGAATATATTTAACAGCAGTGTTCAGGGTATATCGTAGTCGAGCTCACTCGACTACGGCATTCTTACTTGTTTTTCTTGTGGCGCTGCGCTTGGAAATAGGAAAAGCCAAGTTGTAATAGTTAATCGGCAAATGCGCTGATTAGCTTGGCTAGCATATGCGTGAACGTATTTATTTTTGTAGAATCCATGGGGGTCCAAAAATTAACGACCGATGTGCGAACGTCTCAAAGCGACTCGCAGTCAGACAAACTGACTGGCTGCCTGCCTGTATTCTGTATGCGTCATATGCTGCGATGGGGTTGCTGAGGAAGAAGGGTGAGGAGGGGGGGGGGGGATAGTTGTGCTTGTCAATCAACAAGCAACGCCACTTCTATGGCTTATCTACCGCTAATCGATCATTATGTATCTTAGCCTGTCTTTCATTCAGTCTCTCTTCTGTCTGTCTATCCGTCTATCAGTCACTCTCTCTCTTTCTTTGTCTCTGTGTTGTTTTGCGCCAGCAAGAAGAGTGAGAGAGAGAGAGAGAGGTGAAGAATGTGGCTGATAAGGCGCGCTGTTTTGAGAGCAAAACTGGTTTCTTGTCCATGTGCCGCCAGCGAGACTGGATGACGAAGAGAGACGCGGGCGGAAAATATAAAAACCGATTTCTCAAGCCAAAAGCCAAAAGGCAAAAATAAAAAAACCAAAACAAAAATCAAATGATTCATACCAAATTCAAACGTAAAAAAGATGCGTTGTTTAGTTCAGCTACACAAGCACGCCGGATACACACACAAACACACATATATGTATACATATATATATACACATATACCTGCTCAAATATTGGCCACTGCTTCTGCTGCTGCTTCTGGCCAAAAAGATTGATCGCATTTCAAAACAAGCAGGCGATCAAATTTTATGCACAAAAAACCTCAGCGCTGAAAAGCCGTTAACATTTTGCACATTCATCGCACACACACACCTATATATATACAAGTATTTGAAAATAATGTTTAGATTTGTATTGAGTTGCTCAGCGTCAGCATGAAATATTTTGAGGTGTTCTCGGTTTCGCTTTGGGCTCAGATTTTGAATTTTGTGTGCTGGCTCAAATGTGTGGTTTTTTTTGGGACTTGTCATACTTGAATTGAAACTGCTGTTTGGGTATGCAGAACACCGCATTGAGAATTATCTCTGTCCTCTCTACCATGGCAATAGAGCATTATTTGTTTATCGATCGAAATTGCTACTTAAAATGGCAAACCAAACAATAAGAAAAAAGAGCGAAGACTTGTCTTCCGTTTGATGAATTATTATTATTTTGCATTTAATTATTTCAAATAATAAAATGCAACACATTTGCATGAAATAAATTACAATAATTCGTAATACAATTTGTGATATGGCAATCGAAACTGTTAGCGATCAGAATGAATTTCATGTAACAATAAAAGCCACAATAGATAAATTAAAAAAAATATATGTGAAATGCAACTCCAATTATTATACACATATTTAGGTAAATTGACTTTCAATTGTTAAATAATATTTGGAGCAATAAATAAATAATAATTATAATAATAATATAAAAAAAACATCAGCAAATAGGGACAACAGAATAAAAGCAAATACATTTTGAACATATATCAAATACAGCAGTAAATTTGAAAGACCCCAATTACCACTGCATATATCACAAATAGGCAGATAATAATAACAATGATTGCAGAATCTGCAACAAATTGTTTGTAATAGTAATAAAAGATACTTATCAAGTAATTTAAAACAAATGTCCAAACTTTAAATCCCTTTTATAAAAGCTTATTGCAGTGTATTAAACAGTAATGCGAACTTGCTTGTCAAATTCGAGTTCGATTAACAAAAACTTAAAGAGCCAAACATGATTATTATGCTGGGCCGGCATTTTGGGAATTATTTAAAACAGAAATTATTCTAAACAAACAACACTGCCACAAACAGAGTACCGCACTGAGCAGAGCATCAAAGCTGTTGAGATAACTTGCCCAACCACTTGGCCAACTTTGAGGCCTAATTTGAGTGAAAAATACTAAATGGAAATAAGAAGACGATAAGCAAAAGGAACATCAAATTTGAGGGGCAGCTTATAAATACATAAATCATAATATTTATTCATATGTAAATAATACTAATTCCAGCTTAATTCTCAATAAAGTAGAACACTTTCGAGAACTGGCATTTCGAAGGGGCAGCCACACCTAATCTCACAAAACAACAACAGTCTAAAGAAACACAAATTGACAGACGGACAAATCAACAGTTTTTGAAGGTCGTTGGAAATGATTTGATTTGTTTTTCATTTATTTTTTATTCGTTTTTTATTTAGAGCATTTGCATTTAAATATATAGTCTCGCAATTTGATAACTAATTTTATAGCTGATCCGACTGTTAATTATTGCTAATGCTGTTAAGCTTGTTTTTGTTGTTGTTGCTTTAATTAAATTTGTCACATTGACCCATATAAGAAGAATCTTTAACTAGCCCAGATCTCCAGAGAAACAAGCAAACGTATTGATTGCAAATCAAAACTACACCAAAATAAACACGACTCGAGTTTTTACTGTGTGATTTTCAAATGAATTAACTGTAGAACACACATGGATATTTGATACAACAATTAAGAGCTGAAATTAGTAAACAGTTATCAGTAATCAAGCAACAGCTAACAGTAATTAGTAAATTGCTCTTATTTACAATTGAGTTTGTAATTCCAGCTCAATAATTCAATTTTCCAATGTGTAATTTCGTATTTCATTTCAGCTTCAACGAGTGCTGTTTGAGTGTTGAGTCTAAATCAAATTTGGATTTTGATTTTGAATCTGATTTTGACAGTGAGGAGGACGCTTCATTTTTGGTGAATGCGTTCAATGGCAACCAGATGATTGAGATGACGATGTACATACACACAGATATATGTACATATGCATTTATGTGTGTACATATATTAACAAGACTTTAGTTGTATTCCTTCAAGCAATCAATCAGTAAGGCCGAATTGCCAATCGATAGTCAGAATATTAAATATAACTTATAGTGCTGCCCAACCTAAACATACCCTGTACGCATAAATTTGATAGAACAAAAATCAATCGATAGTCGATAGTTATCGTTATGTGGTTGTATTTGAAACTCCGCAGCAGTTACTCTAAGTTGAGCTGCAAATCGATATTCGATAGTTATCGTTTTGGCGTTGCGCACACGTATACATACATATATATATATATATATATAACATATACATACATATATATATATATAACATATATATACAAATATATATATATAACATATATATACAAATATATATATAAATGACACTACTCAGAGCTATTATTCACTTTGCACAACCTTTTCACATTTTTCGTAATGGGTTTAATTTTATTCTACAGCTGAGCTGACGACTATTTAAGGCTCGTACAGAATGCGACTTTCTGTTGCCTTTTGCGACATCGAAATTAAATTCCAAATCCAAATAGGCGCAGAGCAGCACGCTCAACCCACACACCCACCTTCTTTAGCTAACCCCTTACATAATCAGGCGATGGCGCCAAGGTTAACGGAACGTTGAATGATCCAGTGCGAGCTATGCCGATCTTATCGATTCTATTTGGTTTCATTAAATTCGATGACTTATTTTGATAAGCACTGACGCAAAGTAGATCTGACTGTACTTACCCACGCGCGTAATCAATCGCAAGCAAAAGTTATTCTGGTCATCGATAAGATTGCAACGACTATCGATATACATACATTTGTTTGTTTGTATGTAAAACTGACTGTGTTAATCTGTGTTACCTTGAACTTGACTTGGGTATGTTCAGTGGGTCATAAATTAAGCTTGTGAATCACTGAATGAACACAAAAATACAAGAATCATTCGAACTCCCTGCAAGGGAGAAAAATGATATTTGAGCAGACAAGTCAGTCAGAAATAGTATTCATTATTTATTGATTTTTTATTACAATATCAAATATGGGCCTTAAATAGCAAATTGGGTCTCAATGGGTCTCAATAGGTTCTACGCAAAGCTGATCAATTAGCAATTTCATGGCCATGCTTGAGGTGGATATATTTCAATCTGATCGAATCGACGTCCCCAAACACACCACAGAGCTATATAGATATAGAATCTGACCGATCGATAGTTTTCAGTTAACCATTTGGTTCCTTACTAACGAATTCGAGTTCGATTAACAAAAAACCAAGAAACGTCCCTTTGTCTCACTAAATTTTTGTAGTTTTTTACACCAAATTTGTTTTCAGTGCATTAACTTGTGTATGCATGCTTGAAAAAAAAGGTGCCCGCACCTGTTGCATTATTATTTGCATTAGGTTTGTATTGCAGCAACAAACAATAAACATGCAATATGTTCTCGACTAATACGTAATATACACTTTGTATATTATTTTTACTGTGTAGTTAATGTAATTGCTGTACTTAGTGACAAAACAGGCAGCACAAACGAACAACAATAAGAGCAATAGGTAGCAGAGCAAGAAGAAGAACGTATGAATGTAGTTGTTGCCGTTAAAATGTGTATGTTAAAATTAAGGCTATGTACGCCCTCCCTCTCTTTCCCTCTTACACTTTGTCTAACTAACTACTCAGGAATCGTTGCTCGTGCATTGTGTTTGTTGGGTTTATTTGTGCTACTGGTTGACCTTGACAGGCATGCACACATATACACACACACCCACAGAATGAGAGAGAGAGAGAGAGGGTCAACGAGCACGATCTCATGCACAAGAGAGTGCACCATCGCTTGACTAACAGAGAAGCAGAAGCACGAAGAGAGAAAGAGATTTGAAGAGGAGGGACAGACGGGGGAGAGAGTAGCATTAACATTTTCTATTATGTTCTGTACTCACCTTTTGCGGCACTCATTAGATCTTTAACCTCTTTGATAATGCGCTTGATCTGCTGACTAGTGTGATCCAATTCCTTCTCGTGACGATTTAAATTGTCACGAAATTCGGGACTATCGACGATGCATTCCTCAAATTCTAATGGCTCCAGGCCGCGGCGAATATCTTTGCCGCCGCCCATTTTTCTTGTTTTTGTTTTTGACGCTGGGGCTGCTGCTGTTGCTGCCGGCGTTATTGTTGTTGTGCTGCTGAAATTTGTTTTATGCTTAATCTTATTGTTGCTGTTGCTGTTGATATTGATTTGAGAGGCGTTCGAATTGTTCCGCCGAAAGCGACGACGCACAAAGTAAATGTGTTTGTTTTTTAATTTGCCTTTTGCTGCAGCTGCGGCTGATGCTGATGATGTTGATGCTGCTGTTGTTGCGGCAGATGTTGTTGCCAATTCGTTGTAGCTTTGATGCTGTTGTTTGTTATTAGCTGTTGCGTTATAATTGTTGTATAATTTCTTTTTATTAGTATTTGCGGTCTGCGGCTCATTAGTAGTTGTATTGGTGTTGAAATTAATATTATTAATATTGTTATTATTATTGTAATTATTATTTTTGTGTTGCGTCTGCTTCATAATTTTAGGTGAAACAAAATGATCAAACAAAATATATATTTTATTATATTTATTTAGTTGCACAATTTATTGTGTTTCTCTTTTGTTATGTGAAATTATTTTTATTTTGACTTTTTGTTATATTTTTTTAGTTGTGTGGTGGCACTTTTTTTGAGCACTTTTTGTCAAACAAAACAAATGCAAAAAAAAAAGACAAAACCAAATGCGGCACTGTAATAATAATAAAGGGAATTTTAATTAATACTCACACGAAAAATGCAAAACATAAACAAATATTATGATATGTATGATATGAAACAGTTAAACAAAAAAGATGATCACAAATAATAACGTTTCCTCCCAATATTTTTTTCTTTGAGTAGTATGAAAAACACAGTTAAGAGACAATACAAAAAAACACATGGGCTTAAAAACAGATTTTCATGCTCACATATTCGTTTAGATATTTAACTGTGTAAACAATAAGAATTGCTGACAAATAACATAAAAAGCGGCTGCAGTCTTTAATTCTTATTCATAATAAACCGAACAAACACATTAAAAAGCAGGCAAAGCGAAAAGACAAAAAAAAATAGACACAAACACGCACACACAAAAGCAAGCTGTATATGTATATAGGATTACTGTAGTACTAACTTTTTTTTCAAATGCATATTCTGAATATTGAAGAGTGAATGCAGCAGCAGCAGCAAAAACAACAAATAGTCGCAGCAGCAGCAGTAACAACGCGAGAGCGAGAGAATGCGCTGTCTCGTGCATTCACTTGCTCACTCAGTCGCACACACGCACTGATGCTGCAGCAAAAGCAGCTGCCGAAAAAGTCAAGGCATAAATAAGTACGTTTATGCATTGCACGCAATCATGATACTCACGACTCAAAACTTTTCGCTAAGAGTATGATTTTGAAATTTGTCAAAGATATTTATTTTGCTAAAATTTTGTATATTTTATGTATCAATTAACTTCAATTCAAATTATATGTAAAATCATTGAAAGGTCATAGATCTTGCTCTCAGCTACTACATAAACGCACATATTAATAGCGAAATTCATTTGCCGCTGTTGCTGCCCTGCTTTCATTGTTGTTTTTGCTTCTGTTGCTGTTGCTGTTGTTGTTGTAGTTTTTAGTTTGCTATTGCGGCTACTTGCAATTTGACTTTGGTTTGCAGTTACTTTTTGGTTTCCGTTTGCTGCAACTAATTTCATTTTGCTAAAAATCAAATTTCGCTCAGCCACAAATACACACACACACACAAAATACTCTGGCGCTCACAAACATACACATATATAAATATATATATATATACAAACACAGACACAACACATGCATGCATTCGCCGTCGTTTTTAGCAGAAACTTGTTGAATATGTACGTAAAAAAAAACTGGTTGCGCGACATCAACTATAAAGGCGCGTTCAGGTCGGCACATACACATTACACACTTACACTCTCATACACACAAACACACACACACAGAGTGTACAGCTAAGACTGCACTGCATATTTGCGTTGTTTATATTTATATATTTTATTATGATTTAGGCTCCGTTTTGTTTCTTTTTTCTTCGTTCTGCAAATTTGCACATACTCGCACACACACATGCAAGCGCACACGCTCTGTTAAAAAGTGCGACATGAACTTTATTTTTCTCACATGTCTACTTCAACAAAAAAAACAGGAGAAAAAATGCAAAAAATAATATCAAATATATATAAAGATGGAGAGAATTGAAACAAGAAAATAACACACTTCATTGCATAATTTCAGCTGCTGCGGCTACTGCGGCGGCTGCTGCTGCCATTTTAATACGCGCGATCAAGTAAAGTACGCGTATTTCTTTGAACGCAACACCGCGGCACACACGAAAAAAAACAACAAAATGCAATTGTTAGCCGTCGGTCGCGCGACGTCGTAGTCCGTTCACGGCAAAAATCCAACAAGACACAAGCCGAAAAACAAAAAAAAATAACATCACACGGCAAATGTAGTCCAAGATATCGTCATACGTTAAACAGTTTTCGCGTGCTCTGAGAGCATAAAATATGGGTTTGTGACGTCATGTCTGATTATTTTGAAAAGCGCGCTTAACTGCTTCTTAAAAAACATGTACGGCATTTAGCTAAATACACTTCGAATCACTCTTCAAAACATAAAGCAACGTAATAGAAAGACAATTTGACTTTTATATAGCTCTTTTATAATTCATTGAACATACTTGAGCACTTGATGTGCATGTGTGACGTCACATTCATGTCTGTTGCTCTCCTGTAGTTATTCCGTTGCGCTGCTTTGCTTCTGTTATTGGTTGTAAGGGATGGTTTCGTGGTTTTACTGCATTTAAATTCTGGTCTACATTGCTAAAAAGTCAATCGCATTTTTAAGGCTAAAGTTAAATAGGTTCAATCCGGAGAGACTTTAGAGAGTCTGTTTACTTAAAAGACGATTTTCAGACATGTTGCTTTGTAGAATTATCGATAGCTCCATGTACTCGTGTATACGCGAACAGCGCTCATCTCGCCTTTGCATGCCTTGGGTGAGCATGACTAGATTTTTATAATTGCCTCCAGATGGCGCTCGAGTCGAATATTGCTAACTAACGGATTTTTACTCACTTGACGAACTCGTTACTAAAATGTGCAAATTGGGACTGTTATCGAATGTCTTTGAATGCAAGTGATGCGCTTTTCCCCACCCTTTCATAGAATATTTGTATGTAAGTTATTGAGAAATTCGAGCTTTGAATGTAATTTATATTTTGTATATTTTCAATATGTATATAATAATAGCAATTACACAAAATAATATTAATAGACAATAATAATAATAATAATCATAATAGTACAATAATGATCGGTATATATTTATTTATTCATATAATCATTACATTGCTCCTCAACGATAGCAAAATGAAATCATACATTCAACATGCAAACATACAAAAAAAATAATAATAAGATTGTTGTATTTAGATTTACGTATGTATAATTTCTGATAAACAAAAAAATAATATAATTTTAAGGTTTACGTTTTGATTTGAATCATATAATATTTACGAGTTATTCAATTAGAAATAAAGGGTAATAAATATATATACGTTTGCCTTTCGGCCTCCTTTTGAGTGAGGCGCTATATATTTACATACATATATTTATCTGTTTAAATAATAATAAGATCCATATACATAAAGGATACACATATATGCTTGCAGTGGCATGTTTTGAATATTTTCTATATATGATTATATACCGTTAGCATATAATAGTTCGAATTGAATTGAATTTCGATTTATTATGTTTCTGGTTGATTTGATTCGTTATGCGAATTGGAAAGTTTACTAGAGTTTTGTTTGTTTGTTTGTGTGTGGATCGTGTTTGTGGAACGCAAAATATGTCTAAATTTAAAATTAACTGTTAACGTTGCATTTATATTTTATATAATGTACTTTAAATTATTTTTTAACGTGCTACGTTAATGGTTTTCTTGTTTTTTTTTTTTTGCAATTTTTTTAAATTTGTTTATCATTTTGTTCTTATTATTTTTTAGATTTCTTCACATAAATTTAATATAATTTGCTTTAAGTTAAAATCTTTACTTCTTTAAGTAGTAGAATGTTTCGTGAGTTTTTCGTTTTTTAATTTTTTTTTTTTTTGTTTTTTTTATACAAACAATTACAATTTCAATAATTTTTTTCTCTCGACCGTAATAATTGGTGTGTGTGTGTGTGTTGGAGTATGTGAGTGGTGAGAGTTGGCAAACTGGCAATAACTAAGCAAGCGCATACAATGCGATGGTGAATTTAACGAAGGTGAATTCGCACGGAGCTCGCTTTCTTCTCTCCTTTTTCCTAATTCTTTTCCTTTTCCTATTCATCTCGCTGCTGCCAAATTTGCGTATTTAATTAAATACAATTTTAAACATTAACTGTGCCTGCTGATGCATTATTTACTTGTAATTTAATTTTTAAAGTTTCCTTCAGTTTTTGTTTTATGGATTTTTACTTGTATATAATCCTTCGGTTCTGTTATTTATTAATAATTAATAAATTGTATTTATTTAATTCGTATTTATATTTGCATTATATATATATATTTATACGTGTGTATGTGTGGTGTAGATGTGGGTGTGTGTTGTTTTGTGTTTTTCTTTTCAATGATTTCTTTTGTTTGATTTTTATGCTTAAACTGTAATAATTTTAATTATAATAATAAACTACGACAATTTTTCGCTGAACACTATCTTTGTTTCTTTCTTACTCTTTCGCTTTTTTCTTCATCGTTTTTTTCTTCTTCTTTCTGTTAGCGTAAGTTTTTCTTTGTTCTGTTTATTTTACGATTATATTGTTGTTGTTGTCGTATTCGCTCTTTGCGAGTTGTTATTATTGTTGTTGTGGTTGTTGCTGTAGTTGGAGCTGTTTGTAGGCATTCGTTTAGTTGTTTTTGTACCTGTTAGTGTGTTGACAGAGACAGAGAAAACGCATGTATTAGAAAGAGATAGCTTGCTTAGGTATGTGTGTGTGTGTGCGTGCATAATAATAAAATAAAATGAAATAATATACGAAGAGGAAAAGCAAAAGCAAAACTAACCAAATTATTGTCTCTCTCAAATGCTTACGGATACCATTACGAACAAAAAATAAATGGAAGTAAAATTCTTGGTATTCCACGAGTGTTGTCTTTGTTGTTTTTGTTGTTATTTAGGTGTTGTTGTTGTTTTATTTTATTGTTTGTATTGGTTTTGGTCGTTTTTGGCGCTCATGCAAAAATATTGTGTTGGGCATTTTGATTTTGTTGTTGTTGCTGCATCTGCTTCTGTTGTTGTTGTTGTTGTGTTTGTTTTTGTTGTTGTTGTATTAGTTGATGTTGCAATGCAATGCCTACATATACGGATAGCCCATATTGCGACCGGCCGCTGCTGCTGCTGCTGCTGCCGCAGCGCCCGGTGGATAATTGGGTGCATATTGTGGTGGTATGCCGCCCATAGCTGGTCCAGCTGTTATCATCAACTGTGGCTCCATCTGTATTATGTTTTTATGCTCCGTGGTATCGTCCTCCTTCTCGCGCTGCGCCTCATTTAGCTCCAGTTTATCCACCTTTGTGGTATATTCGCGCAGCACCTACGCAAATTTCAATGGCAACATTAATATATATCCGATATATATAGATGTATATATATATTAATCAGTTATTACCTGAATCATGTAGGGCATGGCAAAGTCCATGATTTTGTGTTTCCATGCCAGCTCCAAGATGACATCAGGCCGCAGCAAATCGTAGCACTGCAAAAACATGAGATATAATAAAATAAATATTATATAATATTATGTATAAAATATATTTAAAATATAATGCAAATTTCCTATTCATATTGATTAAACTTAAACCATTTCTAGTAGAGTATTTTTTTTTTTTTTTTTTTGGGAAAATCGAGGGAACTCACCTGATAAAGACATGCCGCAAAGCAATCGTGCGCATTGCGCTCCAGGAACCAGCCCAATAGTTCCTCGGCAATCTCCTGCTTGCCAGATTCGGCGGCATACTCCATGGCATCCTTGTAGAGTTTGTCCTTTTTGCACAGCTCAACGCTCTGTTTCCAGCGATTGTTGCCTGTGGAAAGAAAGAAAACATGTTGCATGTTACATGTGGCATGTTGTGTGTGTCTGTGTGTGTGTTTACCCTTGTAGAGATAGGCTGCAATGCGACGGAATTCGGTGAGCTCGTGTTTCTCGAGCTTCTGTGCCAGCGCAATGGTATCAAAGTTATCGAATCCATCGATGGAATTGCGAAGTCCCTGGTAATCCTCCTCATCGATCAGCAGGCCGTTGAGCGCTTCGTTGATGGCCTTGTTGTTCAGCGATTGTACGGAGCGCAGATATGGTTTCACCAGCGGCAGATAGCCGGTCTTTGAGAAATAGCTGACGGCCCGTGTGTGATCCATGCGTGGTGCAAGGACGAGCAGCATGTCGTTCAGCAGCAGCGGCTTAAAGTCCAAATAGAATTCGATAGCCTTATAGTAGAGTTCAATGTTGGCCACCTTGGTGATGATGTCCTTGAAGTGACCCTCACGCCACGCCTCCGTCGGATGGGCCATCATGGCGAGGACAGCGTTGTCATATTCCTCATACTTGTCATAGAGGAAGACCAGCTCTGACCACAGATGCGCCGATTCAGCGGCACGCAACACTTTTGGTATGTTGACACGCGACCAGAACAGCTCCAAATGTTCACGCATCTTTGATGGCTTAAATTTCGAATAGAGTATGGCCAACTCACTGAACATGCCCATGTGGGCACGCTCCAATCCGAGCGCCGATTCCAGCAACGCGATCAACTCATCGAAATAGCCACGATTCTGATAATAGTTAATCAGATCCTCCAGCTCATCGGCATGCACCACAATGTGGAGGCCGCACATTTGGGCCAAGCGAAACTCTTCGGCATCCACACAGGCGAAACACACCTCCTTCCAGGTGCGCGTCGAATTGGCCTTCCGTGCCGAATCGACGGCTCCCTGGAACTCCTTCAGATACACCAGCGTAATGGCCAATCGGGCAAAATTGCTAACATTATTGTACAACAATTTGGCCGCATCGTACATGCCATCGGTGAAGCAGCGATCGCCAATCTTTTGAATATCCGCATGATTCGGACCCGAGATAAACTCCTCAAGATCGGCGAGTCGTCCGGTTCTAGCATAGGCATAGATCAATTCACTTTCAATATAAGATTCGCGTGCCTTTTTGCGTGCCATTTGCAGATATCGTACAAGATCATCCCATGACTCCACTTTGCTGGCCACATCAACGACATCCATATAGGCGCTGGGATCATCGGCCTTAATATACGAATCGATTGCCTCCTTGACCAGTCCCTGTTGCAATTGTGCCTTGGCTAACTGTGACCAGACGGCTGGCTCATTGCAACGCTCGGCAAACTCATTGGCGCGCTCCAAATTGTTCACCTGATCGATGAGCACTTGGATCGCCGATGTGTTCACATCGAATTTCTTGAAGATGGCAAACGCCTCTTCGTACAAATGATTGCTGATCGCAATGTTGGCAATGTCCGGTGCATCATAGTTGTCCAGACGATTAATGTAGTCCATGACACGGGTGCGATCCGCTTTGATGGCGGTCAATATCAATAGATTCTGTAGATTGCGATGATCACTGAAAACGGAAGAGTCGAGGATGATTTTCTCGAGCAGCTCAATCAGTTCGTTGGGCAAATCGGCTGTCATGAAAGCCTTCACCGTCACCGAGATATCATCGGGATCCTGTGTCTCGGATAGTGCTGTCTGCACCACCTGATCGATCAGCTGACGCTTATACGGATTGGCCTCCGACAGCACCTCAGCCCACAGCTCCGCATCGCGTCGTCCAACCAAATAACGTGCCTCGCTCTTGAACAGCGAATTCTCATTGCAGACAGCAATCAACTCGCGATCGCATTGGCCCCGCTCGTAGGCGACACAGGCCAAGTGGGGATCACGCTTCTCGCAGTATCGACCAACGACACGACTATCATAGTATTGGTTCTCCTTGAGGAAGCGCTCTGGATTGTTATTCGAATCGATGTAGATCTTGGCCAACGCATTGTGGGTCGCCGGCTCAACGCAACCCTCGTGGACACGTGACTCCAGCCAGGGTAGCAACAGTTTCAAGCGATTACGCTTCTCCACCTCCTCGACAAGCTCATCCGTCGAGAACTGACCCTTCACCACCAATATGAGGTTCTTGATAATGTCCTCGCTGCAGTCAACATCGAGCAGACCGCCCACAACAACGGGCAAACGTGATGGATTCACCTTCTGCACATAGATCTCAATGTACTTCTGCAGATTGTTGCGATAAAGATAAAGGACCAGATCGTGTACAAAGTCGAAACGATCACAGACAATGATCAGCGGCAGCTGATCGGTCAGTTTGGCCTCCTTCAGGAAGTTCTTGACCCGTTCGGGACTATAGCAATTGGATTCGCGACAGATGCGCTCCACCTCCTTGATCTGATTGGTTTTGCATGCTGCCTGAATATATTTGAAGTGCACCTCCGGATCCTGTGAGAAGTTGACAATGCTGCTCAAGAAATAGAACAAACCATCGTAGCTCTTGAAGCTCTCGAACAGATCAATCAAAGCCTTCGTTGTGAGCTGTTCGTGATACTTTGTGGCGATCTGTACACAAATCTGTAGATTTTGTCGCAGATTAGCGGTTAACATCGCCTTGAGGCACTCCAACGAATCCTCGACAGAGAGTGTGCCAAAGAAGCTGACCAACCATTCGGCATTCAGCATATGGGTGTGGACAACGGCCCGCTTAATGTCATACAGATCCGTATAGTGCTCGAGGGCGCGCTGCAAGAGGCCAGCCTTCTCGCACAGCTGGGCGATGTGGGCGCGATCGTAGTGGGTGAACATGGCGTTGCCCAATATGGCATCGGCCACTTGGGGTGCCGAGCGCAGATTCATTTCGAGCAGACGCGTCTGCAGTGCACCCTCCGTGGGCCGATTGTGCTTGAGGGCATCGAGCAGAAAGGCTGTGCACTGCTGCACCATTGAGTGCTCCATGAAAATGTCAACGATTTGATTGATGTCCGCCAGCGGTTCCTCCTCGGCAACCAGCATCGATGCAAACCCGGCGCCCTGCTCCGGATTACTGCGCATCACCGAACGCAACAGAAATATGTAGTCGGGCGTATAATTTACTTTCTTGGCGTAGAGCACAATCTTTTGGAATTGGCCCGTTTCGGCAAAGCATTGGATCACCTTGTTGGGCACATTGGCGCGCAGATAGATGGATAGGGCGAGTGTTAGATCCGAAGTCTTGACAAGATCACCCAGCTCCTCGCTGCACTCGAGCTTCTCCTCCTTGAGCCATTTCTCGCACAGCTGCTTCTTGCCCTGCACCAACACCGGACGACACAACTCAAGCGATTCAAACTTGTTCAGTTTGCCCTGGTCGAGCAGTATGCCAAAGTATTGCAATAGTGGCGGCGTTGTTGTCCCGGCAGGTGTCTGCACCTGTTGGAAACGTTGAATCGTCTGCGGTGTACGGAGAATGGCCTTCGGTGCCAGGGCGGCAACCTTGGCCGCCTCGGCATATTGGCCGGCGGTGAACAGTTTATTGAATTTACGCACAAACAGATCCTCGGCACCGGCCAAATTGTTGCGGACAGCCATGCGCAGGGCGAGATCGGCATTTTGCAGCACTGTATTGATATAGGGTATGATTTGCTCCTCATCGACGGTCACGGATAGCACTTGTCCCTTGCGATTGACGCCAATGATGCCGCCGCTGGCCTCGTGCGGTGCGGTCACAAAAATCGTATCGGCCGATATGCGATTCATGTAGATGCACGTGGCCGTTTCCATGTCATACAAATGGATATATCCATATTTGGTTATCAAATAGATGGTATCATATTTGGCGGAAACCTGCATGGCAACCGGAAAATCATTTTGTGCCTCGGGCGGAAAGAATACATCAACGGCCTTCTTGGGGAACGGCTGGTTGCCATTCGGCGGTGTGCCCACCTCAATGATGTGCAGCTTGCCACCGGTTGCTGTGCGTACAGCGAAACAGAATAGCGTTGTCGGCTCCTTGTTGCCCTCAATTTTGAAGGTGGCAAAACTGGCCGCATGACCCTCAATTGCCTGCGACACCTTACGCTCAACCGAATAGAGTTGCATGGCGCCAGCGACGCGACTTGGAAGCGCTGAGATGCCAACAAGGAGGAGCCATTGTTGTGATGCATTGCAGCGATAATTAATTATCTGACAGCCATTGAGCGAGGAATGTCTATCGAACATTTTTTGTGGCATCGAATCACCCTCCATGGACCAATGATAGACGCTCGTCTCGGTGACCAGTGCCAGTGTATTGAGCGATATCCATTTCCAGAATACCACATCCTCGGTCATCGTGTGCGCCTTCATCTTTGATTTCATCTCAATGTTGAAGATCTGCAGCGTCTTTTGCGCTAAACATTCAAATATCAAGTATCAAATTAAAAAATAAATATATATATAGATATATATAATATCAGATATATGTGCTGCCTGCTTACCTTTAAGCGCAATCACCTTGCTGGCCGGATTCATGATTGCCGAGTCCGCCGATATGGGACGACGCGTCGGATTTGACGAATCGTTCATATCAATGATGACCACCTGGGCGGTATCATTGGCCTTCTCCCGCACACAAATGAACTTGTCCGACTCCATGGTGAGCGTGCTGAAGGAGAACGAGTTCGGATTGATGCCGACATTTGTGAGCTGCAAGGATAATTTGAGAGCAGACGACAACACACACAAGTTAAATTTAATCAAAGAAAATAATATTGTAAATAGAACGGTTATCTTTAAAAACAACTACTACGGAAATATGCTCACAGAATTACAAGAAGTCGGTTGTCGACACCAGAAATAACTTCATAAAAATTACAAAACGATATATGCATGAATGTGTATATATATATAAATATATATATATAGATAGTCACATTTTAATGCTTACGTCTAGACAAACTGAACCTGCACCCCATTATCAGGTAATCATCATCTCTCCCATAATCGATTCCAAAATAAAAATAATGCGAAATCTGACAACGAACTCAGCAAATCTAAGACGCAGTTGTCACACACAACAAGAACCCTTTACGACACCTACAACACCACACCACCCCACCCCTAATCAACCAACGATGATTAACACAAGAAGAAAAGCTGATCGTCTGATCAAAAACAAACATATGCTAAAAAGACGCAGAAAGTTCAAGGTTTTGCAATCGCTTAAGCACTCTCTCTCTCTCTCTTGCTTTCGCTTATTGTCTTGTACTCGCAGTGCACTCTTTCCTTCGCTATTGCGCTCTTTCGTCTGTAAATTGATCAAGCCAAATTTGAGTTTTTGGCGTCTGCTATATGAATGAATAACACATGCAGCACAATGTGATTCTGTGTGTGCGCATGCATATATATATATATATATGTATATGTTTGTGTGTACTACAAATGCAATGCACTTATACAAAGAATAATGAAACAAAGCGAAAACACGAAGAAAGCATTTGTCTTCAACATATGTATGAAAGAGTGTGTGTGTGTGTATATTCAGATTCAGATACGTAAGCATCAACCAAAATGGCGGGTCGCAATTTAATTTAATTTTTATTGTTAAACAAAAACATTTGATAATGCAAATAAATAACAAAAGAATTGAAAGATATACATAACTATTTTCACTATTTTGACTATTAGGTAAAAATTTTATGTCTATCGAGGTATAAGTCTTGTTTTATTTGGGATGATGGATCTATGTTTTTGTTCAAGAAAACTTTGTCATGATGATTTCCAAACTAGTTACATGTGATATATTATGCTCCTTACTAATTTGAAGAAGTAATTTGGATATGTAAGTTAAGTGGAAATTAATCTTAAAGTTTGCTTGATTATATTTAAAGCTTTGAAATTATTGGACCAACAATGTTTGCATGCATCAGAGAGCTGCTTTATTGATAAGAAACAACAAAAATGAAATAAAATAAAAATACCAGATATCAGTTCAACAATTGTTTTTGTTGTTTTTTATTGCTTGGAGATGGAGTGAGGCGGTTGTATGGTGACTGGTACTTGTGTACACACCCCATAAAAATAAACGCCAAAAATATGAGAGAGAAATAATGAAAATAAAGATTTAATATTCTCGAAAAAAAAGAAGAAAAAAAACAGCAGCAGCATTTATCATTTGTAGCACACATTCTCAAATACATTTTAGAGATATGAGCAAACATACATACACAAATACATATTTAGTTATGCTTTGCCCTGCATATAGACAGCAATTAGTAATGTGTTTTTTTTCTAATAGACTTTAGGCACAAAGCTAACTCTAATCTCATTAAAATTTAGCTGTTCGATGAATCATCAATTATAGATTTGCAGTTGCCAGATAAATCCGCACCAAAAATGAATTTCAAATATTCAAGTATTCAGTATATTTGCTCTTCATTTATAGTTCGTATCACTTACAGATGTATAAAATTTAATTAAAAAAAAAAAAATGGAAGCTTAAATATGACTGTTACCCAGATAGAAACAAAGTGGGGCGTATATATATATATATATGTATGAATGAATGTATATTTTTATGAAGATATTTATTTATGGATGTATGTACTTCTGTATGTATGTATATAATTAAATGTGTGCATATGCATTTTTGTACTCAATCGATGACGTATTTATTGAAGTTTTTTCCATTGTAATATTTTTTGTTTATATTTATATAAAGCTACAAATGCAATTTAAACAATGAATACAATATCAGCACAATTAAAAATTGGAATGCATTCAAGGAAAAGCTAAACAAAACACAACGCCACATCAAATGAGACAACAATAATAACAATTTGTTGCAACAAAGATATTCTGTTTCGAAACTTTTCGTTGCGTTTTCCATGTTATTTATTTATGTCAATTGCAAATTAACACATTGTCGTTTCGCACTTGCTGTGAAAGACGACTCACACACACAAATGCACACATATGCACACATATGCACACACATACACACATACACACACATGCTTATAAAAGACGCTCCACCATGCGTGCTCCATAATCAAATTTAGTCTACACGCCTTGCTTAGCACTTGCGAGCAGTGGACCAACCACGGTTTTGAGTAGGGTGTCTCAAAATGAAAGTACTAAATACAAACTATCACTTCTAAAGAACATAAGAAATTTTAACTTCTCAACATACATCCATCATTTTCGATCCTTCTTCTTAGTTCAATGACAAAAAAAATTAGTTACTGGTTACCCTGTAATTATTCTCTTTATTTTTTTATATCTCTGTTAAGAATATGTGTACAAAATATGAATTTTTTTAATTTTAGAGATACGTTTTATTAATGTTATTAATAAATGTACTTGTTTTCTATGTAAAATACACTTAAACCAGATCTTTAAAATAGAACATAATATTTTATGACTTTAAATATTTCGATGCTGACAAAATAAATTTATGTAATTCTGTCTGTTCAATATTTTTTTTGACAACTTTACAACATCCTTTGTTTGTCATATTGGTACGGGACATAGAAGTTGCCTCTGTATGTATATAAATCAAAAACAGTTCCTCACGCAGAACATATCATTGTTTATGATCGCTTTGTGTGTTAGTAAGGCCAAAGATTAGATATATAGTCGCGCACATAGTGAGTTGCCCTAATGCGTCTGATTTTCTGACATGGATACAAGTGAAATTAACAATGACGCTTTGCTGACGACGACAAAAGACCATGTCATACATACGTATTTATGAAAATACAAGTATATATATTAACATATATGCACGCACGTACATCATAACTGTAAATATTATATGCCTTCTCTGATAACTTACATAGCGCGGCGAACAGAAGAAACCGTTTAAAAATCTTTGATTTATTCAATCAAAACGACGACAACAACAACTGCAACAACAGCAAGCGGTGTTAAGCTTTAGTTACAACATACTAAAAACTGTGGTGAATTTGTTGAACACATGCGATCTTTTCATGTGTCTGTATGCATGAGGTTTAGTTTTTTCACCACCGCAGAGCACACCTATTCTACTCCCAGAAAAGGGGGAAAATCTTAACATGTTGAAGGCAGGCAATGAACTCCCACTTGCAGAACATGTAAAAGACCATCTTAAATGACGGCATTGAGAATTATGAAACAACTTAAAGCACAAAAATCTAAAATGCACCGTGTTTGTAAGAGAAACGGAAAGAAATAACTCCCTGCTCGTAATTACAGAGAAACCGGTTAGCAATATACACTAATACTACGAACGAATGCAGGTAAGTGTGTGTGTGTCATTGTATGGGAATGAATGTGAATGTAAGCCGAGCCGGCATTTGTCACCGCTAGCGGGGGGTGAGTGCTGATTCTTCGTCTTCTGCATGCACATGCAAAATATATATGTATGAATTATTACCTTTATTAATAACTGTTGGATTTTGCATGAATCTGCACAGCAACTTAAAAAAAAACAACAGCAATCACACCATAGATAATAATGAAGGGAGCGAGAAGGAAAGAGAGACAAGTCTACTAATTGGAGTAACTATTGCCATTTCGACAACTGTTTCGACTACTAACCATGGACGAGTTTATCAGCAACATTTACCAACTCAGTGAAATGGCGATAAACAATGAGAGCGTGAGAGAAGCACCAATACTAACAGCAGGCAGTGGCAGAGGCAGAGCGACTACCGGCTTGTCTGAGTGACTCATTGCCAATATTTCATAAGCCAGAAAAATGGGAAATCGTCTTGACTAGTTTTGTTACCAAGATTCATCGGTGTTAAATTTTTCTACTCAATTTTGCCCAAAACACAATTTGACCGTCTCGGTGCAGTGTATTCTTATAAGAATCCACTGGCATATGGTAAGTGGCGGGGGAAGGGGTCAACAAGTGGTTTTATACACACGCATATATGCACAAGCCAAACGGAATCTTACTCGACCCGTTACTCAAATTAGATAGACAAACAAATACTCTCTCTCTCTAGTAGCAGTAGTAGTAGTAGTAGTATAAATTAAACTCACCTGTAAATGCTCTTGAAAGCGAATAGGAAGCGGTTGCGTCATCTTAACTGGCTGCTATTTTGGCTCTCTGCTGAATATTATGAGTTGTTGTTACTCCTGTTCAAGAGTTCTGATTGTCTACGTTCTTCTTGTCCTTCTTATTGTTGTTGTTCTTGGTTTTTGGAGAGATTACACACGCACTTTTGTAATTGTTGATGGTTCTTTTACATGGGTAAAGTATATATGGGAGAGAATACAAATACTGGTGTTCTTGTCTGCGTGTCAACGTTAAGAGACGTTGACTTTTGTTGTTGTAGGATGTTATTTTTTTTTTGTATGCTAGTTGCTTGATCTGCTTTTCTTTTAATCGTGATCGTTCGTTTTCTTTTTTCTTTCTTGTTTTCTTTAGTTGTCGCTGCTTCGTCTCGGTTTAGATTTGAAGCAATTTCGTTTTGCGTTTGCTTTGTAAAGAGAGACACCAAAAAAACTGCGCAAAGAAGAATAAAAAAAAATGTTTAATGTATGCATTTAATTGCGCTGCAAAGTATTTGTTTGTAATTTTTCGATACTGTTAAAGGTAAGCGGCGCAGCGTCACCGCCTCTCAAAAAAAAAAGAAGATAAAAAACCTAAGGAAGTAATGGGGAAATATTTTCTTCTTAAAAAACACACACGGGGAACTCACATATAAACACAACCGAGTTTAGCGGAAAATTTTCTTGTTGTGTGCGGTTGTTGTTGTTTTCTAACTAACAATCCATATTTAATATTTTGGTTTATATACAAATTTGTATTTAATTCACTTAATATTTCACATAATACAAAATTGCCGATTGTATGAATGAATCAACGACACGGGCGGCAGCGCTGACAGACAGACAGACACAATAACAAGTACGAGAGCCAGTGACAGAGTGACGGCCCCTATGGTGTGTTTACAGCGAAATACACCACAGCAGCGTTGCTTGTGTAAAACTGCTATGCGCGCTTGTATTTGTGCATGACAAAGTCAAATATTGAAATGTCAGAATGCGCGCCGTATAAGTGTGCCCAGACACATTCATAAAACACAAATTATAAAAAAATAAAATGACAAGTGGTGCAAACTTTCCAGTTTATCGATATTGTAATTAAATATTTTTCATACATATACTATTTTGTTAAGTTAATGTTAATATGAGGCAACACTGCCGCTTGCTTTTCACAGCTCACCACACTGTCAGCCATGTTGAGTTGCGCTCCGACACACTTACTTACATACACACATACATTTGCATGCATGTTGAAGTCATGCACACACACACACTCCTGCATTAACATATGTACATGTAGCAGTGAAAAAAATTACTTTGCGATGTACACACATCCATACATACATACGTAGATATGCATAAAAACACTTTCTGCATTGAATTTTGCCACGCAGTATTTAATATTTACAAGAACAACTGCAATGCTAAAATATGGTCAACATTTAATGTTAGATGCCCCCAAAAATGCGCGCATTCGCTTTGAACACGTATGCCACATAAACAAAAAAACGAAAATGTGAACATGAAAAAACACCGCCCACTAACACTTTGACACAGGCATAGGGGCAAATTAAAGATGCAGTTTTCTCTGTGTTCGGCTGCGTTTTAGCATTGGAATTTTGGTATCTGTTGCGATCATGTATATTTCCTATATAATTATTTTTTTATTTAATGCCAAACGACATCAAAGTTTGTGCCAATTTTATGGGGGGAGGAGGTGAAAGCGTACCAGTTTTTATTGCTGTAGTTTAACAATTGCACGTCTGCACGAACACACGACGATACGATATTAACATTGAATTTTTAACACATTATTCTTATTCGTTTATAAACACACGAAAGAGTAAAATTTACATCGAAAAAAAATTATGAATGAGACGTCTTCGGTCACTGAAATTTAGGGATGCATGGAAAAGTCTTATCGATTTCAGCTAATTCTTTTTGTCAGTAATCGATGGTTTCGCTAAACAGAGCTGCCCCTTTTGAATAACGTTTGCTTAATGCAATAAATAAAATTACTCAGTTCTTAATAGAACAATAATCAAAATTGCTTAATAATAAAAAAAAAAAAATCAAAATTACCCAGCAAACGCAATAAATTTATTCTTATTTGGGGAAAACTCTTAACAGAACTGCTCCACATGCATAATTGAGTTGACTCCTCAGCTCAGCCGCAGATAAGCTCGCTACGTTTGAAATATGCAAAAACTATCGGCCATCTCTAAACTCTGTAAGCCGAACAGTGCATAAAGTTGGCAGTGCGCAAAGTATATTCTATATCAATTTTCAATTTCAAAACGCCTTTCCAGAACAATTCCGAATGAAAGCCGTGCACGCGGTTGCCATGAAAAACGGTTAATTATTTTTTAGTATACCCATGTTATTGTTAACGGCGAGCATTAATGCTAGCATTGCTTTTCCGCCTTATTCGTTGAATGTTTAAAAAAAAACACGCGCGTTGCGCGTCGCACAAGCATATTCAAAAGTTGTTTGCTGCATCTGCTGTTTGTGTATGCCTGTGTATGTGTGTGTGTGCTTATATTAAACATTAACATTGCGAAAAATCAATATACATAAGTTTCGTTCGTGTATGTGTGTCTGTTGGTTGTTACTGTGTGTCTCTGTGTGTGTGTATGTTGCGTACCAAGCGCCATTTGTGCAAAAAAAATTCAAGTTAAACAAAAGCGGGCTAACAGGGATAACGCCGCCAGCAAAGGGAAGGAGAGGAGCGAGGTGCAACTGGAGCGCATCTAAGGTAAAAAAAGACAAAAAAAACAAACATTGCCAATACAAAACACACATCCACCTATGTGTGTATGTATGTCTACATGTGTGAGTGCGGTTGTTTGTACATCCTTGCAACTAAATATAAATAGTTGGCGATGTCAGCGTTGCCACAAATAAACAAATCGCTCATCAAACAGAACCAGATACATTTGTTTATAAGCTTATGCATATATATATAATAACATAACATAACATTGTATGTGCATTATTTATTGTTTGTTATTAAATTGATGCATTCGTCACTTTACATTTATTTCGAAAAAAAAATATGCATACTTTGTGTTGCCAGCCGCTCGCCCGGCTTCTTATTTATTTAGTTTCTCATTTTGTTTTTTTTTGTTTTTGCAGCAGCAGCAATTCTTGTGATTTATTTTGTTCATACAAACACAAGCGCAGCAAGCCCGAGGGGCACAAACACACACACACGCAAAATGCTTCCTTTTTGTGCTTCATCTTTGTTGTTGCTGTTTTTTTGTGTTTTTTTTTTTGTTTATTTCGGCATGTTCGCTCCTTTATCAAACGCACAGTACAGCCAGACACTGTCTGTGTGTGTGTGTGTGTTTGCGAGAGAGAGAGAGAGAGAGAGAGAGAAAAGTGGACGGGGTGCGATATGCCGTTCTCTTCACGTTTTAGTATTCTCTACTCGCTCTCCTGCAGCGTTTTTGCATGAACATTTCTTATTGGGATATGTTTTGAGCGCAGTAGCAGCATCATCAAAAGCAGAACGAAAACTATTTTGTGCTGTCCAAAATTGAAATACCAAAATGTGTGAACTATATATTCATATTTATTTACGATTAGATTCATTTTGATCGCGTTATCTGTAATTTTTTTTAAATTTCAAATTAACGGCTTTTAGCAGCAGAAGTTGGAAGCTGACTGCTATGACAGCGTTAAAATATATCGATAATTTATTTCACACGCATAACTGTCACCCAATCGTGATTTTGATTTGTCCCCCGCTGTGGCGACTTAATTCCCGTTACACAACGTTCACGTTCTATGTGTGTGTCAACATACATACGTATATATATATATGCAATTACAGCTGAAAATGATCAACGAATGGCGAGCAGGTTGTCATTAAAATTTTAGCAGTAAGATATTTCCAGTTGGGTTTAGTTAGACAACAAATAAAACTTGGAATTTCTGTTTCCAGTCGATTGGCAGCACCAGTAGCGAGCGCGCGTGTTTGAATTATAAAATAACCCGAATATATTCCGCTATAAATTATAAAATAAAACTCAACTACATATTTTTGCACTAATATATACATATATGTGTGTATGTATGTATTTATTTATATACATTTGTACGGTCCGAAATTAAAACAAGTTTTCAACCCCCAATTATTAAAATTGTGCTGCAAATATTACAACTTCTTTTTGCACTGTTCAACTTTCTGCGGTCTTTTTGTGCTGTCAACTTTTGCTCATTGTTGTTGTTGCTTTTAATGCTATTTTTGTGTTACAGTATTCTTTGTGTTGCCGCCTCGGCGTTTTCTTCTCCAGAGCATATGCGCCTATGTATGTATGTGCACATACACACTGAAATAGTATTTATTTTTTTTATTTTTTGTTGTTTCCTTTTGCTGTAGAATTTGTTGCGTTTATTAGTGCTGGCAATTTCGCATTTGCTTACTTTGAGCACGCAGGGGCTGTTCGTGTGTGTGCTTATGCTTAATGCCCTATCTCTCTCGCACTTTCGCACTCTTGCGCGTTCTTTCTCAGAAACACAAGGAGTTTGTTTTTGGTTTTTGTTTTGTCTGCGCTCCATTTTCGCAGCAGTTGTAAATTTTGCAGAGGGCCGCCAGTGTTGAAAACCAACATTTATCTATTGCGGCGGATATGAAAGAAAGTGCATAAAGTGTAGCCAAATCAGAATGTTGGCTGTGTTTTCGTTTCTTTGATTGTTTAATTTTTATTTGTTTGTATTTCAGCCTAAACAGGTGTAGCAACATATTGCAAAGCTTGCACATTACATATGTGATTTTAAATATTTTAGGTATTAGTGTTTTTATTATTGGTGATGCGTATATGTATTTAAAAATAGATTAACGTATTCGATTATTTTTGTTTTATTTCGACACACTGTGCCGCTTTATTTAACTTCCTTGGCTCGTTTCCTTTGCCTACTGCGCAGACGTCTCTCTCTCTCTCTTTCACACACACACACATACGTTTCTGGCTTAGTGTGTGTGTGTGTGTGAGATGCTCCCTTGTTTTTTGTTGTTCCTGCTTTGCACGCTGCTTCCTTTGCTGCCTTTGTATAATTCGCAAAATGCTAAACTAAAGTGCTCAAAATTGCTGTGTTCTGTAGCATCAAAATATTTTTGCGCCTCTCTCTTTCCCTTTCTCTATCTCTCTCTCTCTGTGTGTGTGTCTCTCTGTCTATCTGCATAAAACAGCAGTGCTGCTGCCAACCGCAGCGGCAGAGGCAGCCGCAACAGCAGCAGCAGCAGCTAAACAGCAACAACAATAATAATAAGCGGCAGCCTGTGTGCTTTCCTGGGCTCGCTTCATCGTCTTCGTCGTCGTCGTCTTCGTCGACTTCATCGTCGCCGTCGTCGTCGTTGTCGTCGTCGTTGGTTGTTGTTATGCTTGGTTTTTATTACTTTACTTTTTCAGTATAATTCTTTGTCTTTTGAGGTTTGTTTAATGCAAAAAGGGAAATATGAGAAAAGCCAAGACAAGAACCAACACGCACGCACACAACCACAACAACTGAGCTACCAAAAAAAAGGAGGAAGCACAAACTACATTTTATTTTTTTGTTGTATTTTTTGTGTGTTAAGCACAGACAGGAGTCTGTACAAAATACAATTTTTGCGCAACGGAACGCAACGCAAGACGCTGTCACAAATTTTAGGCAAATAGCAGCATCAGCAGCATCAGCAGCAGCAGCAGCAGCAGAGAAGCAGCCGCTTTTAACAAAATTCACACAAGTAATTAATAAATTGTGCGCAGCAGTCGCCCAAAAGAATTAAGCAAAAGAAAAATCAATTTATTTGCATTTCATTTTTTGTTTTTTGCTTGCATTGTTTGTATTTTTTTTTTCATAATAAAAAATCAAAGTTGAATTTTAATTATATTGTTAATTAATAGCAATAATAACAATTGTAAAAAAATACTAATAATAAGGTAAATTTATTTTTTTTTTGGTTCTGATTGTTTGTTGAATGTCCTTGATAAAAGCGGCTTGTGCAAAAAACAACAATCAAATCAAAGTGTGAATCTTGCTCAAAACAATGCCTGATTGATGAGTGAGTTATCAGGGCATATAAAGATATATATATATATATATATATATACTGGATTTAAATCTCTTTTTTGCAATTAACTTTAATTTGTATCTGGTTGTTTTGCAGGTAAGGAAACGAAGCTGCAAACAACAACAAATTTAAATAACAACAATAAATCTGAATAACAACAACAACAACAACAAGGATGAGCGCTTCCACACAGGAGTTTTGCGTAAGATGGAACAGCCATTTGGGCAGCATTGGAGCCGCCTTCCCGCAGCTGTTGGCCGGCCAAAGATTCGTGGATGTGACACTGGCGTGCGAGGGACACCAGGTGCACTGTCATCGTCTGGTTTTGGCCGCCTGCTCGACATACTTTGAGGCCATATTGGCGGAGAATCCGTGCAAGCATCCTGTCATCATATTGCCCAGCGAGATTAAGCTATGGGAAATCCAGGCACTGGTCGATTTCATGTACAAAGGCGAGGTGAATGTGACGCAGGCGGGTCTTGGCCAGCTCCTCCGGTGTGCCGAGCAGTTGCGCATACGCGGCCTTTACGGCTCCGAGGCGGCAATCAACTACAATCAGCTGCAACAGTTGCGGCACGAGGCAGTTCCACAGGAGACACAGACAGCAGCGGCAACAACAGCAACGGCAACGGCAACGGGAACGGCAACTGCAACAACAACAGTAGCAGCAGCAGCAGCGAATCTTAAGCAGGAGGCAACAGTGTTGCTGCCAGCCAAACAGGAATCCCAACAACAGCAGCAGCAGTTGCATTTGGAGAACACAGAAACTGAAGACACAATCAGCAACTCGACGGCAACAACGACAAGCACGAGCACTACCGCCAAGCAGCAACAGTTGCTGCTGCAACAGCAACAACAACAACAGCAGCAGCTGCAACAGAAGGAGCAAAAACAGCGCCAGCAAACAAATGGCAACAATACGCTGCAATTGCAATTGCTACAGCAGCAACAACAACAACAGCAGCAGCAACATTTGATTCAAGCCAATGCTGGTGGCTCCTCGGCAGCTGCATCAAACAATTCGAATGCGCCCACCGAGGATGACTCGGCGGATGATGCAAACAGCAATTGGATATCCTACAATGAGCCATTCGATGACTTTCTGCTGGCCAACGACAACAAGCTGAATGTGCAGCTTTACCAGCAGCAGCAACAGCAGCAGCAGCAGCAACAACAACAACAGCAGCAGCAACTGCAGCAGCAGCAACAACAATTGCAAATGCAGATGCATCATTTGGACTCCACCATTGAGGATGATCACAATTATGTGGCCGCCCACGATGAGGACAATGATAGCAGTGGCTTTGCTGCTGCCAATATTGTTGGCAGCACCAGCGGAGCATTGGGCGTCCTCTCGCTGAGCATGGACGCCGACTTGGATACGTCGGCGAACACGTCGGGTTCGTCGTCATCCCTGATGCACAGCTCCATCGATGGGTATACATCGTATAAGCGGGTGCGTCGCTCCGAGGCATCGCTCGCCCAGGCGGCCAAATGTGTCTCCAAGGGGGAAACCTTTCAAACGGTCAGCAACATGTTTAATATACCCGTTTCCACCATACGATTTTATATGGCACGCAAGGGTATTCTGCCAAAGCGTAAACGCGGACGTGGCGCCTCCCATGCGGGCAGCACAATAACAACAACAACATCGGCAGCAGCAGCAGCAGCAGCGGGCATTGGCAATGCAGCGGCAGCAGCAGCCGCCGCTGCTGCAGCAGCAACAATGGCAGCTGCCACAACATTGGGCAGCCTGTCGACAGCCGGTGCCCATCATTTGGGTGGACATCATCATTTGCCAATCGATGCCATGCAGCTGAAGCGACTTGCAAATGCCACAAGTAGCAGCAGCAGCAGCAGCAGTGTTGCCAAATCCAGCCCCACAGCAACAGCAGCAGCTGCCTCATCGAATAGCAGCGCTGCTGTTGCCGCCTTGCCACGCTTCGAGGTGGCAACCGCATCCGGTGTCCCCTTCCATCTCCTCAGCGATGCGGCAGCCTTCAAGCTGAGCGAGCAGCAGCAGCAGGCGCACATAATCTAACCGTAAACTTGGGCAACGCTTGCATTTAACGCATCCTACATGTAAAACTAGAGCGAGACAGGGACAGAGACAGTCAGAGTGAGTGTGTGAAAGTGTGTGTGTAAAAGTGTGTGAAAGTGTGTGAAAATGTGTGAAAATGTGTGTGCCATGCGGACAATCCAAGCTGTTGTGCTGTTGAGCCAGGCCAGGAATTCTGTCTATGTGCTTAAGTACCTTTTAAAACATACACACACACATACACCCACACACACACATCCACACACACACACCCACACACACACGCAGCATCGCTTTAAGAGCAGCTCGTTTTTGAGACATCTTCCTTCAAATGCTGACATTGAACAATGAAATGGCTGCAACAGTTGAGTTAATATATATATATGTGTGTATATATTTTAATTTAATGTTTTGCCTTTAGTCAGCTATATATTATGATATATATATTAACATATATATATATATATATATATACATATATATACATATATATCGCTTGTAAGATTTAGCATTAGTTTTTACACTGTATTATAAAACAAGACTTTTTTCACACTCATTTTGCTCATTCAAAAACCCAACAAAAAAATTGATGCAGCTTTGTGCAGTTAACAAAAAAAAACACAGTACAATAACCGTTAAGTTAGAATATATATATTTTATTTGGAATGCTGTATGTTTATTTAAGCCACAACTAAGAAAATAATTGTGAAAGTCATAATATTAGAATGCAATTGTTGCAGCGAAAAATTGAACAAAATTATTATTTCTATGTAAAAAAAGAAAACAAACAAAAGCACATCAAAAAACAAAACAAACAAAAACAGAAAACATACAAAACATACAAAACAATCATTAGCGCTTAAGGCAGCATTTTAGCTGGGCAATTACAAGACACAGAAACACAAAACAAAACACAAAAAACCAACAATAAAAAACAAAAACCATTTGATTTACTTTATAAGTAAATAACAAGGCCAACATCGACATCAACATTTGATGTACGTGCGTACATCAACATCAAACGATATTCATAATTTTAAGCAATTGCATATATATGTTTTTATTAATTGCGTTAATTGTAAGAATTGTAAAAAAAAAATGCAAACAATTATTTTATTATTAATAATATTATTTCGATGATTATTATAAACGGCTTATCTTGGAGTTTGTATGGGCATTTAAGCTGTGTGAAAGACTTGTGAAAAAGACTATTTTGATTAAGTTGCTTTAACATTGAACAAACATAAGACTTAAATTCTTTTTTTATTTAAGACATTTGTATTCAGCTCATTGATTATATATACATATTTTATTTTTTTTATACAGAGCATACGTTTTTGTCATTTATTTTAACATTTGATGCGAAAAGCAGAAATTGTCTCGATTAAATGTTTGCCATACTCGTAACTGAAAATGTATTCAATTTTATTTTTTGTATCTGTTGTAAAACGAAAATTTGAGAAATTCACATTTCACGAAATAGCTGCTTTCCTAAATTACTTTCCCTCTGAAGTTGAAAATATTTCTATGGTTTTTATTTAAATATTGAATATCACACATTTTGTGTTAATTTATAGTTATCATACTATACAATTTTTAAATCATCTTTCGACCGATTGTTCCTATGGCAGCTATATAATATGTGGGCTCGTTCGGGTCGCAGAAGCAAAGACATGTTTCAAGATAGCGAAAATGGCTATGTCCACTCAAGAATATATATATATATATGAACACACGTTTTCTTCAATGCATTACACATTATTCCGACAAATAATAATACAAAGGTATAAAAGAACCGACCGATTGTTCCTATGAATGCAACATTAAATATTTCTCAAATGTTTGTAAAATCTTAGAAACGTGCCAAAACTCATAACTAAAGAATTTAGTTCGAATAACTTGGTAACGTTTTTCACTCATCTTTTCATCGATCGTTCCTATGGCTATGGCTATATAGTGCTCCGATCCAGCAAGTCTCCAACATGATAATTACAAATAACTTCAGATTGGACACTTTAATTAGAAAGATGGAGCAGTCATAGTCTTCCCCAAGGAGGCAAAAGATCTTTTTCAAATTATTGCAAGATTCCCGCTTTAAATAATAATAAAATTTCAATATTCGAAAAATTGGGAAAACTTTTTCTAGCAACGAAATGTTGGGAATTAAGAAGAATTTAACAATTCGAAATTGAATTTGTGTTGAATTTTCGTTATGATCTCTCGAAAGTCGTATATATATATATATATATATATATGTATATGTATATATGTGTATGTATATATGTATATACCAATGTATGTATGTTTGCATATGTTTGGAAATGTTTATAAGCCGACTCATATGCAGCATATATGATTTTCAAAAGCAAAGCAAAAACATAAACAAAACAAATACCTCGTATACATTGAGCATAAATACATAAATAATAATAAGCCATATACACATAAATAACAACAACAGGGGAAGGAGAGAAGTGCACAGCAAACAAAATAACAATTAAAAAAAAAATAACAAATCGAACAGAAGAAGCAATAAACAAAAGCGAATAACGCTTATTTTACACAAAACAAAACAGATGCAATTATTACTATTGAATTGCAATTTATTAAATAATAAACCGAAAGTTGTTACAATAGTCACAAAAAATCTCAACAAAGGAAAACAAAAACAAAAAAAAAAAAAATAAAAATAGAAAATAAAACCCATAGTAATGAAAAATATATATTTTTTAAAAAATGAACTGTATGATATGAAAGAAAAACAAACGAATACAAAAAGTTGTGCTACAGCTAACTATTAAAGAAATGTATCTATTTTTTATTACAAATTAAAATTTTTCTTTTTGTCTTGTAAACAAAAAAAAAAAAACAACAGAAACAAAAACACGTTGAAATCTATTAATGCATAAGTCGAAAATTAAAATGGCAACAAAAATTGTATGTAGCTCACACATGGAAATTAAATGCAAGTATTATATATATATATATAAATATATGTATATATATACATACTATATTAAAGTACATACATATAAAGAATGTATACATAAAAGAGATAATTAAACACAATAAGCCAGCAAGCGCGAATTATGTTATGATGCAAAAGGCGAAAAGAAAAAAAAAACAAAAAAAAGAAACAGTTAAATTTATGTAAAAATTATAAATTACGAAACAAAACAGATGCAGATGGTATTTTAAATAAAAATTGAAGAATTATATTGCACATTGTTCATTAATATTTATTTATAAATGGTACTTTTTCTTGTATATAGCAGGGAATAATCCATTTCCCAACATCTATAGGAGAATACTTACACACCAAACCTTACCAAACTATCAATTATATGGATTAAAAAGGACGAATCGTGATTAAGATACAAACAAAAACCAAATGATTTAGAATTATCTAAAAAGTTTATCTTAGTTATATCGATAATTTCTATCGGCAATGGATTTGTGATACTTTCGAAAAGGAAGAATTTATCGAAACGCTATTAAGATAAAAAATAATTTATAATGATTCAAATAGTTTATCTTAGTTATATCGATGATTTCTATCGGCAATCGATTTATGATATTTTGGAAACCGAGGAACCTATATGGGAAGAGTATACGAGTATTTAAATTAAAACGAAATCTCTATCTTCGAAAATCGATTCCTTTTTCAAGCGGTTGATGATTTTAGCTGAAATTTTTGAACAAAATCCGATCAATTGTTTTGTTACTTCTACTTACCAAAAATTGCTAAAGCCAAAAATAACAACAATAATTGAGACGCAAAAAATTTGTTTAAAAGTGTTTGTTTAATTACATAGATATCATTCGCTTTTCAAACAAACCCATTCATAGTTATGAGTTTGTTTGTAATTATGTGTTTAGGTTTGCCCAAAAAGTTATAATTTTGCGAATATGCATTTCAGACCATCTCTATAATTACGGCTAGGGCTGGGGCTAGGGGTTAGGGTCCTTGGGTGTCTGTGGAGGAGGGGGGCAGGGGGTTGTTTGGGTTAGGCGTTTAAGAGTTCGTTGAAGGAGTGATGGTGTGCACGTCTGTGTGTTGCTTAATATACATAAGATAAATTGGTTACATTTAGTTTTGCTTCATTTATGACGATGAACTCAAATTCGAATTCGAATTCGATGTTCTTCAATTAAACATATGTATGCATGTATGTTTAGACTACATAAGTATACACATATATATGTATATATATATATATATATGTATGTGTATATATGTATATTGTGTGCATTTTATTTGGGTTTACTTAAGCTCTAAGCATTTCATTTAAATAAGTATGTTTTCTTTAGCTTGTTTTCATCAAATTGTTGGTTTTTTTCTTTTCTTTTTTATATATTTGTTTTTTTAATCTTTAAATGAAATTTTTTTAATTGCGTACATTATCAATTGTAGCGTGTTTCATTCACACTTAATTTGATTTTTTCGTTAGTTCCAATTCTTTCTCATTTGCCTTGTTTAAATCTTAATCATACTACATAATTTATGTATATATGTGTGTATGTAAGTATGTATCTGTATTTGTATATGTATGTCTAAATGCACGCTCGTTCGAAATGGCTAAGAATCTGCATTTGCTTACACAAATTGTATTTGTTTTTGTTTTACTTTTCTCATTTCTTTTCTTTTCTTATTTTTTTTTTGTTTTGCTAACACAACAAATATAAAAATTAAGAAAATTTCTCGTATTTTTTCCCCATCCAAATTAACCGAATAGCTTATACATGTGATTAGAAGCTTATAAGTGTGTGTGTGAGTGTGTGAGAGAGTTTCGTGTGTGTGTATTTGAGTGTTAAATGTGAGTTTTTAAAAACTAGATTGTATAAATTGTTGGCTTGCTTTTTAATATTATACGTTTTTATATATTTAGTATTTTGAGAGTTTTCATTTGAACGTTTCTGCACATTTGTTGTCTTCGAAATACAATCATGACAATAATAATAATTCTTCATCTTCAGCATCGTCAAATGTCATTGCCATCATATAAGTATGCAATCCAGGCACGCATTGCTTGCTTGCTTGCTTGTATGTATGTATGTATGTATGCATACATATATATGTACTTATGTATATTGATACGAGCAATGTTAACATTTAACGTATGTTTCTACGTATTTCTACACATTCAATTCTTATTATTTTGTAACTGTATCACAATGGGGTTTCACGTTTTCTATCGCATTCTCAACTTTCTTTCTTAATCGGTTTTTTCTATATACCTTTTTTGTCAGACCATTTTAGCTACATTTTTTTCCGGCCAAAATCTCAAAATTTTACTTATCACTTACAATGCTGCACTCGTTTATTTTTATTTCATATTTTTATATTTTTTGCTTAGTTTTTTATTTAGAATATTTCATTTTCACTTGGCCAATTGGTTGTCGTTGTAATTGCTTTTTTTTTTGTTTTGTTTTGTTTTGTTTTGTTTTGTTTTGTTTTGCTGCTGTCTTTGCTTAATTTGCTTGTGTAAAGTTTTTCCTGATGTTTCAAAAACTGCATCTAACTTTGGCGCTTAAAAGTATGTATGCGTGTGGGTGTATTTGTGGGTGTGGGTGTGTATGTGTGCATTTTGGCAATTGTGCGAACGACGCTGGGCGCTCTCAATGTGTTTTTGCGACCAGCATTTTATTTTTTTCATCGTTTTTTGTTTTGTTTGTTTTTAAATGCATTTTCACTCACTTCATAACCAGCGGCTGGCTTTTGATAAATGTATGCAGTAGGATGTACATATGTATGTATGTATTGTATTGTATTGTATGTAGTTATAGGTCTATATACATATGCTGGTGGCATGTATGTATATATTAGGTATATAAAAAACAAAATGAATGATTAAACATAAGAGATACGCTTGAAGCAAAGTAATACACACAAAAATCATTTACAGAAAAATTATTACATGATTATCAAAATACATATTTCTTTTTGTTTTTTTTTTGAATAACGGCATATATAATTTCATCTCATTTTGGGCTGCTTTTGCGTTTTCTAAACAATTACGAAACGAAACAACGTTAGCAAATACGTTGCATTTATGTTACCGGTTATGTTAACGTTACGTCACGTTACGTTACGTTACATTGCGATGCGTATTTTTCTTGTTTACTTTTTGTCGGTTTTTTCAAAAGTTGCATTCTTTATACTTTCAAAAATATATGTTCTATATATTATTCTTGTATATGTACATATATATATTTGTAAAAATATATACATATATATATAGCTAAATATATATAGAGAGATAATGAGAGACTGAGACTGAGACAGACACAGTAGTAAGTTGAACAGGTTGAGAGACAGTCAGTGAGAAAGAGACAGACAAAGAGAGAGAGAGAGAGAGAGAGAGAGCGAGATAGAGAGAATTACTGAGTAAAGGTTAGCAAAATGATTGCTTCAACTTTACAAGTTCCAGTTGAATTTCATAAACTTTTTCAATTTTTTTTGTTGTTTTTAGTTTTAGTTTTTTTTCGTTGCATCTTTTCAGATTGTTACGCTTAAAATTTATCAGTTTCAGTTTCAGTTTCAACTTCTTTTTCTCTTTTTTTGTTTTTGTTTTTGCTTATGTTTCGTTTAACTCTGTATGTATTTGTGTGTGTGTCTTAATGTGTGTGTGTGTGTGTGTAGGGTAGGGGTGTGTGTGTGTCTGTGGGTGTTCACAACAACTTATAGGTAATACAATACAAATATCGCGCTTTATAGGTTTTACTTCTTAAAAAAAAGAATGTGTGCCTCATGTCATCCATAATACATATTAATAGCCATAAAGCTTTGGCTTTGGCATAGCCATCAGACATTGTCTATATATATATACATATAGTATATAGTGTAATATACATATATAGATATATATATATACACGACAATAATACAAATACATAACATATATATTCAGCCATTGTCGGCTTGGGCTGTTTGTTTACTTCGTTTGTTTTTTCTTTTCTTTTTTTTTTTGTTATTTTTTTTTTTTGTTTTTCATTTTTAATTTGTATTTAATTAGTATTTTTTATAAGTCTATCACATCATCACAATTCGGTTGCATAAAAAAACGCCCAGACAGCGGGCGGAGGTGGGGGGGTGGTGGGCGGCGAGGATATCTTCAGCGATCCGATACACCCAACCACACCAACCAACACCGGCACAAAGCCTGGATCGATTTTTTCACTTAGTAACATTGTGTATACATATACATATAAAAAATAATATTGTATTTAGTTTTCAGCTTTTAAAACAAACAGAGAATTTGTAAGCGTAATGAGAGAGATTAACAAACAAAATGTATAGAAAAATAATAATAATAAAAACAAAAACAAAATAATATTAAACAATGTCTTCCACTTATGGTATTCGTATGTATGTTTACATATATATATATATATACATAGGTATATATATCTATATATATATGTACGCATCCATTTATTTTTGTATGTATTTTTCTTTTCTTCGTTTAAATGTAGTTTTTGTTACAAGGAGATCCATGTGGTATCATATATATATTTCTGTTGTTCCTTCATTTAGCTACTAAGGGCATACAAAATGTATGCAAATATGTCAATGTAAAATTATATCATCGATATATGTGTAAAAGAAGTGTTGCTCTTTCCTGTCTCTTTTTACTGCTTAACTTCAGTTTTTCTTATTTTTTTTTTTGCTTTTAAAATTTCTGTTTCTTTTGCTGGCTTTGTACTGCTTTTCCTTTAAGCTTTGTTCTTCTTCTCTTTTTATTATTAACATAAATCAATTATGTGGCATGTTCTTTGGAGATACAATTAAGTGAAAATACTTGAATATTGAAGAATAGATGGTTGTTAAGGACGAACTTAGAAAACTGTTTAATACTAAAGGTTTTAGGCAACAGGTTGGACAGGCAACAACTTGGACCAAGACAGCTAACCTATCAACGGGTTTATATTTATATATATATATTTTTTTTTTATATATATGTGGGGAAAATAGCTACAAATGTCGAATATCTTTGATATCAACATTTTCTGGCTACCAATGTAGAAAGTTTCGTACACACACATTAAATTAAAAACTGATGACAAATTATGAAAATGAAACCTCGGCTACTACACTAAAAAAAAATTAATTTGATTTATATATATATATATATATACATACATATATATATATAGCTATGTTTCTATATATGTATATATATAAATGAATATATATTTTATATATATGTATATGCATTCCTTTTCTGTATTATTATTATTATTTTTGTGTTTTTGGCTTTTTGTTGTGTTCTGTTCTGCTTTGCATTTGAATTAATTTGTTCTTGTTTTTATGGATGAATGTGGCGTATTTTCTTTTTCATTTCCTTTCATTTTTGAATCAATTTCTTTTTTTATTGTTTCAAAAAAATAAACTAAATTAGATGCTTTTCATTTTTTTTTTTCCAGTATTTGCATTGCACTTTTGAAAAAAACATTCTGCTTTTCGAATGTGAATATTTTTAATTACACACAGATTAAAAACAAAAATTTAATTTCTGCATAATTATTGCCTATTTTACGCATATGGAAATTGGATGTAAATGTAATTAAATAAAATAAAATCGCTTTTTGCCTTTCCGTTTTTAACTTCAAGATACACAAGATCAAGCAAATATATGCAAGACTATATATATATATATAGCATACATATATAGTTAAAAAGAACAAATAAACAAAAGTATATATTTATATATTACTCGAACAATTAAGTGTTTTTCCAATACATATTTCATTGTATCTTTGATTCGTTTACATACTTCTACCAAAGCAGCGCTGCTTTTTTCTTTTTATTTACTTGTGAAAAATTACAAATTTCTAAATATGTGTTTTCAATTTTCAGTTCATTTGGTTTTTTTTTTTTTGCTTTATGCATAGCAATTTTACTCTCGTCGAAAAAACGATTAGCTGCATTTCTATGTGTGTGTATTGTATGTGTATGTGTGGGTGTTTTTATTTTTTTTTTTTATAGAATTTTGGTATTCATCATATTCTCAGTTTGGAGTATTATTAGCATAGTTTTGTTATTATGAAAATATATTGTGTTAATCATTTTTGTATATATATTATATAAGCAAACCGTTCATTTCATACCAACCAAGTTAGTGAAAAGGTCTTAAAAATCTTATTTTTTTCTTGTTCTTTTTCATTTTTCATACAAATTTCTGGTGTGCGTGTGTGTGTGTGTTTTGTATGTGTTACTAAAATATCCAAATTTTTTCTTTAGTATTTTCATTGTAGGTGTATTTGTATACGCTTTGTAGGCATATCACTTAAAAGTACATTTTGATAGAATGCTTATCAAATTGTGTAAAAAGTGTTCAAATTATGTGTGTGAGTGTATGTGTGCTGTTATTTGTATGGATGTGTGTGTATTTGCGTGTGGGTGTGTGTAAATTAACAAAACATTTTTTTAGCATATTTTGAAAATCAAACGAAAAAAAAATAGAGTGTCTTATAATATCTAACTAACTCTTAAATATACGAAGAACATGCGATCGCTGCCCACTTTGATTGCTTACAAAATTAATTTAAGTTATTTCAATAGTTAATTGTTAATGTTTTCTTTTACCGAGCCTTTTGTTGAAATGTTGTTTGTTGTTCACAGCAAGACGGCAATTTAGGCGGCACTAATATTAAAGTTGTTGATGTCTGATGTTACCTGTTGTGTTCATTACACAGAAAGAGATGTCACGTGTTAATAAAAGTACAAATATAACTAAATAAATTAAGAAAAAGAAAAAACAAACAAATAATTGCAACCTTTTTTTTTGTCACTTACCCATACTTTTTGTTGTGTTTGTTGTTGTTGCCACCAAAGGATTAACTCCGTCTGTGTGTTCTGTTCTGTTGTGTTGTGTGTTTGTGTGTTCTCCGTTTAGCAGAAAAATAATAAATATATCAATGAAAATGATGATACATACGTATGTGTGTGTGCTTGTGTGTATATACGCGATACATAAATTAACAAAAAAACAAACAATAAGTTGTGCTTCTGCATTTTTTTCTCGTTTTTTTATCACTTTTTATCTTTTATCGTGTTGATTTATTCATTTTGCTATCCAACTTCCGTAAATTGTATCCATTTGTGTCCGTGTTGAATGTTGCCTGCCCAAAGGGGAAAGTTGCTGTTGCAAGCGACAACAGTTAACAGTTGTTACCGATAATAATCGAACTATATACACTACATACATATATATATGTATGTGTGTTGTGTACATAAACATCATCAGGAGGGGGGGGGGGGGGGAGATGATTAATTTTTATGTGTTCGTTTTTTCCAATCGAAAACGAATCGAGTAGAGTCCATTTTGCAATTATTCAATTATTATTTATATGTTTTTGCGTGTGTTTGTCTTTAGAAGTTTGTCAGTAGTTGTGTGTGTTCGTTTTGTGTGTGTGTGCCCGATTTGTCTTCTTCATGTTTGTTGTTGCATCTCTTTGTTATATGTTGCTTAGGGATTGTTCTTTTTTCATTTCTTGTCGGACTTGATAGAAAGGACAGGATTTTCTTTTTTTGTTTTTTGTTTTTTGTGTTTTGTTTTGTTTTTTGTTTTCGGTTTTTTGTTTTTGTTTTTTAGGCGAGCAGTGAAGCCATCTTAATGCTGACCAGTCTGCTCAATGGTGGCGCCCGGTCCGGGTCCGGGTCCGGCCACAGCTGGGGTAAACTGTGTGGTGTAGTATGCGGCAGGCATACTGAATTGGGTGGCGTATGGATTGGTGCCGGGTGCCGCTGTTGCTGTTGCTGTCAGCACACCGGACGCATCGTACATGTAGGCGGTGGGCTGTGGTGCAGCCGCAACCGGTGCACGTCCAGCACCACCGGCAACAGCAGTTGCAACGGCCGTTATCGGTGGCGAATTGGCTGGCGTGTAGTGCACCAACGATGTGCTGACACCAGCCGGTGCATATTCCTTGAAATTCTTATCATCGCCGCCAGAATGTTGTTTTGGCTTTTGTTGTTGTTGTTGTTGCTGCTGCTGCTGCTGCTGTTGTTGTTGCTGCTGCTGCTGTTGTTGTGGTTGCTGTTGTTGGGGTTGCTGCTGTTGTTGTTGCGGCTGGTAGTGTTGTGGTGTCTGTTGCTGTTGCTGCTGCTGCTGCTGTTGTTGTTGCTGTTGATAATCACGCTTGGGGAACTGCTGGAAACGTGGCATGCCATTGCGATAATTGGGACGCATAAAATCGGTAGCCACTTGGCTCAAATGGGGTTGCCCGGCATTGCCAGTCGCACCGGCAACAGCAGCGCCGCCTGCCCCATTGTGGCCCATTATGGCACGCGGTCCGCCATTGTTGAACGGCGCACGTGGGCGATAGGTGGCACCGCCGCTCACGCTGCGATTGCCAGCATCGATGCCCGGCTGCTGATTAAGTGCAGCGCCAGCGCCACCGCGATTCCAATTGCCAACGCCGCCGCCTCCGCTGCCGCCATTGGACTGATAACTGTTGGCGCCGCCGCCAGCATATTGCTGCTGGTAGCTGTTGCGATTGTTATAGCCATTGTTGGCGCCGCCGCCGCCGCCTGCCTGATAGTTGAGCGGATTGCTGCGCTGCTGCTGATAGACGCCGCCGTTGCCGCCGCCATTATTATTCCAACGCTTGTTGCCACGATAGTTGCCCGAATTGGGCATGGCGCGTGCCAAATCGAGCAGCTCCTGCGATGGCTTCTGCTCGGCCTCCTCCAGCACCGATATCAATTCGCGTGCCTGCTTGGCATTGTCTGGCGTAAAGAATGTGTACGCAGTGCCCAACTGCTGGCAGCGTCCGGTGCGTCCAATGCGATGCACATAGTTCTCCGATGAATTGGGATAATCGTAGTTAATCACATACTGCAAATCCTCAACGTCCAAGCCGCGCGATGCCACATCGGTGGCAATCAATATATTCGATTTGCCATTGCGGAAATCCCTCAAAACCGAATCACGCTCACTCTGCGACTTGTCGCCATGTATCGATGTCGCTGTATAACCATCGTTCCTTATTATCTGCAATATGTCCTCCACCTGCAAAGATAGATTGTAGTCCGCAAAAAATTAGAATGTAAACCAAAACCAAAACATTGAGCTGAACTTTAAATATCAGCATTTGATGCTGATCCAAAAATCAATTATTAACAAAAAAAAAGTGGAAATAATAAAACTGAATTCACAGCAAACAATAAAAGTGGCAAGTAATTATTGGACATGAAACTATTATTGTTAAAATATCAATTTAACATTTTCTTTAAGAATTAAAAAACCCACTTTTAGGCAATTTTAATATAGCTTTTTGTAAATGCATTGCTGGATTCTTGGAACAACTCTAAATACAAATCTATAAACCCTTTTTTTTTTGTTACATGCTTTTTACTGTCTGGCTTAAGAGATATGCGCTAAATCGGTTATTGGAAATAGATTTGCGGACAAAGTTAGACTTTCTAAAGTATATATAAATATATATAATATATGTAATCGGACATGTTGAAATTAGTTGCAAGTAGTTTTACAAATATCACCCATATGCTATATGTATATATATGCTATATATATTTATAGAGATATATATATATATATTTATGTTCTTAGAGCTAACCTTGATCTTGGTCTCCACAAATATGATGATTTTGTTGCCCACATTGGCCGCTATATCCTTGAGCAGTCTCATCATGCGCTGCGGCTTCTCGTTCTCATTGCAGATCTCGACAATCTGTCTGATGTTGTGGTTGGCCGACAGATTCATCGAACCGATGTTGATCTGTATGTAATCGTTGAGGAAATCGCCGGCAAGTGCCTGTACCTCTTTTGGCCAAGTGGCCGACCACATAACAACCTGACGATCCGGGCGTATCTGTTCGATGATTTTGCGTATTTGCGGCTCGAAGCCCATGTCGAGCATGCGATCGGCCTCGTCCAGCACAAGATATGTGCATCGCTGCAAGTTTGTATTACGATTCTCCAGGAAATCAATTAGACGGCCAGGCGTCGCAATGATCACCTCAACGCCGCGCTCCAAATCGCGTACCTGCGGCACCTTTGAGGAGCCACCAAAAATGCATGTATGACGTATTTCGGGCTTGCACAGATGGCCATAGTCACGCACCACCGACTGGATCTGCTGGGCCAGTTCGCGTGTGGGCGCCAGCACCAGAGCGATGGGTCCCTCGCCACGCATAATTGGAGGCTGGTTGCCAATGTGAACAATCGCTGGCAGCATGTAGGCCAGCGTTTTGCCGGAGCCAGTTTGGGCGATGCCAACCAGATCGCGTCCGCTTAATGCAATTGGCCAGCCCTGGGATTGGATGGCGGTCGGTTTGGTAAAACCCTGACGCTTCATCTCATCAATGACGTGCGCTGGCAATGATGACTCCTCGAAATTTGCAACCGGATGCGGTAGATCATTGCCCGATACGGTTATTTCCAATTCGTGACGCATCTCGGCGACTGCCTGCTCGCTGCGATTTAATGTATTCGGATGCATTATGTAGAAATCTTTGAGGAATGGCTGCAGATTCTCCCAATGTGGCTTAACCAGATTACGTCCAGGATTCTTGGCCTTCTCACGCTGCAGCTCGGCGCGCTCCTCCTTCGATAGCATGCCCAATGCGGCCGCATTATAATTGGCACTGCCGCCACCGCCCTGATAACCACCGCCGCCACCATTGCCCATACCATTGTGAGGCTTCTGATAACGTTGCGTATAATTGGGATTCTTGACACGCGGTCCGTGAAATGTGATGCCACTTCCACCAGCAAATGCGCCATTTTGCATCGCACCGCCACCGCCGCGATACGGATTGCCGCCGGCGGCACTCATGCTAATGCCATTCTGTATGCCATAGGTCATCACACCGTACGGTTGACCAAAGTGCATACCGCCAGCAGCAGCGCCGCCGCCGGCGCCATTTATTGCAGCGGCCGCTGCTGCATTGCCAGCAGCGTTGGCATAATTATTACGCGGATAAAAGGGACGTTCGTGGCGCGGTCCATTGCCGCCGCCAGCGGCTGCGCCGCCACCACCATTGCCATAGTAGCCGCCCGTATGCTGCTGCTGGACACCCCCAGCGTTCGGTGCATAGGCGGTCGGGTACATTATTTGATTGACTTGTCTTTTTTATCTTTGTTGCAGCTTCTGATAATGTTCAAGTTGCCTTAGCTGCGGCTTTGGCTGTGGCTGCTGCTGTTCTTGGGTTTTTATGCTGTTGTTGTTGTGGTTTTTTTGTTGTTGTTGTTTTTGTTGTTGTTGTTTTTGTTGTTGTTGTTTTTGTTGTTGTTGTTTTTGTTGTTGTTGTTTTTGTTGTTGTTGTTTTTGTTGTTGTTGTTGTTATTTTTGTTGTTGTTGCTATCAATTTGTGTAGTTTTGCTGCTTTCGACGCTTTCCGCTGCTGTCGTCGTCGACGTTTCTGTCGCCTTCTTGAGTTACATACAAATACAAAAAAACGAAGATAATTAATACAATTTAATTAAAAATTAATTATATAAAAAACTAATAAATAACTCATAAATATTGCACTTTTTTGTTGTACTTTTTTTTTTTAGTAATTGCAATGTCATTTAAAATGTATTCCAATTGGAATAAATACCAAATTTATACATAAATGCATTTAATGCGTGCATTAAAAACTGGAATCAAGTCTTGTTATGTACATACATATAGCATATAACTGCCGCCGAGGATGTCTCGTAACAAAATTAACCTTTGCGAAGGGCCCTTTTTGTATATATGGGTGTAATATGAAAATTAACAGACTGTAATAAATGGCAGATGTTACACGATGCTATTTAAACATGTGACCTGGAAAATTACACTTGCCTACATACACAAACACACACACACAAAGAAAGAGAGAGAGAGAGTGGTGAACAAGAATAACATAGATATGCTTTTTAAATAAATGCAATTATTAGTTCTTTATTTTCTTTCCTTTTATATTCATTATTTATTTAGAATGAACCAAACAAGCTTGAGAGAACAAGTCTTGTGGGAGCCGGTTCATAAGCCGAACAAGCTCATGAGGACTGACTTTTGAGACACAGCATTGATAAAAACGAATGCATGTGTGTGTATGTATGGGTGTATGCATGTTCGTTTGTACATATGTACATTGTACAACGGTACCTTTGTATGTAAAAATTGCACTTGAGTGTTGATTAGTTTAGTAGTTGCGTCTGCAATTGAGACACACAATGACACGAGAATTTTTTTCTACAGCTTAATTCCATAAAGAGCTAACTGCATAAGTGAAATGTGCCAAAACAGCGCCCGTTGTCTCTTCTATCAACCTAGCAACAGAAAAGGAGCCGCACCGTTCGCGCAAAAAAAATCAATACAGCATCGCCAGCGACCGACAAAAAGGGAAGAAAAAAATGAACAGAACAGAAAGAGAGCAACACGCAGAACGGCATGCACACAAACACACGACACTGTATACATGTATGTAAATGCATGTGTGTATGTATGTATGCAAGTTAATGTATGTACACATGCACAGACATCGTAGCAGATTTACTTACCCTTTATTTTCGTTAGCGGTTGACTTTAAACAATTTTGAAACGTTGCACATATATAGTTTTGGTTAGTAATCGTACTTAAATCGGTCACGTATAAATCTTTTTTGCGGATTTGAAGCGAAATTTGTTTTTTTTTTATGTCGTTTTTTTTGTCGTCACGCCTAGTGTAAGAAAACTAGAGCTAGAGCTTGAAATCAATTTCACTGAAAACTATGTTTAAATCTAACTAAAAGTGTACTTGGTTTTACACTTTTTTATGAAAAACTAATGCCTATTACTTTTCTTGTGTATTTGTATATGTATTTTTACAACAAAAAAAGTTTTGCAAGATGGTAATTTCAGCAATTACCACCAATGTGAAAAGAGAGTTGCAAGCGCATTGTGGTATCGTATTTGCACGCGATATTAATCGATTGCCCCGTGCGATACCTTATTGCACACCATCCGCTGTCAGTTGTGACCGCAATTTGCACTTAGCTTGGCAACCCAGGCAGACAGGTAAGTGCTACCGTTGATTTTGGGGTCACGTTGACAACTGACAGTGACTCGTGATATTCAAAATAAATGATTCAAATTTAAAGAAATGCCAAGCAGCCATTTAATTACAGCATATATATATTTTGTAATCCAATATCACTTGTGAAATGTAACTCTTACATTTATCTTGTATGTTATGTTAATTTAAATTTAATTTATTTCCCTATCAAAACAATTAACATGCATTTATTATTAACTAACAAGTTTTGGCCGCATATTAATTTGAAGCCAGATTAACAAGCAATTTCCGCCGATTAGCGTCCAACTTGAGCAGAAATTTCTGAACGCGCAAACTGTAGAACTCACTGGATTTGGCCAGATGAGCGCTTTGCAATCGCTCCTGACGCCTGAAGGCCTCCAGACCACATCTGTCTCGCTGATAGGCAACAATGCTGGCCATGAAATTCCAAATGGTTATCTGGGGCCACAGGACGTCCGTGAAGTACAGCACCGATGTGCTCAGCTGAATGTGGCAAGATAAATATTATCATTATTATAATGTCTATTCAGATTTATATATATATATATATATATATATACCTGCCACATCAAAAAATCACTTAATCGAGTTTCACCCGATGTGCGAAAAACGAGATCTGGCGCTGGCGTAAAACGCGTGTAGAGACACGCATCCAGCAGACGCTTATTAATATCCGTGGGTTGCAGTGCATCCTGATCATCATCACCATCAACATTATTATGCTTAAGTACAGCCTCCACTGCCTGGGTGATCTCATCACGTGACGTGTACGCAAATGCGACATTCAAAAACAATTTATCATTGCGCTCGGTGCGTAACATGGCTGTGGCAACCAATCGCTGGAGATCTTGCGGCAACAGTTCAATATTGCCAATCACACGTATCCGTACGCCGTGCTCATCCAGGCGACTCGTCTCCGACAGCAATTTTGAGAATTTCTCGCGTGCCAAATTGAAGAGGCCCTCGACCTCTTCGCTGGATCGCTTGAAGTTCTCGATGCTGAACGCAAATGTGGTCACCTCACGTACACCCATGTCCAGGCACCACCGCAGCACATCCGCCAGCTTTGCAAAGCCCAGCGAATGCCCCTCAATCTTGTCAATGTGCTTGGACCTTGCGAACCTTCGATTGCCATCCATGACGAAAGCAATGTGATGCGGCACGCAGCCGGTCCGTAGTAGCGTGCGGAACGCCAACTTTTGCAGACACGTATACTGATAATCGGAGACCCACGACATCTATCCCACTGTCCGTTTGCAGCAACAAAAAAAAAATCAACAAAAAAACAACACCTTGTGACAGTCGGCCAAATAGAAAATAAATAAAAAATAGAGACTACACCTATCGCAAGCAAGCACCAGTTGCAGTGCTGGACAACTATCGAATATACCGAATAACGATTAGTGCAAGGATTGTTCACGTGTCGTTTGGTAGGCAGTAACTGCGATTACAAATTTAAATATAAATATTACATAAGCATTCAAAGGAGGAATAGTTCGAAAAGAAACGATTTTGTCGCCACGCTACTTATTCAAACAACTCGATTATTGTTATTATTATTATTATATTATTGAAATAACTCAACTAAATATATATTTGTATCAAACTTCACTACTCTGACGTCACAGCGTCAACGAATTATGGTGTGGTGTGCAATCTTCTATGAAAAAGTCATGCTTGCATTGCAACCGTGTGCGCAACTTGACAGCTCGCATGACTATTGTGAATGCTAGGCAACTCTCCTCTGACAGCTGCTACATAGCCTTCTTTTTTAGCATCCGGTTCAGGCAATTGGTTCGTGCCGTAAACTCTCTCGTTAATTTTTTACAATAAAATACGTTTTAATGTTATAACTTCTAAACAAAAACATGAATCGCATTCAAGACAACAAGCGCAATATGTTTAGCGCCGATTTAAACAATATTTTCGTGTTTTTGTTTCGTCGTTCCGCAAAATGGCAAAGGCACCTTTTGTTTTGTTTTTTTTTTGTACATTTTCTTTTTGTGCCAATGTGAAGCTGCCATGTGCATAATACATACATAAGACGTATATATATATGTATACATATATAAGAATGTGAAATGAATAATTGTTAAACTGTGTGCGTTGCATGCTCGTTGCTTCTCTACAGTTGCTGTTCGTCGCTTATCTTGTGTATCATATTATGGCTCCCAGGAAGGCTAAGGTTCAGAAGGAGGAAGTCCAGGTCTCGCTGGGTCCCCAGGTGCGCGATGGCGAGAACGTTTTTGGTGTTGCCCACATCTATGCCAGTTTCAACGACACCTTCGTCCATGTCACTGATTTGTCCGGTCGCGAAACCATCGCACGTGTCACCGGCGGCATGAAGGTCAAGGCCGATCGTGATGAGGCTTCTCCCTACGCCGCCATGTTGGCCGCTCAGGTTCGATATTATTTTTGTTTGCATTTCATTTTTGGATTATTTTTGATGATTTTGTTGTTGTACTCAGGATGTGGCGGAAAGGTGCAAGGTGCTCGGCATCACTGCTCTGCACATCAAATTGCGTGCAACTGGCGGTAACAAGACGAAGACACCTGGACCCGGTGCCCAATCCGCACTGCGCGCTTTGGCTCGTTCCTCCATGAAAATTGGACGCATCGAAGACGTGACCCCCATTCCTTCCGATTCCACACGCAGGAAGGGCGGTCGCCGTGGTCGTCGTCTCTAAACGTTCGCCTGGTGTTCTTTACAAATATATTTATATATACATATATATATGTATACGCATGTATATATATACTTACATGCGCGTTTGAAAAAGCAGACTTTTTCACGTATTTGTATCCATCTAAATTTCAAGTTTAAAAGAAGTTTTCAATAAAATTATCGTGTGCGGATGTAAATGCAACTACTTAAAATTTCTAATGTGAAGGGTTGACTCGGGTTGTCATCTTAAGTGTCATTAATATAATTTCATTTTGATAATCGATGTTAACCGATTTTCTAGCAAGCTTCTGCAGTATTATTTGTATGCCCATTAAGCATATGCATAATTGTTCTTGATCAGCTAAATTGTGTGAATTATACAAAAAAAAAATAAGATGCCAACATAATTCGCTTTGAAATGGACAAAGCTTGTCTGCTTAAGAACATTCGAAAACTTTTTGAAAAGGACTTTGAAAATATCGACAAAGATATAATCAACAAAGGCTAAATTTAGATTACTGTTAATTGCCTTCAGCTCGGCTTCCCTTTTCGGTATGCGAACCGATTCAATTTGAGCGCATCAATGCTGAAATTGCCAGCGTTGTGGCGAAGTTTTAAGTATTTGTTCATGTTGAACACCTGCAATATTATGATTTTAAGCCAGATCGGCCCAACTTTAAACAACAGTTCTCGCTAATTATGCCGAGCAGTTTACCGAGCATGAAAATTAAAAACATTGTTTGGCACAGTGAATCTCGCATATTTCTCACCAATTTAGTCTTAATGAACTGACCAGGTAAGATTATTTATTACCATCGCCGTTCTATTAACTCTCTCATTCATTTTGTTAGCTTTTGCTCGGACAATGAGAGGCACAAAGCGAAATGGACTTTTTAGAGATTCTATTGCTCACCTTCGTCCATGTCACCGATTTGTCCGGTCGTGAAACCATCGCACGTGTCTCCGGCGGCATGAAGGTCAAGGCCGATCGTGATGAGGCTTCCCCCTACGCCACCATGTTGGCCGCTCAGGTTCGATATTATTTTTGTTTGCACTTCATTTTTGGATATATTTTGATGATTTTGTTGTTGTATTTAGGATGTGGCGGAAAGGTGCAAGATGCTCGGCATCACTGCTCTGCACATCAAGCTGCGTGCTACCGGGGGTAACAAGACGATGACACCTGGACTTAGTGCCCAATCCTCACTGCGCGCTTTGGCTCGTTCGTCCATTAAAATTGGACGCATCGAAGACGTGACCCCCATTCCTTCCGATTCCACACGCAGGAAGGGCGGTCGCCGTGGTCGTCGTCTCTAAACGTTCGCCTGGTGTTCTTTACAAATATATTTATATATACATATATTTATGTATACGCATGTATATATATACTTACATGCGCGTTTGAAAAAGCAGACTTTTTCACGTATTTGTATCCATCTAAATTTCAAGTTTAAAAGAAGTTTTCAATAAAATTATCGTGTGCTGATGTAAATGCAACTACTTAAAATTTCTAATGTGAAGGGTTGACTCGGGTTGTCATCTTAACTGTCATCTTAACTGTCATCTTAACTGTCATTAATATAATTTCATTTTAATAATCGATGTTAACCGATTTTTTAAGCAACCTTCTGCAGTATTATTTGTATGCCCATTAAGCATATGCATAATTGTTCTTAATCAGCTAAATTGTGTGGATTATACAAAAAAAAAATAAGATGTCAACATAATTCGCTTTGAAATGGACAAAGCTTGTCTGCTTAAGAACATTCGAAAACTTTTTGAAAAGGACTTTGAAAATATCGACAAAGATAGAATCAACAACAATGGCTAAATTTAGATTACTGTTAATTGCCTTCAGCTCGGCTTTCCTTTTGCATTGAATGATTTTAATTTCAGTTCTCGCTAATTATGCCGAGCAGTTTACCGAGCATGAAAATGAATAAACCATTTTCTTGCAGAGTGAATCTCGCATATTTCTCACCAATTTAGTCTCAATGAACTGACCAGGTAAGATTATTTATTACCATCGCCATTCTATTAACTCTCTCATTCATTTTGTTAGTTTCTGCTCCGACAATGAGAGGCGCAAAGCGAAATGGACTTAAAAAAAATTCTATTGATCACCTGCGCAATTGAGCATCGAGCAATTTAAATGTGAGGAGTCCAACTATTTGCAACTGATTGCTCAATTAACAAGTGGTTTACACACACAGCTAGACAAATTTGGCCAATAGCTTCAGGACCAACCAGGCGAAGGAACTTCTACGCATCCTTTGCACGGCAAATGACAAATTAATTTCATTCTAGATTACTTTATTACTAGTCTATGCAGAATTTTATAATACAAGACAGATATAAAAGCAGTTTTTAAATTGTAGACATTTTGTGCAAATCCAAGAAACAGTTTTATAGCTAAACCAGATATCGCATATATATTTCTGTTAATCCTTAATTAATAGCTGTTTAAACAGTATATTTACTAAATGCTAAATGAATCGCACATTGTGACAAACGGATAATATTTTTATAAATAACCTTTGCAGGAGAAGTCTTCGAGTTTATAATTAGATAATATAATTATAAATATTTGAGTCAGATATGCTGATGAAACCATGTTTTCATATAGCTGACATAGTCAAAGGTTCCACACATGTGCAACTGAAACACAGGTATTATAAAAGGAGTGTCCAGTCTGGTAGGGTATGTTGTATTCGGCATGCCTAAAATATATCAGTTCTTCTTGGTTTATCGATGGTAACTGCCCTCCCGTTCTTTTCTCTTTCTCGCTCTTTTCTCTCTCTCGCTCTCTCTCATCTCTCATTTATATTTAAATTTTATTCAAGTGCTGTTTTATTTGTTTAATCATTTCGTCTCGTTTGCATGCCAATCCTTTGTGGGATGCAGTTGCTCTGGACGATCAGCTGCTGCAAGTCGTGGAACTGTTTCGCATCATGCGCTGGAAGGTGGCACAGTTGATTCTCGTGCAGATCTATAATGTTAATAGGAATGATATATTATTATTTAACTCGATTATGCATGTCCTGATTATCATTACACTGGATACGCAAGGAACGCAATACTTTAATAATGAGCTGAGCTTGTCTCTCGTCGAGATCTATCAGCTGGTTCACGGGGACATCTTGTGAGCGCTTTGTGATGGCGGGCATTTGGCCGAGACTGCATTTGCAGCGTCTCCAACTTCTGATCCAAATAATGACGATGGACTGTTGTCAGATGCGCAGCAATCTCAAATCGATCTCTGGCTCCATCTGGTAATGCATGCACATCAGAATGGAGCCCTGCTGGATCCACAGCTACGACTTGAAGTACAAATCAAACCCGACTTAGTCGGTAATCATGCGATGATGTTGATCACGCAGGTGGAGCGATCAAAGTTGTCCAGCAATCTCTGGATGCGGCTGGCCTTTTTCAACGCATTGGAGCTGAGCGTTGAACAGCTGCTCGAACGCAGCATGCTCGTCGGCCCAGATGCGGAGCCGTGCTCGGTCATCTGTCTGTGGCGCCAGAGCCTGCTTAACTGCAAGTGGCAATGATTGCTCCGCTATGCCGTCGACATTAGTTTGCCCATGCGGAGCATCAATTTGCGCTGGAAGGCGACCAATCTGGTTAATTGTCTCACGGACGATGTGGAAATTGCTGGCGTTGTTGTGCTGCAGCTGCTGTGAAACGTACGAGGAGCAGTTAAATATATATTATGAGGAAATACGCATCGTATTGCGATTACCAGCATCTTCTTGGATATGCTTAGCAATAATAATTCAATTTTCGATGGCTCAATAAATACATTCACCGCCAGATTTGATTGTTTGCCTTTATTTCAATCATTTTAAAATTTGTGCAGTGTAGCTAATAAGAATTTTAACAGAATGTTTGACTCGATAGGCTGGTTAACAGCGAAGATAATATCGATAGGTGCATATAGCTATTACATATCAGGCTCACGAAATTGGCGATATATCGATATGCTTAGCCATCCCCATAGAGAGCGCCAGTCTGATAAGATGCTCGTGAGCGTGTGTGTCGAGCGTCCGTGCTGAAATATATTTTTTCGCTGCGAGTGCGTGTGCTTTGGCAACGGCAGCTGCTGCTACTGTTGTTTTTTTTTTTTTTTTTGTTTTTGTCTTGTTTTGTTGTTTTTGAATGTGAATCTGTAGTAATACTCTAATTGCGCTGTCTGTGCTGCACACAACTTCCAATAGGAGCGCCCCTCCAGCTACAAACGGGCGGGCGTTCGCCCCAAATGCTGTTTGCGTGTGTTGTTGTTGTCAACTTTCTTAGGGCAAAACATAAATCGAATTAAATAAATTTTATAAAGGAGGGGTAAAACATGCAATTTTTCACAGACAACCTTTGGCAGCAGCAATGTGTTTATTCTTTTATTAATTTGATTTGGCTTTTGTTGATGTTTTTAGCAATGCGAGCAATGACCAGTGTGTGTGTGTATACGTGAGCAAACTACGCACAGCGTTGCCATATCGGCGCAATTTAGCGAGCGTAAACAAATGTCTTGTAATATTTTTTTTTGAACTCACATGCAATGTGTGTTGTGTGTTTGTGCACGTGTGTGTGTTTGTGTGTACGTGAATGCTGGCGCATCTGCAATGCATAAATTATAATGGAATCTGTAGGCCTGCATACGGTTTTTGTTTTTGTTTATGTTTATGAATGACGACAAAAATGTGTTGCATATTTTATAGGCTACAAGAAAAAGAAGGCACTAAAACAACAAAGCGTCCACAACAACAACAATAACAAGAAATGAAAAGACAATTTAATTCATGAGCCCAAAAAAAAAACAATTCCAATAACGATACGGTAAACATTGCAACGGTACTTTCGGCCAGGCGTCAGGCCCATTGACCAAATGGCGCTGCTGCTGCCAATGCCGAGAAATGGCTTTGGCTTGAACTTTTACTGGTATTCCCAGCTTACCTAAAAAGTACACTGCGACTCCAACTGCGAGTGCGAGCGAGAGCGTCAGGTAATTATATGTCTCCATGCATATGTGTGTGTGTGTGTAACACACAATTTCAAAGCTTGACTTAGTGTTTGTTGTTGTAATATCTGTGCAAATCTTATTTTATAAGAGAGAGAAATAGGGAGAGAGAGAGTGAGAGAGACACATTGAAAATGCCGCCTAATTTCCTATTTGATAAATTTTGCCAAAAATCACGTAAATAATTTTTGGATTTGTTGGGTTTAAAGATTTTGTTAATTGATTTTTTTTTAATGAATGCATCAAATTAGTGCAAATCCCAAATTTTTCTTCAACGAAACGTTTCAGGTTGGCTTATTTATTTGTATTTTTTTTTGTAGGGTTGGGTAGAAACTTCAACAAACATTTTCATTGTTTGGCACGTGCCGACACTTGAAACAAAAAAAAAATAAAAAAGAAAATAATAAAGAAAAAAAAGTGAAGTGGAAAGCGACTTTCCACTGACTCAGCTTCATCTTCCTCTTCTTCTTCTTCTTCTGACATACATAGTGCATTTCAAGTGCATTTTTTGAGCCGAATATAATCAAATAAAATGTAATTTTTTTGTTTGTAATTTTAATGTTTTACTTTTCAATAGGTTGTTTGTATTTATGTTTATATTATAAATGCTATATAAAAACAAAATATATAAATGATATATATATTTAGATAAATATTCGCTACTTTTTGAACTTGATAAGGGAGGGGAAGACAACAATAGATTACTGGTTTCATTGGTTAATGCATTAAACCAAATAAAAAAAAAAACATAGACTATACAATAAAAAAAAAAACATTTGTCTATAAAATACTATAAATAAAATATTTTAAAAGCAGCTCAAACTTTGAACCAGATTCTACTTTATTTTTGACAAATGGTGCGGTTCACAGTTTTGGGTTCGGAGTGGCAGTAAAGGTTTAAGTTTCAAAATCGAACCGGTTCGTTGACTGTAGCCTTGAACCCCAAAACTTTTCTCTGTATGTCTTTTCTCACTTTCTTCGTTTCACTTATATTTACTTCTCTCTCTCTCTTGTTGAATCTCTCTCGATCTGTATCTGTATTTGCAATTTCCCCAGTCTCTTGGCAGCTGGGCAACGCACAAATATGGGGCCGAAGAAGCGTGCCAGCGTCGCTGAGCGACTCCAACGCTCCAACGCAACAGCTGCTCCGACGACGACGACGACGACGACGTCAACATCGGCGGCGACGGCTTCGTCTGGCGCGCCGACCACGTCAACGGCAAAGAAACGCAGCGGCGGCAAGCAGCAAAAGCTAACGGATGAGCTGGATGAGAAGAAAAGCGCCAATTCGGAGGCAACAACAAAGCGCCAAGCAGCAACTGCAGTTGCAACAACAACACCAACTGGCAGCACTGACAAACAGGAGAAAGCTGCTGCTGCTGCTGCTGTTTCAACTGGCAATCAGTTGAAGCTGTCGCCGGAGGAGCGTCAGGAGGATGGCAAAGCGCGTGCAATAAATAAAATGCTCAAAAGTTTGGACATTAAAATCCATGGCTTTGACAATCTGCTGCCAAGCGGTGAGGAGCGGTTGAGCGAGGGTCTCAAGTCATCTATATCGGAGAACGTCAAGACCAAATCTCGAGCCGCTGCGGTCAAAGTCATAGCCAGCCTCAATCCTAGCAAGCCGATCGCCGTCAAGCGACAGCGGACGGACACACAAGAAACCACTGCCAAATCCGATAAGGATAAGGATAAGGATAAGGATAAGGATAAGGATAAGGATGAAGCGCATTGCGATAGCAAAGGTGGCAAGACATCAGCCAAAAAGGCCAAATTGGAGGCGCCACCAACGAATGTGGGCAAGGTTAACAAAATGGCAACGAAAAAAACAACAGCAACAGTTGCTGTTGCTGTTGAGCAGCAGCAGGCGCAAACTGCAAAGAAAGACAAAACCAGGGCTGGCAAAAAGACGCAAACAGCAACAGCAACAACAACAATAGCAACCGGAACCGGAACAACAACGAATGAACCGGAACTGGATAAAAGCAAAACGCGTGCACAGCTCGACTCCAACACGGAGCTGGTGCAAATGGAACTGGAGGAAATTAATAGCACGACAGCGCCAACATCCACGTCGACAGCGACGCCAACGTCAGTGGCGACACCCACCACGCCGACACCGACATCGACACCAATGCCCGCCACACCACAAATGGAGGCAACGCCGACGGGCTGCGGCATTGCAACCACAGCGAACGCTTCATCAGCGGCGCCCGCCAAGCAGCGTCCCAAACACAAATATAGTAAAACATCCGCAGCGAAGGCGCGACTGCAGCAGGCCTGCAGCAAAACGGCGCTCAGCTGCCTCAAGGATGTCAGCTGCAAAAATGATGTATACGATTTCAAGTCCGGTTCCGAGGATGAGGGTCCTATCAAAATGGTGCTGCCCATGCTGAAGGAGTTGCGCGACTTTTCGGACGAGGACAATAAGCCGCTCAAGCAGCTGGAGCAGCAGCTAAGCAACAATAGCGAAATTCCAATTGTTAAACAGGAGCAAACAGCAGCAGCAGCAGCAGCAGCAGCAACAGCAACAGTTGCAGCTACAGCAGCAGCAACAGTTGATGTTGTCGAGCAACAGCCGGAAGTGCAGACAAAAGCTGCTGGCAAGAAGCAAGCCAAGCTCAAGCTAAACATGCCAACGCCAACAGCAGCAGCAACAACAGCAACAGTTGTTGCCAGCAGCAGCAGCAAGAGTAAAAAGCAAACGTCAGCAAAATCAAAGCAACAACAACAGTTGCCGCCGAGCGATAGTTCGCATGCGGAGAGCAGCGACTCGGACGACGAGAAGAAGCTGAGCATCATGTATGGAGCGAAGCGTCATCGGATGGCCTCACTGAATGCACTGGCCAAGGTGCAGTGCCTCTATGAGAACGAATCGCGCACCGCCCACGAATTGGGCCTGTCCAAGGCGACGCAGCAGCCGCCTCGAATACGGACGCTCGATGGCAGCGACGATGACAATAATCGCGGCGATCTGCCGCCTGACAAGGAGCGCGATAAGGACAGGGATAGGGATAAGGAGCGTGACAAGGACAAAGAGAAAGAGAAGGAGAAGGAGAAAAGCGAGGCGGAACCGCGACGCGAGCTGCGCTATGTGCCGGGCGGACGTGGCGTGGGCAAGCATTGGGAATTCGATAGCGATAGCGAGGCGGAGGAGCTGCAACTGCATCGACTGCAGCAGCAGAAGCAAAAGAAGAAGCTGCCCAAGAAAACGCCCGCCAAGAAGAGCCACAAGAAAGTTCAACCAGCCGAGGAGAGTGGCGATGATGCAGCGGATAATCAGCATCAGCAACAACATCATCATTCGCAGCAGATGGATGAGGCAAAGGAGAAACCGACAAAGACATCGGCACCCAAACAGCTGCCCAAAAAGCGCAAAACCGTCTTCACCGAGGAGCTGATCGGTGACTACAAAGGCATCTTGGCGCGCAAACGGATGGCCAGCTTGAATGCCAGCGCCATTGTGGCGGCCACATACGAGGTGGAGCGGCATCTGGACAAGAATCTGGACAGCGATTGCAGCAGTTTCGAGAGCTACGATGAGCTGGACATGTTTCCCCACAACAACAAGGCAACGCCGGCCACATCATCGATGTCAACGATGCCATCGACGTCATCGAAAGCGTCGTCAAGCAAGGCACAGGCGGCGGCCAAGGCTGCACATGCCGCTGAGCTGTTGCACCTGAAAAGGGAGGCCAAGGAGACGAAGGAGCGCGAGGCGAGGGAGGCCAGGGAGCTGAAGGAGCTCAAGGATAAGCCGCAGAGTAATATGATTGAGGAGAGCAACGATTCCAAGTACTCCAAGGAGACAAAGGAAACGAATACGGATACAACGATCACAACGACAACGACTGGCTATCGTGGTGGTGATTCGAGCAGTGCCAAGGACACCAAGGAGTCAAGTCGACCAACATCGTCCAGTGTGGTCATCGTTCAGGATACGGATGTCACAATTACCGGTGTCTATGTGAATGCAAGCAATGGTGCCGCCCAAGAGGCATACTGTAAAATGCAATATCGTGTTCAGTCCAGCGTCACCGAGGAGCGTGTCCTGCGGCCCGGCTCGGTGGAGCCACCCAAATCCTACACACCACTCAGCGCTTTATCCAGCATGCTGCCACCAGGCGCCAATTCTGGCCACAGCGAGGGTAAGTCTCAATTCAACTTCAACTAATCAATAATCAACTTAAATTAATCATTTTAAGTTTTTCATTTTGCATTCAATTTTTACTTCAAATTTCAATTCAAATTTGTTTTATTGTTTTTCTTTAAGATTTCACATATTTATTTTGTATCTCGCATTTTTAAATATTATTATACATTTTTTAAGTTCTGATTCAATTTATTGTAAACTTAAAATTATTTTGTTATTCTTTTAATTCATTTAAAAACATTTCAAATCTAATTTTAATGCTTAACTGCCTTAACGGCATTTAACTTAATTTTATTTATTTATTATTGTTGCTTATTTTTTGTTTAAAATATAAATTGTTTAACTTCATTAGACAAGAATTGAAATTTGTTTATCTTTTTTTTTTTGCAAACAACAATAATATTTATTTCCAACTGTAATCAATTTTAATTAAATATTTGTTTTTAATTGCAACTTTTTACGAACTAAGCTAAGGCTTTTTAGTGCATTTGTGGGTTAATTTATATGTTTTTGTATAATTTCTTCATATTATTTATAGTACAGAGCCAGATTTAACATTTTAGCAAGTAAAACATATACAAATTAAGGCATATTTTTCATTATAACTGAAGCTTAAGATCCGAACTTGTTTGTGGTTTGTATAACAAGTTTGAAGACAAAGAGATTTAAAGGATTTGTTCAAAGAATTTTACACCAAAGAAAGTAACGGAATATTTATAAATTAAAGTGTAATAAGATATCTAGTTAAGATATTATTAGTATTCTAAATTGCAGAAAATTTATTATTTTATTAATAGCACAGATTCAATTGTATTCCAATCAAGCTCAGGATTGGAAGATGCATATTCAAGAATAAAGCGATTCTCTAAATGATCTCCCAAATTATCAATGGAAGCCATGACGAAAATAATTATTCATAAAATGATAAGTTTATCTAGAAAATATTTAAATATTGTTATGCAGTTTTCGCAATGCTGCTAAAATCAACAAATTCTTATAAAACTGCAGTTCTGTGCTGCCAACACTAAATTTGGGGCACGTTATCGTTGCAGCCACATAAGTTGCAGGAGTTCAACAAATAGCAGAATTAAGGGATTTAAGCTTCGATACAAAACGATTAGATAATAATTTTGGAAAAGTATAACATGAAATGTTTTTTGCGACAATTGGAACTTAACAATTTTCTTTTCGCACAGAGGAAAAAATATTTACTTTTTTTGCGTTTTTTTTTTTAAATTTTTTCTTTAAAAAAAATAAATACTTGAGAACTTAGAATATGTTAAAAATTAAATTAAAACTGGAACAAATTCTGACTTTCTTGATTGAATAATTTTGTTTGTCACAGCCCACAGTCCACCGCCAGTGCCCGTGCAACCGCCCCCGCCACACATGCCACATGTGCTGCTGCCGTGTGAACCGCTCAGTGCGGGCATGTATCATGCACCCGATTTGGGTCTGCATACGGAGCATATGCCGCCGGAACATCATGGTCCACCGCCGCCATCTTATGCAGCCGCTGCGGCAGCAGCTGCGGCGGCCGCTGCCGCTTACCATGCACATCAGCTGGCGCCTGCCGGCAACGGCATGCTGCACATGCACCATCAGCATCAGTATGCGGCCGCCCATGCAGCGCATGCGGCACACGCCCATCACTATCAGCAGCAGCAGGCGGCCGAGTATCATGGCGGTCCGCCGCCGCCACCGCCCCCCCATCATCATTATGGCGGACTGCCGCCGGCACAGGGACACTATGGCCCGCCGCCGGTTGGACCGGTGCCCGTTGGTCCGCCAACGGTGCCGCCGGATCGTTGTGATGTTGGCTCGCCGCCGCCATCGTATAGAGCCAGCGCATATCCACCACCACCGCCCGTTGGGCCACCACCACCAACGATGGGCGGCGGTGCGAGTGCATTTTGTGCACCCAATCCGCATCATCATCATCATCATCATCAGCATCTGAACCAGCATCAGCATCAGCACCAGCACCAGCAGCCACAGCAGACGGGTCCGCCGCTACCACATCATGATCCCAGCGGTAAGTCATCGGTCCACAAGAGACCAAAGTATTTTACAAAATCAAATTTTCGCTTGGTCCTCAAATGAATTTTGTCCTTTGCTATGTGTTATAAGGGGAAGGGTATCGGAAGGTATCTAAATATATGCATACATTGTGAAGGGCTTCGATTGTCTTCGATTGCCTTGTTGGATGCCATATAAAATGCAATAAATATTTAAAATCAGTTTCATTTTATGAAAAAAAAATAATTTTGTTTTTTAAGTGGGATTATTATTGATATAATTGAAGATAAAAATGTATAAGCTAAAACAATTGAAACGTGCGCATTATTATAAGAAAGAAGTGTATAGTTTCACTGGTTAAACTAAATTATGATGTATTCAAATGAAAACTGAAATATAAATATATTAAAATAGAGTATTTCGCTTGCAGTATTAAATTTGAGTTATAACAATTTCAATTGACAAGAATTGAAGAGAACTGAAAACAGCTTGAGGCTCAATTCCGCAGCTCCATTATTGATTTTTGTTATCGGCAAACAATAAGCGACAATTTTTACTATTCAAAAAGTTTTCAATATAGAAACTTGGCCTGGGGCAATGCTTCATTCTGATTAGTTATTAAAGAGCTTGCCAAAGCTGCAAATCGCTCTAATATATATGGGTGTATATGTATGTGTGTGTGTGTATGTATGTCTGTGTGTCTGTCTGCTGCTTGCTCAGTTTGTAGCGGAGGGAAAAAAAATGAAATGCATACATTTAGGCGCGCGCATAGAAACTCAGCCGCTGTTTATGTGTGTATGTGTGTGTGTGTGTGAGTGTGAGTGTTTGGCTTAAGCCGGAAACTGTAAGCAGGCAAGCAGCAAACGGAAACCGAGACCGAGAACAGAGAATGCAAGCAAAAAGTAAACATGCTGCACTCACTCTCTCTGTCGCAGTCGCAGTCGCAGTCGCTGTTAACGGCAACGTCAACTTCAGCTTCAGCTTCAGCGTTAGCCTTAGTTACGCTCTGCCAGCAACTGAGGAGCCAGCCAACCTCCATTGATGTCATTTACCTCTTGGTACAGACACACACACACACACACACTCACACACTTATATTTATGAATATATATATGTGTGTGCGTGTATGAACTTATTTATAGACGCGGACAGACAAACTAATACGAGTGCATGTGACAGAAACTCGCGTTAACAGGCGCCAGAACGTGTGCTTCATATGCGGTGCAGTACAGGACAATCGACAAGGTTAACAATAGAGTGTATTACCGATAATACTGCCTATCAATAATATTGCCAATCATCGTGCATTTCATGTATATAGATAGAAATGTATAACTTTTGATGTGAGTTTAGAGCAGTTTGAACCTTAAAATTCGTTTGTAATAAATCGATAATTTTGGTTTTTAAGCATCGATTTGCTATCGAAAAATCTGTCTGTATATATGTCTGCTATATTTCTATATTGTATTTATAGCACGTTGCATTGCTTACTTAAAGTGAGTAATGATTTCGAGTAGAGTAAAGCAACTCAGCTTATTTAGACAGCTTCAGCGCATCACTTTTGACTTTAAGACTTGAGCTTTTGACACTTATGGTGTCAATCAGCTTAAACGCTGATTTACGACACCTTCACACTCTCATTAAGTGTGTGTGAGTGCATTCATTCATTAAGCTGTTATTCATATATGCCATGCCTGCTATTTGCCGTTGATTGCACAGTAGCTCACTGTAATAAGTAGGCTACCATTTAGGAGTGTGCCACATCCATTTCTATACACGTGTGTGTGTGTGTGGGTGTGCGGTGTGGTATATGTTCTAGTTATATGTATTTCAATTGTATTGTCCTCATCCATTCATATATCCTTGTCCATGCGTCCACTTCGTCCGCCGTTAGTGTTTGCATTTTACGCTGTGTCGACAGTGGATAATTCATTAGCACATGTTCTATTTGACGTTCGTTCATCCATGTTAAATTACACACCCATACCCACAAACACGCACACAAACACGCACACAGACAAGCACACAGACACGCACACAGACACGCACACACACAGTCACACACAAGTCCACACAAGCAGAAGCTAAAATGAGAGCTTGCTGCGCTGCGTTCGTCCTGTTCTTCCCATCCCCCGCATAACCCCCTTTCATAAGCTGCTGCTGCTTTTGCGTCTCTGTTACAAGCTGCTGATAAGCGCCAGCAGCTATATATGTAGAAAGAGAAAAAGAGAGAGAGAGGGAGAGAGAGTGCACATATATACAGAGAGTGCAGTAAGGATAGTGTTTTTTTTTCTTCTTTCCATATTGTGTTTGGTTTTTTTTTTTAAATATTTTTTTTTGCGTGTTGATTTCTTTTTTGCACATTGCCGGCTGGCCGGCAACGTTGTCGTCATCGTCGAGTTACGTTTTAGTGCTCATTTAGACGTCGGGACGACAACGTAACGTAACGAATCGATGGCGATGGCGATGACAACGATGCCAACGACGTTAGTGGTTAGAACACGAACATCATAATGTGTATGCTGATGATGATTTGATTATTTAATGATAATTTCGTTTAAAATTCGACACTAAAGGCGGGTTCGTGATTCGCATTGCGTATACGTAACGCGTAACGTGTGGCGCGCGTGCTGTTGATGGATAATTTGTTGTTATTGTCGGTGTTATTATTTTTTTATATTGTTTTTGTTGTTATTGTGGTGTGTCGCGTTTGTTGTTGGCGTCATCGTCGCGTTGTTATTGTCGGCATTTTGCATGTTGCCAGCAGTCAACAACAACAATCACAACTAGCAATTATTGTCTCGTGTCTTGTTTGCTACGTTTTCAGTTGATATTGATATTATTGTTATTGCCATCATTTTAATTGTTATTAAACAAATAACAAAAATAAAACGCACATTGGAATTGCGAAATGTGTTTTGAAAATCCCCGCCGAGAACGCACCGCCCCGCCCAACATACCAGTTACAATTTAAACTCAAGTGCCGGCTCCGGTTCCGTGTTTCGTATTCCGTGTTTTCCGTACAATCATTGTCAGTCGCAGACATCGCAGCATGCCCCAAGCTCGGTGCTGACCATAGATCTAATTAGCGTTGCATTTTCCAGTTAATTTTAATTGAAACTGATTTATGAACAACGCAATTTTTTTTAACTGCGCTGAGTTATTTTTCTTTCTCTGTATTTACCTCTCTCTCGTTCTCCCTCTCTCTCTCTCTCTCTCCTTTTCTCTTTGCGTTTCTCTGTGCATTCATTTGTTTTGCTGCTGCTGACGGCGTTTTTTTCTTGTTGTTGTTGTTGTTTTGCCTCCATTCTTTTATTCTATTGAGAAAAAGCTAGAGAAGCATCCGGCTAGCGGCGCTTTTGCGACTCAAAATTCTCTTTGTGTACATGCACAGGCCACAAATATGTCGTTAATTTTCATATTTCATTTATAATATGTATATAAAATAGTTTTTGCTTATGAGTAATATTTTGGGAAATATTTGTGTCAACTGCATATATATAATAAATATAGTTGTTATTTTTTATATGTGTATGAGAAATATTTGTTTTAGTTCCAAAAATATATGAAGTGAATAGTTTGTTTTTTTAATACTTAGTTTAAAATAATTAAAAACGTTGCTAAGAAAAAAGCTAAGACGAATGTCGAAAAAAATGTGACAATTAAATAATAAAATGAATTAAAGAGATGTAACTTTATGATGAAATTATAGCTGTTTGCGCACAGAGTGTGGCAAAAATCAAATCGCCTGCGACGCTTTTGTCGGTTGACATTGTGCGCTGCATTCTGTCTTCTTTGGGAAGCGCTGCAGCAGAAGAAAAAGCAGCAGCAGCAAAAGCAGAAGCAGAAGCAGTGAGCGCCAAGTCGCGCCTCTCCATTCCACGACGCGCGCTCTCTCTCACCTTCTCTCTCTCTTTACATATATATATATATGTATATAAATATATTTCATATACGCTCTCTTCATTTGGCACTCTCTGAATCCGCTGTGGCTCTCGAGACGTTTAGCTTTGCGCTGCGCGCCACATAAAAAGCTAACGGCAGAAAATCGCATCGTTTGTTTTAGTTTTAGTTGTTGTTATTGCTGCTGCCTATCTTTGTTTTTTTCTCTTTTTTTTTTTTTTTGCTAATTTCTTATAAGAATTTTCTTGAACAATTTTCCTGGTGCGTCTCGTCTCTTTCATTGTTGCTGTCCCGGTTTTTGGCTAGCAGTTGTTGGCAGCGTCGGCAACTCGTTCGAGTTTTTTTGTTTGTTTCTGCTGCCTGCAACTGCTTTTTTTTGTGCTGAGTCTGTCACCGTTTAACGGTGCTTTTCGGTCAAGCATGTGTTTCTGTGTGTGTGTGTGTGTTTGTGTTAGTGTTAGAATCACTTGCAGGCGGGCAACAGAAAGAACCCCTAGTGGGCGGTGGCTTTTGCCTAGATTCTGCCTGTGTCTCTGCTGCTTTTGCATCTCGCTTTTATATTTTTTGGTCCTCGTTTCTCTGTTGGCTTTTATCTGTTATCAGCTATCAGCCCAAGCCACACACACACACACATAAATAGAAGCACACTGTGCAACATTAATGTGGCATGTGCTGCATACAAATCGACATACAATGTTCTACATTGTAGACAGAGATAGAGTGCATTTTAAAAACAGAGAGGGAGAGAAAGATCATCAGAGAAAGAGAGAGAGAGCGAGATAGAGAACTACATCAAAAAGTGAAAAATGTAAGCAGATTCATTGGGGCAACTGGCGCTGACACATTGCAACAAGCAGCCCTACGGCTCATCAACCCCCACCGCACCTACCCCCCTTCCCACCCACGACCCGCTTGTTAGCTGTGTGCATTTAGGCCACAAATATGCCATCGCTGACAATGTCCAAAAAAGCCAAGCACAAACGGAGCACACAAAATAAGAACAACAAAAAAAAAACAAAAAATCGAAACAAAAACAACAACAAAAAAATCACATGCAAAGAACAAGAAAAGCAGCATCAGAAGAATGTGAATGCGAACGGGAATGAATATATCGAAAAAAGAAGAAGCCCCTTTCCCCAACATTTCACTTCTCATTCGAACACCCCACTCCCCCTTTAAAGTTGGAACATACTCTCCCCGCGTGCTGGCCACAGGCGCTGCGCCAATGTTCGACAAATGAATTTCGAAAATACGCGTTGAAAATAAGTCAATGTGAGTGACACATAAAAAAGTGAGAGGATGGAGTATAGAGGAATGTGGAGGAGTATAGAGGGGTATAGTAGAGTGCCTTTTCCCAGTCCAGCAAACTGGAATTCATTTAGGAGACCTAAAATTACCTGGCCTGTTATCCAGTTATCCAGCTGGCGCAATGATTAACTCTGGCAGTTTATTAGTTGCTCAGTTATACGTATAAATAATAATAAAACACAAACACACTCAACACACACACACACACATATGTCTGTATGCACCTATACATACATATGTATATATATATTCGATGTGTGTATTTGTACTTAGACCATTAAAAGCCAAGACCCAAAACCAAAAAAACAATGGAATTTTTATGTTTTGTTTTATTGAAAATATTGAAAGCATATTTGTACTTCAGACTAGATGGATTATAATTGAATGGAAATATATATATATATATATATATATCTTTATATATATGTGATCCGTTTGTTCTAATAAACTATGGCAGCTATATACACTCGTCTTGCAATTGCATTCATTCTCCGAACAAAAGAACGAATTTCAGATTAAAGCAGATTTACATTTTTTAAAAACAAATTGCAATACTCGCCCCTCCTCACCACCCTTCCTGATAAGGTGTTAGCCTATTTATATAGGTTTTTCGATTTTTACAAAAAGCTTTCGTATAAATCCGTAGGGTGGAGTTTTCATAGCCAGTTTTGTTAAGTAAAATAGTTGTTCAAATATATATATATATATATATAATATATATGTCAAATTTAATTTAGCCTTAAAACTGGAAAACTTGCTTGCATTGAAACGTATGGATATGGATATATCAATTAGAGCAAAGAATCAATTCCAACGAACGTTTTCAATTGAATATGCTGGCCGACAAACAATGCCGTCGGATTTGGTATCCGTCATTTGGGTGGTGGGTAGGTGACTGCGGGGCAACATTCATGCAACCGATTGCCACCTTCAATCGTGTTGATGATGGCGCCAACAGCAGCTGTGGCAGTTGTGGCAGCTGCAGCATTATCCGACCTTTCGGCACGCATATGCAGCAAACTACACTTACCAAAAATAATTCGCTACGAAAACTAAAAGCTTTTTGTCCAAATCATTTTTGATCAAAAGAAAAACATGTCAAAAACATGCTAATTGCTTTTGAGCAGTAATTAAATTTACTGTGTTTTAGATCAGCGCCTAAATTAAATGACGAGTTTTTTTTTTTTCAAATTCAATTAAATTAACTTATGCACTATATAAAATTTGTTTGTAAATATGAAAGTTTTTATAATAATATTTATTAATAATATAAGATTAAAAAAACACATCAACAAATAATATATAACATTTTTCTTCATACAAATTTGTATTATAAAAGAAATTAAGAAAAAATCTGGTTTTTAGAAATATGCTTGTTGAATATTAAGGTAAGTTATCCTTGGTTCCAAAAAGAAAAAAGTTTTTTTTTAAGTTCAGGAACTTTTTATTGAAATCTGAGTGTAATAATTGGCCTAGTGGCTTTGACGGGCGTTCACCTCTTGCCACTTGCCACTTGCCACTTGGCATTTGCCATCGCTCTGTCGCAAAAAGCAATTTCACTGCACGCACATTTCCATATTTTGGTGTTGACGGCTTCGCTTCCTTTTCCGGCGGCTGCCATTTTGTTGTAGTTTGCACTGCACCTGTTTGATTTGACAGCTTATGCAATTTTCGGTGGATTTCCTTGCAACGCTTCGGGGCAGGAAGCTGGCGCGGTTTACCATTTGAATGACAGATTTGTTTTCAGATTTTGCTGCCACACAACTCAATTGCCTGTGCGTGTGTGTGTGTGTGTGTGTGTGCGTGTGTGCTTGTGTATGGCTTCCTGTTTGCCTGCATGTCTGAATTTGCTGTGAGCAATTAACAGGCCATTTACGAGTGCTGCCAGCGTTTATATATGTCGCTTAACAACACAATGACACACACACCTACACTTACACTCACACACACACAATGAAAAAATGGTGTCAAAGCCAAATGAATTGTGTACAGGAACATTGTGGCAACAACACAGAAATCATAAAATCTAATTTGACACGCAAAGTCACAGTAAGAGTGGTTGCCAACCGCCACAGCAGAGCAGCGCAAAGAAAGAGAAGGTAGACAGAGAGAGAGAGAGAGAGAGAAAGAAAGCGAGTAGGAGAGGTGAGTGAGTGGAAGAGATGGGATTAGTGGCAGCCAAGCCATGCACAACCTGTTACCATAATAATTGGTGTGTAAATGTTGCAGCAAACGTTGTGAAAAAGATTATTGTCCAAAACGTTTTGCTGAAACACAATTAAGATGCAACTGACAGCAACAACAATAAAAACAACAACATTAACAACAATTGGTAGACAACTCATTTAACCAATGCATTATTGTTTCAAATGACAATTGTTGAAGTACTTTAAGAAAGAACAACAAAAAACGGCAATTACAACCAGCAAGAATTGTGTAGTCGAGTGAGCTCGAACTTTATAAAATTTTACACCCAAATGAAAGCAGGCTAACTCATTTCATAGGGAAACTGAAGTAAAAAAAAAATTTCATGAATATGAGAATATATTTTTGACCATAACTTGGCTGTTTTTTTTTATCAGCTTTTCATACAAATTTAGTAAGTTGATTAATATAATGCAAATGCATATTATGTGTTAATTCGATTAATTTTGCCTTTAAAATTGTGGCATTTATTGCTATCTGAAATCGAAATGTATCGATAGTAAAAAAGAAGGCAGTTATCGATAATATAAAGCAATATGATATGCACGGAATATACAAGAACATATCTGCCAAATTTCTAGCTCTAATAGCTTCTGAGATCCGCTTGTTAATACAGACAGACGGGCATTGCTATATAGACTCGGCAGTCGATACTGATCAACAAAATATATACTTTATAAATATATATATATTCTTCTGCCTGTTACATATATTTGCACAAAACCATTATAAACTTTTTTCCCACTTTTAATGGGTTCAGGGTAGAAAAAATCGATACAAATATAATTTAACAAGTGCCAAATAAGCGAAGCCAATTTCAAAATAAATCTTAAGTTAAGTCAATTAATGAAATGATAGAAAGAGAATACATGAGGATACCAGATGATTCAAGGATTTTCAGGTTTAAGGCAATGACAGTTTGTCAACCTTGACACACAATGCTAAGCAGGCAACGCGAGCCGAGAAGGATAACGACAAGGACACAAAACCCCAAGTAAATTCATACATAATGCAGACAGGCAGCTGGACACAATTCAGTCCAATTTATTGTGGCCAACAGCTCAACTGAGCTTGTCTACCTCTTTCCCTCTCTCTCCTCTCTCTCTCTTTCTCTATCTGTCCCGCTCTGTCTCTTTACCTGGTGCTCATTTGCCTAATATAACCATTATTGACGCCTACACATTCGCTGAATAATAATCCAACTGCGGAGGGCGTTGCATAAACCTCAAACTTGCCGCCGCTGCTACTGCTACTGCTGCTGATGATAATGATAATGGTAATGATGATGTTGATAATGGTGATAATGATGATGGGCAGCAATAAGCAGAATAACCACACAAGAAACAACAGGTTCACACAAGCATGCCTGTGTGTGTGTCTCTCTCTGTGTGTGTGTGTGTGTTTCTGTCAGATATTTAGAGTGTAAAAAAATAAGGCATTTTAATCAGTAACTAGCAACTAGTAGCTGAGTAGGTGAGTAGATGAGACCCCCTCCCTCCAATTATGCCCATGTGGGCAATTTAATGCCCCGTGGAAGGAAGAATCACGAACACGATAATAAAAAAATAACTTGCCTTGGTCAGCGGAATCGAATATCTGGAAAACAGTTTGCAATAAAAAACAAATTTTTTTTTCTAAATTTATGAAAAGAACATATTTTCGAAAATAAAATGTGGTTTTATCTACTTCTTAATAATAACCTATATATTAAAAAAGTCCAAAAGCAAGCGCTAATTTTGAAAAAAGAAGAAAACTTGTACTATTTTTTTTTGTGTTGTTTATATTATTATTATTTTTATAAACAACTTTACAATAAATAAGACTGAAGGCTTTTTAATAGATGTGAACACGAAAAAAAGACAACTCAAATTCAGAGTTGAAATACAAATATTTACACGTTTTAAGTCAATTTAAAACTAATATTTTCTAGTTTTAAATTTAAGAATTTAAATTGCATATTTTAGCTTAGGTTCAGATTACTTTAGATGAACGTAAGTATTTTAAATATTAAGTAAATAACTTTTACATAAAGTATTTCTTCTACTTTGCATAAGATTCCAATGAATTAATTATCGCGTAAGTTTTTGCCGTGAATTTTTCAGCAAAAATGTACAAAATTATTTGGAGAAAATTGAGGGATGCACTTAAAGCTTAAAGACATCGATATGTCTAAGATTTGGTGGCAGTCAAAGTATTTGCTTCAATAGACTGCAAACGCCAATAAGTCCCAATGGATGAGTAGTAGTGGGTGGCATGGTGGGAGGGAAGAAGGGAAGGGAGCACACAGCAGAAGCCACTGAATGCCAGATATTCACCAAACAACCAATCAAGCAACCAGAAGACAAGTGCATTTTGGTTGGGAGAAGGACGCAGACAGGCGACAAGGACAGGACAGGCAAAGCGCAAGAGACGTTCACGAGGCCAAATGTTAAGGGGTGGTATGAAGAAAGCGATGGGTGTGAGGGGGTGTGGCGGCGAATGTGTGTAGGTGCTCAAATATGTCAAGGCAATTTGGTTTCGGTGGTGTCCTGGCAACCCCTTTAGATTTTTTTCTTTTTTTTTGCCAATCGCCTACAAGGACAATAACAATTCAGTTAAAAGTCGACGGCAGCCAGCTGCACAACAAGGTCTCGCTTCATGACAAGAAAATCCGTGCATATGAAATTTCCACAAAAATTGCTGGAAGCCGTTATTATTTTTCATTTAAAAGTTGTTGTACAATTTAAATAAACTAATTGGCTTAACAGCTTCAAGCAATGTTTATATTTCTCTTAAAACATTATATATCAAAATCAGCTTCTCTCTAAACAAGTACAAAAAAATAATTTCAATTGATTCTTTGAGATTTTATTGGCCCACTTGTGACTGCTTTAAGAAGGGCAACAAAAGGCAGTTCGGGCTCAGGTGACAGGTGTTCCATATTCCTCATCAGCATGACTAGAATATATCAATATAGCCCTGACCATCTGTTCGTCAATCTTATCTTATCTGCACACACTCCCTCAGTCTTAAATATACTTTTATTATTCTATTAAATATCCGTATATATTTATTTCTGATCAGAATCAACAGCCGATTTGGGTTTACTTTATTAACGTTAACTGCCTCCTTTTGTTGATTATCGATACATTTTGATTTCTGATAATAATAAATTAAACAAAGTGAGAATCTAATTAACACATAAGATGCACAATATTGATCAACTTCCCAAATTTCATTAAGAACGGATAAGAAACACCCAAATTATGATTAAAAATCTATTGTCATATTGATCTCATTTCTAGCAAGAATTTTCTGTATAAAAATGGGAGTGCATGTGTGAGAAAGAGATGGCATAATAATCGGTGCGAGTGTATTATCTGCAGAACTGCGTTACCGTTACGTGTTTCCAGCCAGCCAATTAGAGATCAGTTGGGGCTTGTAAATACATATTTTCGTTTTCTTTCTTTCTTTTTACTTTTCAGTGGCTTACTTGTTATAAGATGTGAATTAGTGTTTTTTAAAGGGAAATTTTGAGTGCAGGGTATATTTTAGTCGAGCTCACTCGTTTGAGCTTCTTCTTACATGTCTTTTAGGCTATTTCGGAACAACGTCATTCATTACATTAGCAGCAGTCGACAATAGTGATTATCACCAAACGCTTAATCATTTATTATGGTTCCCCTCTGCTCTGTTCGACTTCCCTCTCTCTGTCGCCCTCCCCCTCTCTCTCTCTCTCTATCTGCGTGTCTCTATCTTGTCTGCGTTGTAGGTGATCTTCATGGTTAGCCTTTGCACGCTTGGACGCTTCTTTATTTTTGTTTTTACTGTTGTTGTTGTTGTTGTCCCTAGACGCTTTCGTTCTCACGACGCTCCTCTGTTCACAATTTTCTGGCCATGTGCAAGTAAGCGTGACCATTTTGACATTATTATCCCCAACCAACGTTTCCCTCCCCCCACACCACCATCCTTGGAATACATATGCACATTGTTCGTTTTGCATATCTCTCTCTGTGTTTTTTGTTTCTCTTTCTGTCTTTCTTTCTCTAATTTTCTTTGGTCTTCGTGTGCGTCCACTTTTCATTTCCGTTCTGCTTTGCATTTTGTGGGCAGACACATGTGTGCCAAAAATCTCACGATTCTCTTGCCAGAGTATCCATTGCCGTTTACAGCTCTGCTGCTCGGCTGCTCAGCTGCTGTTATATCTACTCTGGCTACACATTCTTTTTGTCTTTTTGTCTCTCTATGTTAGACAATGAGGGGACGCGGTGTCGCGTGTAGGCTTTCAAACAAGTTTGCCAGCATGGTCAAGAGCATTAAAAAAAATAACAACAACTACAAAAAAACTATATATACAAATTTGGCTCACAAACGTGAGCCAACATGGAAAACTAAAAAAAAAAAAATAGAAAAGAAATTAAACGTTAGCAACATGCGCCTGAACGAGTACAGCCAAAAGCCCACAGTCCTCCCCTCTCTCTACCCCTTTTTTAAATATGCAATTATAGCCGTATAAGAGGGAGGAGGGGGGGGGGGAAATTGGGAGACTTACAAGTTTCGGGTGTGAGCATTTACAGGCTGGCGACTTTCACCATTGCATTTGGGAGCCTGCCCTTTACACAATGAACGAGATGAAAAGATTACACATGGGACAGGCACGTGAAAATATGTGGCGTATATGCAATAATGGGTCAAGGGTGCTCTCCACCACTGCCTATCGCCAACCTCTCTCCCACCCCCCCCCCCCTCACCTAGTTAGTTGCTAAAGAAATGAGCAATGAATGTGCCACTGAAATGATTCACCTTTAATGGACTGGGCGTCCCGTATTTATGAGTCACACACTGCGCCTGGTTGAGCGACTACCCACCTCCCAATCCAGGCAGTGTTAAGCTTTTAAATTTATATGGCTTCTGCTCTCAGTATTATTGTCAAAACAACCACCATCAACTTTCGGTCTTATCTTATCACCGAAAAATGTGCAAAAATAAAACAACGACTCGAAAAAATACAAATATAAAAAAAAAAGACTTAGGCACCAAGAACTAAACAAATTTCAACAAAAAAACCCACAGACTCGCACTTTGACCGAAAACAACAAAAAACAAAACAAAACGCAATTTATTTCTATAAACAGCAACAACAAATGAAAAAACAAATATTTTGGTTGCTTTGTGGCAAAAGTCCCTGAAACAAAAAGAAAGCAAAACGTTTTGCATCGTAACGATCAAAAACTATCCAATATATATACTTAAAAGAGATACACCAGTTGTCTAGTATAAATATATATACATATATATATGTATATTGTATATAATATTGTAGTCCTAATTATTATTATATTATATATAATATACTCCGATCTCGCGTGCAGCAGAAAAGTAAGTAACAAAAATGGCTTCATCAACTCGCCTTATCATTATGCTGAATAGGAATGTATATATATTTATTTGCTGATTTTTGATACTCTTGCTTTTTTGTGTTGGACAAAATTTAAAATGTATATACAAAAAAAGCATAAAACAACAACAATTCAATTGCTTTATCGCTAAAAGTTGTCTGGATTTTTGCACTAGTTGTTGTTGTCATTATCATCATATATGGCAAATACTTATATATATATATAGGCGTCGATATCAACATCGATATTGAATCTTATTTACTTTCTAATAAATGGAAACTGAACTTTGTCTTTGGGATTTTCGAAGTTGCTCTTTAATTTGATACTAATTTGTATTTGTTAATAATGTATAATGCATGACTTATGGCGAATCGAATTTAGAAAACGAATATGTAAATCTGTACAGACATACAAATACATAAATATAAAATAGTATATAAGATCGGCATGAAAACTAAGTAGAACAGTTTTTCGTTTCTGGCCAGGGAATATAGGTGTCGATTTAGATAATTCCTATCGTATGTTTAAAATGTTCCTTATATAAACTTTATAACAAATAATATAACAAAAAAAAAACATTCAAAACCAGACGATCACAAATCCTTTTCGAAGGGATCTTTATGTCTGTGTCGATAAAATCGATAACGATGACGACTACTCTATAATGCTTTCTCATGTCACATGGCGACTTGCGACTAAGGCGACAACAATGGCGCTTCCTTCCTTTTAGCAACTAGCCGCCCACAGCCGCAACCACAGCCAGAGTCACAGCGGCTGCTGGATATTTTTTTATGCTCAATCGCTTGACCACGATAGAAGAGCGGCGAGTGCTGCTTGTTTTTGATGTGGTGTGAGCGAGGGAGAACAGTGTGCGTTCGGCTTGGCTCGGCATGTCTCGGTTAGTTCGGGTGCACGTCCTGCAACCAATCAGAATCGTTCGTCTGTCGCTGTCGCTGTTGCATAACGCGGGCAACATTTTCAGTTGCCTGCACGACGACTACTAGTGGACCACACAATGTAAAACCTATAACAAAAAGCAGCAACTACTACTAGCCAGCTGCTCGCTCTCGAATATGCGACTCTCTTTTTTTGTTGTTCGTGCTCTCAGTCAAACGTGTTGTGTCGTGTCGCATGCTGCTCACCCTGCTCTCTCTTCAAGCAACAGCACTGTGTTGCTGCCGTCGTCATTGTTGTCGCGAGGCGGCGTTTTTAGTCGATGCGCTCAGCGCAAACGTTTTCAGTGCTGCTCTACCTGTCGACTCGCTTACAACGCGCGGATACCGCATTAAAACGCGACGACGACGACGCCGCCGCGGCCGCAGCAGCAGCAGCGACGTCAGTGTAAAGTTTTGCGCGTTACTTTGACGTGTTGTTTTTCTGTTGTTGTTTTTTTTTTGCGCGTTTTGTCGCTTTTGTTTTTGTTTTGTATTTTGCGCAGACAACAGCAACGCAACAAATTGGCAAAGTTTTCGACTCAACCGTTGCTCATACGCCCCATCGCAAACACACACATATATATGTATATATATGTAGTATTTGTATATGCATATGTGTGAAGACGGTGACGTGCAAATTCATTTCGATCGCGCATAAAAAAAAGTTTGTTTTTGTTTTCTGTGTTTGCTTTTGAGTTTTGGTGAAAAGTGCGCAACAAATGAAAATGCGCTTGCAATGAAAAATGCGAAAATAATAATAATAATAACGACGATCAACACGAATTAATCAATTAATAAAAGTAAGCCTTCACACACACACACACGCACACTGACAACACAAATGCACACATAACACATCAGTCACACACACAGATGCAGCGCAACAAGTTTGCGCCTGACAAAATTTCCATTGCTTATTTGGCAATTTTATTTGTTGGTTGCTGCAACAAACAACAACAACAGCAGCATATTTTCAGTTATGAATAACAACACTATTTTAAGCAAAGAAGCAACAAGTTTTTTTTTCTTGCCATCCTGGACCACATGCAACATCAACAAGTAGCTAAAAATTGAAATGTGCCTTAACCAGAACGAGAAATTACTCGAAATTATATGTGTATATATATACATATATATGTACAAATAAATTATGTACACCCACACACACATACAGACACACACAATTGTACATTTGTGTGCTGCTTTCTGATAATGAATGGAATTTCATTTTTTTCGTTTTTCCCGCTAAATTTGCAGCGATATCAGCAACAACAACAACAAAAGAGAAACAAATTCCAAAGCGTCGGCGAAATATGAATAGAGTTTAGTTAAGTTAAGTTGAATTTAGTTTGCAATATATGTAATAATACAACACATATATATATAATATATAATATATATATATATATATATATATAATGTACATTTAGAGAGAGACTTGTAGATATTTATTCATAAAAGTTAACATTCAAATTGACTCTTTCTTTATGTATAGAAGCACTGATAATTCAATAGTCACTTTCACTTATCTGCAACAATTGTTAATGTGTGCTTATTGTTGTTAGTTCAATTAGATTACTGTATATACATATATATATATATATATATATATATATATATATATATATATAGGATTTAATCAGATCGTTTCGAAGCTCAACACGTGATGATGAAATCGTATTTGACATTGAAAAGCAACAAGTGTTATACATTGAGAATTGCAATTCCATTTCTAATTAAAGAAATATATTTATATGTTGATTATATATATGTAGATATGGGATCACTTTCAATTTTGAATTCATGACCAATACTGATTATCTTATTTTGATCATTTGATTGATCACTTTTCTAAGTAATCCTGATACTTCTTTATTGAAAAACGTTTAATTCGATTTTCATTTGCATGTGTTGATTTGTTCGCTTATTTACAGCATTTTGTATACAATTTAAATTAAAAAAAAAAACACACATATTACAAAACATGCCTGAAAACATGCATACTTTATATTAATGCACATATTTATGTGCATGTTTTTGTATATAAATACTCTTCATAATGCAATCGCTTCTGTTGGGAATTTTTATTTTTGTTTTTGACTCGTACCCTGGCATTGTGCGTCCACTAAGTACTCTTTAGTACATACATACAAACATATATACATATATATATATATATATATATATATATATATATATATATATATATAGATATATATATATACGTATAAATGTATATAATGCTCAAAACTCCTGCTGTCTACTTCAGTCTTCATTTGCTGTTGTTCTTGTTGCTGTTGTTATTGTTGTTACCGTTGTTGTCGCACACCTTTGACAGGGCGTTGTAGTTGTTGTTGTTGTTGTTGCTGTTGTTACTGCTTCTACTGTTTCTGCTGCTTGTGCCTTTGCACTTTAATTCCTGCTTCTTATTTAGCATCTGCGCCGGGTGTTACACAAGGCACGGCAAGGCCTCGAATGTCAATAAGAACCGGCTGTTGTTGCCACTCACTCACTCAGTCAGTCAGTCAGTTGGTCTGTCCGTCTGTCTCTCAGTTTTTCGGTGCGCCTGTGACTGTGCACGCGCGCAGGACGTGCACACACACGCACACACAAGCGCCAGAAAAGGATAGGGGAAGAGGAGAGAGGAAGGCAGCAAGGAAGCAACATGCATTCTCATTCTTATGCTCATTCCGATTCCCATTCTCATACGCTCACTCATACAGTCAAACTCGTACTCACACTCGTACTCACATTCGTACTCAGACTCATCCTTATGTCCCATTCCCATTCCCCTTCGCCTTCATCTTTCCTTACGTATTGTGCGGCGCTTATCCGTTTCTGTTTGTATGCTCCTCATGAATGGATTGCACTTAAGCCGGTCGCTAATATGTTTGCCAGCCGTTTTACCGTTGCTACCTACCTGCCCTGATCTCTCTCTCTCTCTCTGCCAATCTTTGTCTTTGTTTCTATTTTGCGCTCCTGCTACCCTTTTGCTGTTCCTTGCGTAAGTCGAATGCGTAATCGAGAAGCAGCAAAAAAGCTGTTGCTTCAATTTCATAAGCTATGACGCAGCAGCCTAGATTGTTGACATCACCATCAACATCATGTTAATCATCACAATTATATTTAATCATTGAGTAACACACATACATACACTTAATCAATGATAGCGCCATAGTCTAGCAGAGATAAGATGCATTTGTTTTTCGATTTATTCTGTCATTAAATTAACTACACGAGCAATTCTTCGAATTTGCATGTTTTTACTAATTTACATTCGGAAGTTATTAGTATTTGGTACAAACTTTAAATGTAAATGAGAGAATTACAATTCGAGGAAATTAAAACGCATTTCTTGATACACAAAACTTCTTAAGGTTGTGTATTTAATAAATTGTACACATATATCTAAATATGTATGTACTTATGTGCTAAAGTCCACTAAAGTTGCAGACACAGAAATGGCAAACTCTATTTATATTGTCAGAGCAGGTGCTAACAATTTATAATTTTAAGCCTATTTGACACAAAATTCTCTTGCAACCGAATACCAACCCAATTCCAACTCTTTAGTGCCACACAAATCTATTTTGGTCTTTAAATTATTTAAATTTTGGCAAAACATCTGCCTGAATATGCCTTACATGTAATTTTATTCCATTTTTTTTATTCCAAATTAATATTTATATTCGATGTATTTTTTTTTTCATATTTAGCTCGGGTCTCTGAATCCATATATATTTTTACTTCAATTTAGCAACAGTTGTTATTGTGTTTTTTTTTTGTCTAGTACTTTTTTTTTTGTTAAGTCAAGGAGACAAATAAAACTGAGTAAATACTGAACAACATTAATTTACTAACTCGATTTCGAAATGAAAAACAAAATATTTAAATCTAGTAAACAATTAAAATAGAAAATAAAATCAACAAATAAGAATAATTTAGTATGTTTTCTAGCGGAAAACCAATTAATGCAAGTGCACAAGCTATATGCACTGACAATGTCACATCAATGTATATATATGTATATAATATGTATATAATATGTATATATTTATATATTTTGCATATATTGGCTTTTTAACTTGGGCTTTCGAGGTTTATCAGTAAGTGGAAAGTTTCGCAATGCCTTGAAATTAAGGGTTGTCCCGTTCGATGCTCCGCTATTCAGACGTACACTCGTGCACACACTCATACACACACACACACACACACACACTAACAGCTGTCAGCTGGTCTTTAGGGTAATGTTTGTGCTTCTTTTCCTTTTGTTTTTGGGTCTTTTGCATGGGATTTGAAACTCGTTTCTTGTACGACGTATTTTAAAAATGTCCTTGAGCGTAAATTTGGTACCGTTGTTCTTCTTGCTAGTTGCTAGTTACTGTTTCCTGCCACCGTCCCCAAAGTTGACTTTTCTCTGTTTATGTTTGGTTTCTTTGGTCTCTTTGCAAATTTGCATTTGAAGCGCGCACCAAACACAACTCTGTGCGTCATACTCGTAGGTCACCGTCGATATGTACTTATGCAGATCTCTGTATATATTTCGCAGAGTCGAAGTCGACTCACATCGACTCATAAATAAACATGCAGCCCATGCCATTCAGATCCGACTTCGACTCCGACATATCTGTGGCAACACTGGAAATGCAATTAAACCGTTGCTGCTTGCATTTGTTTTTTGTTTTTTTTTGCTGCTGTTTTTGTTTGCTGCGCAATTGCACGGCAATGCCAGTGCCGCAATTTGGATTCCGCTTCACCAACACACCCAACGCCCCCTACAGACCCACCTTCCCCTTGCCACAACTTTAATTGACTCTATGCTCGTATTTATATATACAAATAGGGGCTTATAGTACTTAGATATGATCGGGCGTCGTTAAAACTATTCGATTAGCTCGTAAACTTAATTGATAAACACCTGCAGTAAATGACAATTTTTAAACGAGACCAGCATAATCGACTGCGGAATGCTCTGAAACCACACGTTGGATGTCATTACGCATATGTCAATCTCTGAAGAGCAATCCGAATTGACCAGTTTAAAAAACATTATAATTAATTTTAATTAATTCTTGTTATGTTTCCAATTTGAATGTGGCTGAAAACCAAAAACAGAACTTTGTTTGAAAATTTATTTAAATTTAAATTATTAGTGTATTTTACGTAGTTAACTTATTTGCTACTATTTATTCAATTAGCTTAGGTGATTACTTTGAGTACTTAAGCTGCTATAGAAATGGATAATTGTATATATAACAAACTGATATATGATATAGTGCACAATTATGGAGGTGCTTTGTTATGAGTAGTACTCACTTGCATTCATTCATGGTTGCCTTATGAATTCAGGAAACATATTTGCTTAAACTGAATCAATCAAATAAGCGTTTAAGTCTTGTGTGAATAATTTTCCACGCATTCTGAGTGTGCGTTCATTTTATTTGCAAGTCACTCAAATTTTTGAACTGAATATTATGAATATAGTCGTCGTTCACATCACTCAAAAGTGAGTACATGCTATGTTCAACATTTGTGAGTGTTCTTATTACGCTCACTTGACTCTAAGTTGAATTTTTCTTCGTACATTTGCATTTTCACACAGCCTCAAAGCTCACACAGCCACGCACACAGACGCACATGCACACACAGACATACTCCCCCTTCCTTTCTCTGCCGGCATCTGTCTCTTCTCTGCATAGTTCTGTTGACAAATTGTGCACAAAGGAATGTAAATTAACTCTCTTTCTTTTTTGTAGCTCAGTTCTCAATTCGCAGTTATGCGTTGAGCACTTTGTAAGCGCCTTCGTCTTCAACTCAACTCCACCCACGTCGCACGCCTCCTCCCATACCCCACAATCACTACTCGGCAGACACAGTTGTTGTTGTTGTTGCCTGCTGTTGCTGGTGTCTGACCTTCGCATAGCAGCGCGTCTATGAACATGATACACTGAGAAAAAACCTTATTTATTTTTGTATTGGTGGCCATGATAATAATGGAGTCAATTTCAAAATGCTTAGACACCAATAAACAATGTGACAAAGTGTATTAAATTCTCAGTATTATTTTAATATTGTCATAGAAATGCTTATAAAAGCAAAGTTGCTTACAACTTGTTCGATATAATATGAAATGTTTATTACTTTTACACACTTGTTTTCTGCCAGTGGAGAGTGTGGTATTTTGCGACTGCCATCGAGCTAAGCAGGTCCACGCTTGCTTTATCGCATAGTTTCATAGTATGTTAATTCGCTTACAGTCGGTCGAATTTGTATTCGCATTCGCATTCGTCAAATGCTATTTGGCGCTGTGAGCCACATGTGAGGAACACAACATCCACAATAGCAACAAACCGGAAGTCGGCACTGAAAGAGTCGATCGGCGATCCAAACATGTTTTCCGTAAGCTCGAACATTTTCCGGCCCCTCCACCCCGACCACTAATCTGTATCTCTCTCATCTCTCTCACTGTTTCGCCCCCGCATGCTGTCATCCTACCAAGAAAGCAGCTCGCTTAGCAGACAGAGATTTGTATACTATGTAATGTGTATGTGTATGTGTGTGTATAGATCTATTACGCCCCTATATATATAAATATATATCTATATATATAAATATAATATTAATACGAGAAACTCATTTAAATGAACATTGAGAATTTGCCGCGTTAATTGTTTTGCATGGCATTTCATTCTTTCGACCACAAAATATTCCTCTCAATTCTCAATTGAAATGTTTCTTGGCAGACCTGGGTGTAATTGCAACTGGAAATTCAGAATCGGAATCAGAACAAAAATCCTTTGTGCTTAAGCTAAAATGCTTAGGGTATAACAAGAAAGAACTCTTGCAGATATCAGTTCTCCTGCTCATACCACAATTTCATCATATTTTATATATATGTCCGATGTAAATGATAACATAGTATTCCACAACGGTATTATTTATTTTCTTAAAACGTTTGTATTGAATCAACAGCGTATCTTAAAAATCAAGGTACCAATACTTATTATATACCAGAATAGTAACCGAAATTTATTTACTTGATGTGCCCCAATCGGATTCCAAATTCGTTTCGGTTTAATATTCGCTATTTTAATGCACTCGGGTTTTATGTATAGTAAAATCGAGTAAGGATAGGCTCAACAGATATAGGTATATAGATATATAGATATATATAGAGAAATCTTCTCTCAAATGGAAGTTTTTGAATTGAAGGTTCGCCTTGCAACTGCATCATATTTGTTGTGTAAACCTTAAATGAACACTTTGCATTTGGCAAATTGAAAATGTAATAGTTATATTATTATTTTGAACACAAAATAAACTAGTCGAAGATATGGTGAGAAAGACAGAAAGTGTACAAAAAAATCTAGATTATACATTTTATGAGGCAGCACTACTATTGTCTTGTCCGTAGCTGTATGTTATGATTTGTTTATATGTAAGCCATATATGTAGCATGTAAATGTACATATTATATAAGCAATTCAGTTGAAAATGCTAATGAAGTTATTTGAAGAAATAGATACACACTTACAGATACATTTTACACATAACGCAGCAGCAGCAGCAGTTGATTGACAGCCTTATTTGATTTATGCACAAATTGTCCCCAGACTTGATGACTTTGCCTCAATTTTCAAGTTGTGGTTGCTGTTGTTGCTGCAAGTGGTAAAAGTGACTGCTTGGAGTCTGTTTAATGTTTAGCATCTGTTTTGGGTTGTCTTGTAATTGAGTGAACGCTCAAGCGACAATAACAACAACAACAACAATACTAACAATACTTAACATCTAGCAAAACAACGATAACAAAAGAAAACGCAACATGTGATAACAAAAAAACAAATCAAAAAATAAATAAATAAAAATTAAGCAGTAATGCAAAAGATCGAAAAGAACAAAACGAAACCTAAAAATTAAACTCAAACCAAATTGTGGCAACAAACAACAACAAGCAACAACAAAAACTACAACAACGAGCACAAAACATTTTTGTTGCGACGCCCAACAATGCACGAACATTTTACCATGTGGATTAATTTTGGATTGCCATTTTTTAAATGTTTGTACACTTATTATTATTATAACTATAGTTTTAGTCTTCGTTTTTTTGTTTTTACAGTTATTTTCTAACTTAATTTTCTTAAATTCTCTGTATTATCTTAGTTTTTTTTTGGTTTATTTAGTTTATTTTTCTATTTGTTTATTGTTGTTGTTGTTGGTGCGTTAGTTTGCTTTAGCTAGGCCATAAAAAACATTCATAAATATATTTATATAGTTAAGCGTCGGCTCGTCTTTATAAATATCACGTGATATTTCGCGTCCCAAAAAAACTAACCTTGCGAATTTTGTCAATAAAAACAAAACAACTTAATAAAAGTTAGTGCGTTGCAATCGAGCATTGTCGAATTCGGAATACTCTGAAAATACCTGCTGACAATATTATGATAATAATGGATGAGTGGGCCTCGAACCCCATTGAAAATCAGTAATGTAACTATTAAAAAGGGCGTACAAAAATTGACATATATATTTTGTTTTCGGAAAACATCTATATAAATAAATCTTTATATATATAGCACTCAACCAATAATCTACTCATTACAATAATCAAAAATAATAATCAATTAGGTCTAGTGAAAAAAGTAATTATTGAGATACGTATATAAATATTTTGCATTCTGTTTCGGCAGTCTATGTCGATCTTAGGATCTTGTATCCTCCAAATTTGTATGTCTGTAGCTTTAGAATTGTTATCGATTTGCTTTTATCGAAGTTATCGACTGACTTCCCGAGTCGAACGTTAAGTTCGATGCGCACATATGCGCATATATATGGAAAGTTTCATATCCCTGACTACTCTATCTATATCAGGGTTAAACATATATTTAATTTGAATACTTTCTAAAATTGATAAGCTGATCAACTCAAAGCCACAGGCTCCTAAATTGACACACTCAAGTGCACACTTGTATATCCACTTAGTAAGTGTCTGAAAGCATTGCAAAATATTGAACCAGTTTGCTCATTTCAATAAAACCAATGTTGCAAAAAATAAAAACAACCGATTAAATGCTATGTTAAATATAAGTATATATATACATATATGTATGTATATGGTATACTTAATATTCAAAAATAATCATTTAGGCTTGCTACTGTGATCGCATTTGACTATCGAATACTTCAACAACAACTGGAAATGGCGTTGAGACAACTTTAAAACGTCTTTTGTCATAAATTGTTGTCCGGCCAAAATCGTTGAGCAAGTTGAGTCTGGCCGAAAAGCTTGCATCAATTCAATTATGTAAGTTTGCCTGAGTATGTGTGTGTCAGTGTGTGTGTGTGTCAGTGTGTGTGTGTGTGTGTCACTGTTAGAGTCTGTACAAAATGCTAATTGGAACGTGTTAATTTGATTGGCAGACGTTTGATTTTGAGCAGAGTAACTTTTTAAAACGATTTCAAGTTGACGACACCTTTTAAATTGGTTTTTTTGTCTTTTTATGTATAGTCATTGTTTTCAAATTTCTTAATTTTCGTTATGACTTTGGCATTGTATTTGTACTAGTATCAAGCACATGAAATAACTAAATGTGACGACAAAACTAATGAATTAATATGAGCCATAAGCCGTCGGCAATAATAATAGCAACAAAAACTAGTCCATTAAAAAAATAAAAAATTGCTCGAAGCTATAAAAAAAAAGTGCGCATCACCGAAATGGGCAACATTTTAGGATAAACTCTTTAATCGGGCCAACTACGGCTCGATTCCTTTTATTACTTTTCTTTTCTTTTATTATTATTATTTTATTTATATTTTATTTATCTTACGTTTTTGTATTTGCTTTCTTTTTTTTGCCTGTATTAGGCTATAGAGTATCTTCTAGTCGATCACATGTGACTGGAACATTTTTTATTGTCTTATATTTGCTTTTGAATTTGCGTGCGGTTTTAACTTGGCCTACTAGTCACATACACACACACACACATACACACACAAAACAAACATAAAAACACATTAATCTCTAAACTACTTTTGCGGCTTAAAAACTTATAAAAAAGAAAAAATAAATATTCCATAAGTGAAAAATCGTGTGTGCGAACTAAAAATCTCATAGAGCATGAGAAATAAAGAGAGAAAGAAAGAGTAGGAGAATTAAAAAAAACAGAGAAAGAGAAAAAGTGAGAGAGATAGAGAGGGAGATAAAGGGTGAAAGAGAGAGAGACGGCTGCAGTGTGAGTATTTTTTGTTGAACGTACAACATTTCTTCGTCTTTTGTCTCTCTGTGTTTTTGTTGTCGTTGTTGTTGTTGTTGTAATTGTAACTGTTATTAATGTTGTGTTTGTTTGTTTGTGTTTGCAACTGTCATTCCATTGTTGGTTATCGTTCTTAGCTGTTTACTCATCCATTCATAATATAAATATATAAATAAATATATATGTGTGTACTTAATATATATATGTACTTAATATTTATGTACTTAATATATATGTTCTTAATATATATGTTCTTAATATATGTACTTAATATATAAATATGTGTATTTTTCACAGGCTTATCCTGCCAACCGATTTACTTTATTTTCACGACATTTTTTGCAAAATGCTTCGCTTGTTTGACAAACTGCTTCTTTTTTAGCCAAACAATTTTGCACCTGTCCGCTTAAATTCGTTAGGAAGTAGCAGAAGCAGAAGCAGCAGCAGCAACAGCAGATACGAAGAAAATCAGCTAAGCTTGGCTTGCTCAAGTAAAACAGATTATTATCATGTTAACGTCTACTTTTATCCGATTGCAAAACGCAAAAACTGTTTTCTTTATAATCATGTCAGTGCTGTATTTTATAGCTTGATAAATCCTTTGACTATTTACTCTGAGACGGTTTGTGAATGTCAGCTAAATAATATTGGTAATAGATATGCACATTTTTAGATTTAAATTTGTATATTATCAATATGCAACTGAAAAACTAAGAAAAGCAATTACAACTTTTTCTTACAATTTGCTATATATTATTTATGTTAAATAATGTTTCACATTCAGCTTTATATATCATCTGATGTAACGGATTAACCTTGTCGATGCATATGTATATTATAGAATATATTAATTCTGTGTTCTTTATAACGTGCAGCTATTGAAAATGGCTAAAAGGGTTTCAATAAAGTTTACAAGAGGCAGAGGAAAGCATCGAAATGAAGCAGCATTATCTGAAGTTATGAAAATAAGGTCAATTTTTTTTGGAAATGATTCCATAAGAAACGTTATTCAAATAAAATGCAAACAATTCTTTTAATTAATTCTTAAAAAAAAGTTGGTATGGCTACAAAACTTCCAATTACTTTTAGCAAATGACTAATATAAATATTGGTTGCAGCTAAAATTTTCTTGATATATGTATTTTTTTTGTTACATACCCAAAGAGTATTTTTAAAGAAGTTTTGAAACCGTTCAATTGACTATATTGAAATCTAAAGTTTTCAAATCAAAATCAAAGTATAAATTAAAGATTGTGTTTATAGTGCTGATCAACATCAACAGGCCAATCTTAGAGAGTATAAGAACTAGATTCTTAAACTTAGTATTTGGCGAAATTGCCAACTTTGGTTTATAGTTATTTTATAACTGTTGATAGTGTTTGTATAGTAAACAAAACTTGAGGTGCTTTTACTGTTGGCTTCTGCTCATTTGCTGATCGAGTGAATAATGAAGCCAGGCACGCCCACTTTTTACCCTTGTTTTTTTTGACTGCCCCAATCGCAGCTGGCAGATGATGATAATGATGACTGTTGTGATGAAACAGCCGCTGTTGTTTTTTTTTATATATTATTTTTTTTTTGTTTTTTTTTTTTGGCTGCGGGCTAGTTTTGTCGGATCCTCGCGCGTGTTGCCGGGCCAGCTGACAATGTTGGCTTGTGGCAGGTGCCATAAAAACAAAAGAAAGAGCTGCAAGGAGAGGGAGAGAAGAGGGAGAAGAGATAAGAAAAACCGCAAGTAAGGCGAACGGATGGTATTCATCTGGACGTTTTTACCTGTTTGCTGTTAGCTGCTTTCTGTTAGCAGTTGTTGTTGTTGTTGTTGTTACCTGTTGACCGACGGAGCGTTGCGGTCGGCCCGTTTGCAATTTAATTGAATTTTATTTCAGTTGCTTGAGCGGCATTTGGGCAACGCCTCAGTTCCCCCTTGTCCCATGTTTCGTGCCCCTGCTGTTGCTGGTACTCTTGCAGTTGCTTATCTTTTGGCCAATTTCAATATCATTTTATGCCGCAGTTGTTCCTTTGACCATCTTTCATTCTCTGCTTTAGTTGTTGCTGTTATTGTTGTTGTTGTTGCTTCTGCTTCCTTCTTTTTCAGCTGTTAATTCAAAGTAAATTATGTATTTTGCATAATTACAATATTTGACTTTTACTGTTGACTGCACGCCAACGTCTGAGCCAAGTTTTCAGCTGACACAACACACACAGAGAGATGAAGAGGGAGATGAAGAGGGGAAGGAAGGGGTAACACTGTTATTTGCCTGCTGCTGCTTCTTGGTCAAACTTTTCTTATTTTTTTCGTTTTTGTGTATTTGGAGTGCGGTTTCCGTTTATTTATCTCCTTTATGAATTGCTGATGTTTATAGTATTGTTGTATTTGTTTGTAATACCATTTTTATATGCCTGCATGGGGCATTATCGGCTTAGTTTATATATATTCTTGAACAGCGTCGTTAACCAATTTGATATAGCTATGTTTGTCAACTCGTTTGTTTGAATCTCTCACTTTTAAAGTGACCTTTATGAAACATGATTTAAATCCATCTTATCATATCATATATATGTGCCTTAGTAACTATCCGTTGAAAGATGACTTCCTGTATGAAAATTTATTTTATTATTTTTTTACTTTGTATTTTATTGCGCTTCTTAACATTTGAAAGAAAAAACTATAAGCATCGGTCAACTAAAGCATATAGCTTTCATAATAATTGTCGAAGTGTATCCAATTTTTGGCATTCCAAAGGCCTTTCTCTTAATTGTTTTTGTTGTTGCGTTCTTTTACATTGTGCTGCACAATTCGGCCAAGAAGTTTTCAATGCCAACTGTTGTATTTTAATCCGCTAACTCAAAACAAGATTGCAAATGCATCTTTGCTTACAATGTCAAATATTTAATGATTTATAGTTATTTTAATTGACAAATTTCCCATCAAGAAATTTATTTTTCTGTCGAAAGTTTTCTTTGAAATGTTATTCAAAATATTTACTTTAGCAATACGCTAAACAAATAGCTCGACGAGAAGATGACCTTTACAGAGAATATCCCAAAACCATTTTAAGACTTGTTGGTTTATGTAAAATCAAACTATACCAGTTCAACATTTTCCTTAAACTGCAAATGTTGACCAACTGGTCCTTGGCCAATAATTTAGTGTTGCCACTGATACCCGATGAGTTTTGGTTTCAACTTGTGATGTTGCACGATTGCTGCAATCTGAAGATTAGGATTGGAGCCCCTTTTACCTTTCACCCAGACGCGATCGATCGATCGATCGATGCATCGATACATGCTGTAAATTCCAATGTGCTTGTTATACGATGCTGTGAAAGGAGAAAGTTGCTTTTGTGCTGCTGCTGCTGCTGCATGTGGCAGGAACGTAGCACGGATGGAACAAAAGGCGGTGACTTTCACACGCCAACGTTGTTGGCCATTGATGCAACAGGTGCGGCAGTGGTGCAGCTTGCGGTTGGGACCCTGTTGGGTTGGTATATTGAACGAGCCGCGTGGAGCGGGGGATAGAGAAGGATGGGAAGGGGGGGCGTAGTGGGGTGAGAATTGAGCGTGCCACATCTTTGCGTGCACTTAATTGTGCGTAATTATTCACTTTGGCTGCGATGCCAGAAACGGCGGCCCCTGCGAGGTGCCCATCACAGCACTTAATTGGCTAAACTTGCCGCCTGCTAATTGCCCAACAGCCCATTTCATTCGTTGCGCCTCCGTCAAAAAGAAAAAAAATAATAAATATAAAATAAAATAAGGTGTCTTACATGTGTTTTACGCTTGAAGTGTTATTTCATCACCACGTTCTTCGGTGATTTCTACTAGTTCTCACGTGATTCTTAATCGTCCCATTAACTGGGTTAACATCTGCCAAACCCAATGCCGCCGATGGAAAAGGGTTAAGGCTCGCCTGACTTTTTATGTCATCATAATTGAAAACGATGCCACAAAGAGATTTGTTGTCGGGGTGCAAATTGAAATGGGACGCTAATTGGATTTATTTTATTTACAAATGCGCAAAGATTACGCAGATTGCATTTAATTAAATGGATGAAATTAAAATGCATTTTAATTTCATTTATTCGCTAACAAGTTTTAAAAGCATAATTAGTCACTTGAAGCGAAATAATTGTTTGACGAAAATGCATCTCGATTTGAATTTGTTGTGTTGTTTATATTAAGCCCAATATTAAAGAGATTATTACCCAACGAGGAGTCCCAGAATTTTGCACATAATACTGTTATGATGATGTGATATCTTTATTGGGGTGCCTCAGTGGGGTGAATTCGATTATGCTTAACTGTTATGCCACTTGTCCGGACAACAGTTGCAAGGTGTTGTTGTGGCATTTCGCAATAACGCTACCACTCAATTTGATTAAATATTCAGCCTTGCCACATGACATACTCACAGAGGCACAGAGAAAGAAAGAGAGAGAGGACGGGAATGAGGGAGAGCGAGAATGACAGAGAGAGAGAGAGAATCTGGGAATCAGCATATTGTGTCCTTATTTCTTGTAGGGTGAACGAATTAAAAGTGCAAGTGGGATTTAAGTAAGTTAAATTACACAATCTTTTTTTGTTGTTGTAATAAGCTTAAATTTGCCACTTTTTTCCTCATTCTCTCTCTCTCTCGCTCTGTCTCTGGTTCTCTTTCGCTCCTTTGTTTTAGGTCACATGTAATTCTGTTACATTTGACAGGCGTCGACATTAAATAACAACACCTGACAGCGGAATCAAAATAACTTACCCAACCCAACTCCCCACGGCACGCAACTGTTAAGACTGCTTGCGTTGCCAGTCGTCTTCCCCCTTCCCGGCCGTACTGTGTCAGTCAGTTTGTGCAGTGCGCACTTGCTTGGCAGAGCCCTTTAAAGCTTTCAAGTTAAGTTGACGAGCGCCAGAAAGCTTTACTTTCTATATAACGGAAGTTGTTGTTGTAAGATATGACGGAACGTCATCATCGGCATCAACAGTAGCGCAGCATTGTTATTTGGAATGTCATTGCCGCCGTGACGTCACAGACAGCGCCATCGTGGGAGTAGCTTTAAGAGAAATGCAATAAGATCCATAAATTGAACAAGTGGCGAGTCATTGTTGTTCACTTGTTAGTTGTTGCTGCTTTGGCTGCTTCTGCTTCTGTCTGCATTTGTCTACGTGCTGTTCAACATTCGTTTCGCTGCACATTGGCTAGAATCCCAATCCCAATGCAGTCAATGCGAACAATGTAACTTTATCAGTTTGCTCTGCACATTGACTCAATATATTTTAATAAATAAAAAAAAAAAAAATATAAATAAATAAACATACATCACATGTTTATTTTTTTTATACATATATAAATATATGTAAAATGCATAAACATGCCTATTATCAAAATATAACACAAAAAAAATGTATAATATGTATTCTAACATTATGTTTAAATTTGGTAATGTTGGAATGTAGAGTGCAATTTATAACAAATATAGGAAATTTATTCATACATTTATTTGATTTGGGAAAGAAAATCTGTTACCACTGTGCGCTGCTCGCTTAGCATCAATGTTCACGCCTTACACTTCAGACACTTTTGTTATATTTGTTGTTGTTGGCACTTCTGGCGGTGTCTGTGTTCTCTGTGTGTGTGTGTGTGTATGTCTATGTGCTGTGTGGTTTGGCTTCTCGATTTTTCTATGCAGAGAGCAAACATGGCTGTGCAATGTAACGAAAGAGAGAGAGAGCCGCAAAATCAACAGCTGTTTACTGCTATTGCAGCCGGCTTTGTGTGGGAGAGGAAAGTTACGCACACATACACACATAAAAAGACAGACTGACACAGCAGCAAATTGCACGTGAGCGCCACCTGTCTGTCAGTTGTTGACGGTTAGTGCTTGAATTCATCTACCAACCTTTGACCGGCCACATGACCCCCACCGTTTGAGTTTCGTCCTTTGTTTAATTGTTCAACAATTTCAGGAGCCGGTGACTCTTTACCAGTTGACAAAGCTTATTTTGGCATTGTATTTGCCAATAGGGTGGAAAATGGGGGACGAGTTGATGTTGGTTTCGAGATACAACACTTTATTAACTTTTTCAACCATAAAAGTTCAACAAAGAAATGGCCAGCCTGCCCTAAAAACCCGAGAATTGCAAAATGGCAACAAAAACCGCAGCAAACAAACACGCGCGACAATGAAAATACATAATAAAAAAAAAAATACAAAGTGAAATGAAACAATTTTACAACCTTGTTGCAAATTTTACGATCCTCTCGCGTGTGTATTTGTGTGTGTGTGTGTATAGGTGTGAGCCAACTACAGCTTAACCAATGATATTGTGTCTTTTTTTTAGCAGCAAAAGAAAATGAGAAACTTGCAATAATCAAAACAAACTAACGAAAAAAAAGAAGAATAAAAAAACGAATTTTAATTTAAGATAACAAACGAAAACTGATTATAGATCTGTAAAAAATAGTTGCCTTAACAATGAAACTTCCTTGTTGAAATTACATAAAATATATACAACAAATTATACAAACAACATATGTACAACCAATATATATATATACACAAAACAACAAATATATACATACATATAAACATACATATATATAGAGATATATATATATATATTTTTAATACCTAAACGAATAACCAAAATCGATAATAAAAACAAAAAAGAAAGTATAAAAAACTTAAACGCGATGCGCCTAAAAGAAACCACAAAAAAATCACCAAACACAGCGACAGCTCTGCGGCCGCTTTCCGGCAAGCTGCTGAAAACGCTGCGCGCATCGCCACCGACTGTGTTGCAGCATCAACAGCAGCAGCAGCAACAGCAGCAGCAACAATATCTACAGCAACATCAACTGCAGCAACGTTGCAGCAGCGTGGGCAGCACCAGCAGCAGCACTGGCACCTGCGAAACGGAACGCTCCACACAATCATCTTTGTCCTCGTCGTCCGCATCGTCGTCGTTGCTGTCGCCGCTGGCCGCAATGGCAGCAATGCCAACAACAATGCCAACGCTGCCCGCCAGCGTTGATGAGGCAGCCGCTGCTGCTGCGCTGGCGGCCAACATTGCGGAGTCGTTCACATTTTTGCAACAACATGCGGCGCATCATTTTCGCGACATTTTGTATGCGGCCCACATGCTGGGAAGAGGTAAACCAGGCAAAGGGGCTGGGGGGGGGTGGATGGGTTGGGAGTTGCATGTAGTTGCTTGTTAACCGGGATATTATACGACTGGGGCTGCTGAGATTGTTGCACGACCAGCTGTGGGCAAGCGGCTCACTTAACTGGTTTTTTTTTCTTTTCTTTCTTTTTTTTTTTTTGCTCTTGTGTTTGTTTTAGTTTTTGGCCAACCAACCAACCAACCGACCAACTTTCACTTTATGCTTGGTTGCCACATTTCACCTGGCCACCAAGCAGCTCTAAAAACTCACCGATATAAACAAAAAATGAGAACATTTAAAAAAAAAAAATGCATTTACTGATTGCGTTTCTGTTACCTTATTCTAATTGCAGGCTATTATCAGCCGGCGGGTCCGCTGATCTCGCCGCAGGTGATTGCGCCACCGCCACCGCTGGCAACATCAGCAGCAGCAGCACAAGCACAAGCACAAGCTGCAGCAGCAGCGGCGGCAGCAGCAGCAGCAGCGGCAGCAGCAGCAGGAACAACACCAACATCGCAGCAGCAGCCAATTAAGAAGCTAAACGAGGACGAATCCACATCAATCGTTGAAGGTGCTGATCTTGAGCAGGCAGCGACTGCTCAGCAACAGCTGCAACAGCAGCACCAGCAGCAGCAACAGTTGCAGCAGCAGCAGCAACAGCAACAGTTGCAGCAACAGCAACAGTTGCAACAGCAACAACAGTTGCAGCAGCAGCAGCAACACCTGCAACAGCAGCAACTGCAACAGCAGCAACTCCAACAACAGCATCAACAGTTGCAACAACAACAACAGCAGCAGCAGCAGCAACAGCAACAGCATCCATATCCGGGTGCTGGCGCCGTGGCGGCTGCTGCAGCGGCCGCTGCTGGTCATCCGGGTGTGCCGTATCCGCGTTCCATGCACGCGGCTCAGATGCACTATTCGACGGCGTATCCGCCCAACTATTATACACCGTATCCGGGCGAGGTCATGTGCTACTCCCCGCCCGCCTATCAGCCTTATTTCACCAGCAAGGTTTATCAGAGCGGACCACCACCGCCACCACCACCGCAAGGGCATCCCGCTGCACATCCACCGCCGCCGCCGGGCGCCTATCGACGCTATTCATATTATCAGCACGCAGGACCGCCGCCGCCACCTCATCCGCATCCACAGCCGCCGGATTTGTACGAACAACAGCAGCAGCAACAGCAGCCGCCGCCGGTGTCGACGTTGCCACACGCACAGCCGCAAGTGTTGCCAACGCAACAGCAGCAACAGCAGCAGCAGCAGCAGCCGGTGCAGATTGCAGCAGCCGCCGCAGCAGCAGCAGCCGCCGCAGCAGCAGTCGCAGCTGGTGCTCCAGCTGGCACCCAACTGGTGCCCGCCCATCAGCATCCGCAGCATCTGGAACACTATCCCGGCCCGCCCGGCTACTACGCCGGCTACAGTCCCGGAGGCGGCAGCCCCGCCGGCCAGTGCTACACACGCGGCCTTCAGGGTCCGTATATGGGTAAGCAAAAGTATGGTTCTTAGACTGGCTCAAAACAGATCTTCAGTTCGGCTTACAAATAAAAGCATATATAAATATGGTATACATTTTGTATACCCTATAATTGGGTATATAATCTTAACTCGTCTCGGATCCGAATGGGCTATAATGGATCCCCCATCTTGGCCTCTCAATATTCATTCACAAATTTCTCTTTCTGTTTCTGTTTCTTTTTGAATGCAGAGTATCCGCCGCAGTGTCCATGTCCAATGCAACAATCGTGTCCAAAAAACGTCCATACTGGGCCTCATATTGGTAGCAACAGCAGCAGCAGCAGCAGCAACAACAACAACAACAACAGCAACAGCAACAGCAACAGCAACATTTCGACGCACAATACGAGTTGCAACGACAGCAATAACAAGAACTTGTTGCTGAGTGCGACGAGCAACAGCAGCAACATGCCTGTGCATGGCAATAGTTTGCCAGCCAGCAACACAATAGCAACAACAACAGCAGCAACAGAAACAGCAGCAGCAGCATTAGAAACAATAACATCATCAACATCAACAACATCAACAACAGCAACAACAACAACATCAGCGCTGACTACCAGTAGAGGCCCAGTTAAAAATGGCAACAACAACAACAACAGCAGAGACTCGACAACAATGACAAAGGTGACAACAACAGCAACGGCATCAACCAATACGACACCAACAGTGGCATCTGTGGCATCCGTTGCAACATTGGCAACAACCACAACCAATAACATTGGCACCCAGTGCCAAATGCTGCTCAAAACTGAGCTCAAAGCCGATGCGGAATGCCAGGTGATGAAGATTCAATATGAGGCACATGTGATGCCGCCACCAACGCCGCCAGAAAGCTACTGTGCCAGCGACGACAAGTTGCTGGAGGAGCAGGAGCAGGACCAAGATCACGACCAAGACCAAGACCAGGACCAAGAGAAGCAAACGGAGCAACTGCAACAGCAGCAGGCAAAGGACATCGAATCATATGACTTGACGGGCGGAACGCCGCCCCCACCACAAATAATGCGTAAGGCGCGTATTGGTAAAAGCATGGCGAGGGAGCTGGTCTATGCGGCACAGCAGAAACAGCAACAATTGCTGTTGCAACAGCAGCAGCAACAGCAACAGCTGCTTCTCGACAAGCAAACTGAAGTAGAACCACAATTGCCTTTTGTACTTAAAGCAGAAATCAAAGCGGAGACCAAAATCAAAATTGAACACGATGAACTGACAACAGCAGCATTGGCTGCAGCAGCAACAGATGCAGCAGCAGCTGCTTTAACGGCTGCAACATGCAACACACATATCAGCAAATTGCCGGACTTGAAGCCAACCATTAAAACGGAACCAGAGCTCGAGTTGGAGCTAAATCAGGAGCAGCAACAGCAGCAGCAGCAGCAGCAACAGCAACAGCAGCAGGAACAGCAACAACAGCAGCAACAGCAGCTGGAACAGCAAGTACAACAAGAGCAGCAACAGCAGCAATCACCTGACAGCAGCAGCAGCAGCAGCACCAACAGCAACAACAAGCGCATCAATTTGCTGGCATCGGCAGCACAGGGCAAGAAATCAAAGCCGCACAGCTACAAGAATCTGATCAAGCAGGCGGAGCCAAAGGATTATCTGTGCCCCGGCCGCAAGTTTGTGCGTCGGTATGGACGCGTCTCGGCCAAATATATAAAGCGGCGGCAAATGCAGCTGACGCAGCGCCAGCAGATGCAGCGACGCGAGCAACTGCAGCAGCGCAAGCAACAGCAGCAACAACAAGCAGCTGCAACCACAGCAGCAGCACCAGCAGCAGCCACAACAGCAGCAGCAGCAACCACAACAAGAACGGCAACAGCTGATGAGGCATCAGCAACAGTAGCTGCCACGTTGGCGCTCGCCAACAGTTGCTCGCTGAGCGCGTCGCCAAAGCGTGCTCGTTCGCGCAAGCAGGCAATTGCTGCACTGCATCTGCTGGAGAGTTTGGACACAACGCTCACCGCGCGCGGCTACTTTAGCGATCCCGAGCTGAACAGCAGCAGCAGCAACAGTCGCAACGCGGCAACAACAGTTGGCCTTTATGCGCCGGCAATTCCCTCACCACTGCTGGCGCCACAACCGCAGATGCAACTGCCATTGCCGTTGCCACTGCCGCTGCCACTGCCACTGCAGCTGCCGCTGGTGGTAAGCGAGAAGCGCTCCAAGTCGGAAACAAAAAAACCGTTGGCTGGCGCATTGGCGTCACTGGCGACGCAGCAGACTACCTCAGGTGGCGACGAATTGCTGCCGGCGAAGAAGCAGCGCAAGCAGCCGCTCAAGGTCAAGGTCAAGGTCAAGGGCAAGGGCAAGGTCAAAAGCAGGAAAACAGCGGCAGCAAGCGTTGCTGTTGCCGCAACAACAACATTTGCAACAGCAACAACTGCTGGCGAGGCCAATAACAATGAGTATCAAACGACTGATTTGCAGGCACAAAAATTCAGTGCCACGCCCACAGTGCCAGTTGCTGTTGCAACAGTTGCAGAGACAGCAACAGCAGCAACAACATTCGCAGCAGCAGCAGCAGCAACACAGCCGCAGCAACATTCCGATGAGCAACACATGTTCCTGATGCCCAACAGACCAATTGAGACAGCATCGATATCCCCGACAACAACAGCGACAGAAGCAACAGCAGCAACAACACCAACACCAACATCCACAACAGCAACAACAACAACAACAGCAACTGGTCGACATGCGGCGACAACAAAACGCGCACGTTCCCGTTGCAAATTTGGCAATCGAAAGAAGCAGCGCCATCGGCCCGGCGGCGTCAGCTACGAGCTGGACGAGACACAGCCGCCGGCGACGCGTGCCAATGTGGTGCCCAAGTGGAACAACGGTTGGATGTGGGCGGGCAAGGCCTTTCAGGGACCAGTCTTTCTCAATGTGAGTCACCAATCACAGAATTTCTCATTCAAATATTAATTTTCTGTCTCTTTCTTTCTCTCTGTGTATCTTTCTTTAGAGTGATGATCCGCTGGTGTTGCGCACCTGTTATCCGGCCATGCGACATGTTGAAGGCGACATCATACGCACCCGCGACTGTGTCCTGCTCAAGGCAAACGAGGACAATGAGCTGCCCTACGTGGCCAAGGTGGCGCATCTCTGGCAGAATCCCGAGGATGGTAAGCACTCATCGCGAGGTTTCCTGCTAATCTTCTTGTTGTTTAGCTTAAGATGAAAGCTAATCCTAGTTAGTGGTTATGGGTTGTTTCGTTTATTAACCAGTCACCTAATAGAAATGCAACTAGTAAGAATGCTATAGTCGAGTGAGCTCGCTCTTCATGAAATTTGTGTATTTCATTCACAATATGCAAGTGAATATTCAGTATTAATTACAAGCTTTAAAGGCGTTTTCCAATTTGCAGCATTTATTGCTATCGATTTGTATCGATAATCAAAAAACTGAGGCAGTTATCGATCAAATAAAGCAAACTTATGCGAGAACAGATGTGCTAAATAACCCCAGCTTTTATTTTGAGATCCAAGGCTATATAGGCAAGGCTGTTGGCCCTGATCAAGAGTATATATAAATATATATATACTCTATGTGGTCGGAGATGCTTTTTTCTGCCTGTTACATAAATGTGCACAAAACAATTATTCGTTTTCCTCCATTTTTAATGGGTATAAAAATAATAAATACAAAACACAGTTGAGAGCTGAGAGGCTGCTTTGGATTGCTTTGGAGTAATCCGAGGACACGGGTTAGTCGGCATTCCAGCCAATAGATTCCGCCGTATAATAAAACTAAAGTGGAGGAATAAGTAGAATCTCCAAAACACTTCATCTGCGTCTGCACGGCATTTGCCAGGAAGCGATTTGCAAACTTGTCTTGGGTTACACACGGGTGTAGGAGAAATCCGTGCCAGATCCCACATGGTGTACCGTTCTAACCCAAGCTAATCATAAACTATGATTTGCGCATAATTTCAGGTGAGATGATGATGTCGCTGCTGTGGTACTATAGACCAGAGCACACGGACCAGGGCCGCCAGCGCAATGATAGCCCGGACGAGGTGTACGCGTCGCGTCATCGGGATCACAACTCGGTGGCCTGCATAGAGGACAAGTGCTACGTGCTGACTTTTAGCGAGTATTGCAGGTGAGTTGATGGTGGATTGAAAGCAATGAAATGATATAATTTATAATAAATTTGAATAGATATCGACGACGATTGCGCGCCGCCGAGGAGGATGTGGAAGATGTGAGCATTGTGCCGCGACGCAGCAATACGAGCCAATGTTTTACGGTGCGCACCGTGCCGGATCACACAAATCCGGAGCTGGTCATGTTTTGTCGGCGTGTCTACGAGTTTCGTACGCGTCGCCTGCTCAAGCTGCCCCAGAAAAATACGCTGGTATCCAGCTAGCGCCGGACCACTTAGGGTGAATCCCCTAACCAAATCGAAGCAAATCTGAGGATACATTACAATGCATACGTGTGCTTCATTAGCTTTTAAGAGACAGAAGACAGGAGACAGAAGACAGAAGACCGGAGACAGAAGACAGCAGATAGCAGACAGGAGACAGACGTGTGCAGGGCGAGCATCAGCTTAATCCCTAAGAAATCCAACTGTTGACTATGCAACAGGGCTAAAAGAAAGAAACAAACACACACTAACACACACACCGACACACACACACAGACACAGGCACACACACGACCAAAATAGGGGAGATGGCAAGCAAAATGAATGAGGGGAAAAATGTATGTGGAAAAAATCATAATGGTTTTTAATGTTCAAATTGTTTACATTTGTATTACATAATTTATTATTTATTATGCGCCCAACAACAACAACAACACACACACACACACACACACACTTATTGTTATTGTTGTGTAAATGTATTTATTATTATTGAGTTTAGTCAACAATCTTGAACTGTTTCTTTTCCTCTGTCTGCTCTATATATTTTCATATATTTTACAATTTAATTTTTTTGTTTTATTACTTTTATTTTATTTTTTGTTTTTTATTTTTGTGTTTCTCACACTACTCTACAAAATTAATGCTCAGGCAAAAACTTTGCGCACACTATTTTTAATGGCGACTTCTTTTGTAAAATGGAAATCCAAAAAAAAAAAAAAAACACACACACATAAAAAAAAGTGAAAGAGAAAAACTTGAAGCAACTCTACGCGCTGTTGGTTTTTTGTTGTTAGTTTTTGTAAGCAAAAAAAAAGAAGAAGAAAAAAGAAAATGAAATAGAAAGCTGAATAAAAAATGGCACAGAATATTTATGTTTTTATGTTGAGCAAAATACTTTGGGAAATTTGATTTCTGCAACAAAATATTTATAGTTTTATAATTTAGACCAAATTAAGTACATATACTACATATTTTTTGTTAGATCTTAAGCTATATATAATACATAATACTTATAGAGTTAATACAGCACTATTTTTAAGTGTGCGTTACAGAAATCCTTAACAAAACAGCAAATGTTTAAGCAACAGTAACATCAAAAAAAAAAAAAACAAAAAACAAAACAAACAACAACAAGTCAAATACATTTACAAATGTACTTTAATCTTATTTTTAAATATTATTTAATTTTAATGCTTAGCGCTCTTAGTTCGAAAGCAATTGAAAATCATTCGTTTTATACCAAATACAATATAATTTATGCACCTAATTTAAAAAACACACACAAACAACAAAAAAAAAAACCCACACACACACACACACACAAAAACTATATACATACATATATGCACATGTGTATTATCTATATATTATATATATTATTATTATTATTTTATCTGAATTTTTTTTTTTTGTTTATTATTAAATCAAAAGAACATAATAAAAACAAAAAAAATCCATTATAATCGATATTTATACCATTGAAAAATCTCCAATTATTTGTACGTTTTTTAACTTTAATCATAGGAATTAAAATGTATTTATTTATCAGTTGTTGAATATCTGAGGAGCCAGTTGCTCTTAAAGAAGACAAACCGAATGTGTGTGGCTAAACTAAGTGCATTTTCAATCAATTTTTGAGAAAATTACTTTAATTGTATTTCGTTTTCTAAGAATAGTTTTTTCTCTATTGAGGAGATTTCTGCACTTGATTTAGATTTTGCACGTTTCATTCTGTTTTGAATTTGGGGTGCCAAGAAAATAAACTAGTAGCAAAGCATATACCACATACATATATACGTACATACAAACATACATACATAGGTATGAGTAGGGAGCTGCAGTGGGCGTGTCAACATGCCAACAAGCTATATATGCAAATGTGTAGCAAAGTAGAAGTCGAATAAGGCATAGCGAAATGATAGGTGTGGCTTAGAAAGGTTAGCGGTAGGAAGTGTTATATATATACACACACACACAGACACACACACAGATACTCACACAGACACACACACATACATGCATATAAATCTATGTATATATACATATACATATATATTATATAGACAACAATATAGGGAGCACATGCAGACATATGAAACATGTATACCAAGCATATATCAAAAAAAAAACAAAAACAAAAAAAAACAATATATATATATGGAAAACAAAAACTTTACAAGTCGGCCCATTGTTGGGTGTGGAATAGGAAGAATTCAATGGTCCAGCACAATGTATTCAAGTATTCAAGTATTCAAGCGCAGGGGAAATAAATCAATTAAAGCCATGAGGTGGTTTACAGAGAGCAATAACTTAGGCCTAAAGTGCGAATTATATTTGTATACTCTATATAAGTAAATAGCATACGTTACATCAATACATACTTACATACACACATACATACATACATACACATACACATACATTCAGGTAGACAATTTGGGCCACAGTCCCTCAGCTAACGTAATGCTGGCCAATTCTACAATACATATGCATACATATACAATACATATATATATATATATAGATATATATATATAAATATACATATATATTTCTATAGACAATGTGACAAAATGGAAAAGAAAACACCAATAAAGCAATTAATAAATTAAAAGAAAATTAGTATATTTGTACAATAGGAAATAATCAAAAATCAAAATGACAGCACAAACAGCTAACAAAATGCTGAATACAGTCAATACAAAAGACTCACACACACACATACACACACAAATTGCCTGATAACAAAATAAAAAATAAAAAATAAATAAATAAAACCAATATACAAAATGTAACAAAACAAAGAAAATTATAAATGATGAGTAAATGAAGAAAAAAAAACGTGTATGGTTTTTGAAACAAATGTTATGCCTGTAGCCATAATGAAACCTCAAATTTGTAATTTATTTCCAATACTTCAAATAGTTAAATGCATATTTTACTCTGCAAATATTATTATTGAGTAATTATTATGTGTCAGACAAGTTAAATTTGTATGCAAGTGTTTGGCGTCTCATCGAAAACACACAAAAGCCCCAAACTAAACAATAAATATTAAAAAGATTGTTTATTTTCTTTCTTTCATTTTATACTCAGCGAAATGTTTGAAAATGCTAATGAAAAATTAATAATACATTTGGCAAATGATTAAAAAAAAAAAACACAACACCAAAAAAATGTCAATAAAAGTAAAAATATTGTTTATTAGACAAATGTCTCGTAATTCTTGACAATCTGCTTTTCATTTGAGTTGGGATTCATTATTAACTCTCCTCTAATTATATCTTCAAAGGAGTGCTGGATTTGTAGATTGCTCTATAATCATAAGATCTTTAATATATCTCTAGCTTGATTTTGGAATGATCTGGTGCGTTACAGGATTACCTCTATCAAATTGCATCTAAGCATAAAGGAATCATGTCAGTTCGGCCATATCCTTATAGATTTTCATATTATTCACAGAATCCAAATATACCACGCGAAAAACGGATCTCCAAAAATATAATTAATATTTAATGTGGTATTTGGATGGATTTGTCTCTTTTCCCCGATATCGAAAACAATATACTACTTGAACGATTCGTCAAAAAATGTCTAAAAATTTTATTATATATATTATATTTTATTAAAATATAGTTTTCATTAAATGACAAAAATGCGTGGCATTTTATCCAACTCTTGACTTAGCAAAGATACACACCATGTACTAAAAATAACTAAAAAATGGAAACCCAGATGAATGAAAACACACTTAACGAAAATCGCAATACATGTTAAGGGCTTAACGAAGAGAGAGGTTTAAGTCTACGATAATTTTTGTCACAGATTCTGTAGCCCAGTTTTAGGCTTACACTTAAAATGAAAATCTTAAAAAAATTAAATTCAATTCAAAACTCGTTGAATATTTCATTTGTGTGGCTCTATTCAATATGTATATTCGAATTCAATACACGAAACAATTACAAATGCAATTATTTTTTATTGCAATTATTTGCCAATGAACAGTTTTGTTTATTGCAATTGATTTTATTGCCGTCTATTGATAATTGCCCATTAATGGCAAATGGCAAATACATAAATAGTTGCATTTTGATGGATGGCAACAGGCAGAAATCAACACTACTCAACCGACTGGTTTTCCACACTGTTGACAACCAAACGTTTCCACTACTCGCTGTAATTGTTGCCATCCATATCTTATCCCAGAGATCTGTGTGCCGAAGAGAAATGACATCATTCGTTTGAATGAAATCGATCGCATGAATGACCTAATAAAATACTACAAATGAATGCCACATGAATCAACCGGGGGCAAATACACAACAACAACAACAACAACAGTAACTGGCAATAATCATTGCAACAACAAACCCAATTTCTAATGGAATTGCACCAAAGTGCAGTTAACCCCCATCCCTTTCTGCCTCCCCACGCCACCCTTTCTTCTCTGCGTGCAATCAATTTGCCAGACTCTTCCCTCTCTCTCTCTCTCTCTCTCTCTCGCTCTTGCCACTCACTTAGAATTTCATCAGAATCAGACGCGGTGTCGCCAGTTCCGCCCCTAAATGCAAGCATCCACATTACCCCGCCCCACCTCCCCTCAACCAATTTGAGCTACCCTTTTTAAGTGGGGGGCGTGACGCGAACATTATTCATTAATTGCAATCGTTGCAATAAAAATATTTATCTATATTATTCCCACAACGCTTGCTTAATCATTTTTGTTAAATGTGTCAGTGAGGGGGGTAGGGGGTTAAAGGGGGGTTTGATTACTGTAGCCAAAATATCAATATCAATAAACAGAAAATGTAGTTAATGAGTTATTTTATTTAATATAAAATATTATTTATTTATTTTCGATTTGTATTTAAAGTAATTTCGATAATCAAATGAATAATTTTCCCGAAATTACGTGTTAGATTTATTGATTGATTTACTGATGAAACAAACTTCAATACTTTTCAGACAAATTTTCATACCACAAAATGCATCCTTCCCGGCAACCCCCACACACCGCCCACTCTTGGCTTTGAGACCTCGTGCTGTGCATTCTATTACGCATTTGGCCTTTTGTGACGCCTTTGTTTCTTCGTCATTGTTTACCTTTACACACACACACACACACACACACATACACCTTTCATAGCCCACCCACAGCTCATCATCGAAATTACCTCCGCAGATTGATTAAGTCAGGCAATATGGAAAAGTTGAACAATTATTACTTGAACTACTCCCAGATATCGTGTATATATATATATATATAGCGATCATGATAATCGGATTTTGAAATGTTTGCATTTATTTTCTCTAAGCCTTAAAAACAGCTTTCATTTTATTATCAAAATTTCAAATTGTGATCCACTGGATTTCAGTTGTCAAAGTTATCGATTAAACAAGCCATGATACCCTCATATATATATATATATATATATATAATTAATCTAGGGTATAGCCCTGCAATGATTGGAACTGCTTAAGGAAACAATGTCTTTTGTTCCATCGATTGCTGCGCACTTTTTTTTTTATTATTTTTGGGTGCGAAATTAAAAATACTTTCTCCATCAATAATGAATAATGAACTGAAATTTGTTTGCAGCAGATAAAGAAACGTTCATAAACATAAAAAAAAAAATATAAACAACATTCAACTCAATTGTTGAACCAAAAGATTATTTATAAATATTTTCCACTTGTTATTGAAATTTATATACATCTTTTTTTTTTGCATTGCCTAATCTTAACTGACTGCATGCCACATGCCCCCTCCCCCCAGCTAAAGATGGGTTAGGGGGGCTATTGCCACAACTGCCGATAAAGCTTTAGCTTTGTGCATTACTCATACGACCTGCTGTTCCAATGAGACTGGCTAATAAAACACTTAAAGATCAACCTAAACGCCATTAATGCCGGACGAGAGACCAGATGATGTCCATTAAAGTCTACAATTTCTGCACTCGGTTATCATAAAATTGGCTGCAAAATAAAGTTAAATAAAATTGCACAATTTCACGGAGTAAAAATTGCAATTATCTGTAAAATCAATTGAAAATAAGAACAACAAAAAGTATCCGATTTGAATCTCCGTTGAGAGTGGAGCATTTCCAATTGTGTATTAAATGTCGAATTGATGATGTGTGATATATGACACGCAATGAAATGGCAACACACACACACATATACACACACATACACACACCTAGAAAAATTATTATGTAAATGTGGCTTTGGCTTTGTTTAATGGCCACATAAACTGTAATTGCAACTATAAAAGAAAAACAACAACAACATGTTTGCAATTTGACAAGGAGTGGGGAATTTGGTTGGAGGTGTGCGGTGTGAGGAGTGTGGTGTGGATTGTGGGGTGTGTGTTGTGTGTTGTAAGATGGCAGTTGGCAGTTCAAACGTACATTGAAAAAATTGCTGAGGAAGGCAGGCAAATTAATTGCAGCTAATTACAAACAACAGCTAGCAGAAGAGGGATGGGTGTGGAGGGGGGAGGGGGCTGATGGGCTAAGCCACACAGTGAGACCACACGTGCTGTGGCACACTCCAGTCAGCACACAGCAGCATATCCAAATCCCCAGCAGTCAAATACCCGGAAGATGATGCAGCTAAAAACTCAGAGCTGCTGTCAACTCGATGGAGCCAAGGGGCACAGCTAAAGCGTGGTGGGGACTGAGAGGGGTAAGGGGAAAGTGGAATGGGGGGAGGGTTAGTGGGTTGGAGTGGAGTGGAGTGGGGTGGATGGGGTGGGGTGGGGTGCTTAGCTAGAGAAATGACATTGCGTTGATTAAACCAAGTTGCAATATTGCATATTTCAACATATCCACAGTGCCACATTGCCACATTGCCACATTGCAACATTGCAACAATAAATGCAGTTTCATTGAAGTTAATCAGCCATCCCACAGACCAGGGACCAGGGAACAGAGTCGACCAGAGTCGACCAGAGTCGAAGACGGCGCCGATCTTGTCGACAATTTTGCATATGCAACAAGCAACAAGAAACAAGCAACAAACAACAAATAACAAGCAACACAACACAACACAAGCATTTACAACCACATCTGCTGAAAACAAATTAACAAATTGACTGAAGCATTGCGTGGAGTACTCTGGCCTTATACACTGTCCAAAAAAAAAGACGGTTTTTTTTTCAGAATAAATCGAGGTTTTTTTGTAATTTCAAAAAGGATTTTAAATTTAAAAAAAATTAATTTTGAGTTATGTTTTATATTTTAGATTGTTGAATTTTATATCGAATCGAAAACGAAATTTATCGATATAGGAGCAAATCCTTTGCTTTTCGCTCAGTGTATGGGTAGGTGGGTGTGTATGTGGGGGAAGGGGGTGGTTGGTTTGGTGATCTTCTCTTTTAATTTTTCCGCTGCTCTGCGGTTTCATATAATTTTTATTGGAATTTATTGTGCATGCATATTTGTTGCTGCTGCTGTTGCAGTTGCGGCTTGATGTTGTTGTTGCTGTTGCATTAAGAGGAAGAGATGAAGCAGCTCCGATAATGTCATTTGCCAGTACAGAGCAAAGCTGCTCGTCTGCTCTATTTTTTTTTTTTTTTATCTGCCATTTGAATTCAAATTGAAATTGAAAAATTCAAATTGAAATTGAAATTGAAATGACTTTGTTGCAATGTCGTCCAATCAAATTCACATTTCGCCTGGCGCCGCCATTGAACGCATCTCAAGCATAAACCATCTGTGGGGCACCAGCCAAGTGGGCAAGTTCAAAACAGCAGCAGAATGCCATGATTAAGATGTGATTAAAAGGGTAACAGCAATTTATGGATCCCTCCTCAATTTATGGATCCCTCCTCAATTTATGGATTGGCTGCTTCTTGTAGCAATTGAAAAAAATATCTTTTGCGCTAACTTGCTGGCTGACCTGTTGGCCAATATGCCAGTTGGCTAAGACTAAGACAATACCATCTGTGTAGTCTCTTGCCAATTGCCCCCCTTTCAACGCTTTCTCCACATTTTCCCATTCTTGCATTGACCCCAAAAACTGTTTATTAACACAAATCGCCAATAATCAATTATCTATAAATAAGTTCAGTCTAAGCAAATTGTTGATGTCGATGTCGATGGCCTTGCTGCGTAGCGACCCCCCCTCGACCTCCCCCCACCCCTCTCCATCTGTGCCCGTGCCCTACCCTTCCCTGTTAGCTTCTAGGCCTGTGCAAAAATAGTTTTTCCGCTTTTCCGAGCGCAAAAGAATAACGAAAAAGAATCCAGCATTGATTGGCAGCGTGGGAGCGGGGTGCAGGGTGTGGATGGGGTATAAAGATACGCTGTTATGCCTAGTGTCAATTATTATAGCCAACAGGGGCGGAGAGGGAGAGGGAGGTGTAGGATAGGGTGCACAATTTCTGTTGGGGCAATTGGCTTTGGGCGTAATTTATGCATTGTGGCCATGCAAATATTTGTGCATTAGTTGGATGGGGATGGATGGACAGGTGGAGGAGGGTTTCGGGCGGCTAGCAGAGCTGGCAATCGAACGATGGATGGTCTGCAACGATCTATCGATGCCAGCGAGCCATCGATCAATTGCAAAAAGTCGATGAATCGAACCGAACCTAAATAAATGTCAAATAAATAAAATGAACTGGCAATAAAAATCAGGAAGGCAGTGAGGATGGAAGGGTGCGTGGGGGGTGTGGGGAAGGTAGGTGTCTTCCGGGTGGTTAATGGTTGGTTGTTGGTTGGGGGTTGGGGGGTTGCGTCCACTTCAAATGGAGGTGTGAATGTGAGCACTTTATTGAAAACAATAAATCTTCATCACTTGCAAAGCGAACGAAATGCGGCGCATTGCAAAATGAATTGCAAGTGAAAAACGATAAAAGACAAACGGTCAACGGCAAGTGGCAAAGTGGCAAGTGGCGACCAGGGTTGCAACCAGACGACTTGTTGTGCGACAGAAAGAAACAGACTGCTGCACAATTAATAATTTATTGAATACAAAATGCACTTACAATTTTGCAAACGTTTTCAATTTATGCCATCCTGTTACACAAACAATCCTCTTTCCAACTTTTGATCATCATCACCTCACACACATATATATATATATATATATATATATATATGTCTGTTTCTCTGCAACGGAAGCACACATTTTGTTCGATCAATTTCAATGTGCATAAACAAAAGCTGTAAGCAAATAAATCATTGATTAGTGAAATTGTGTTAGACTACAAAATACCCTAGGCATATTTTGTTTGAAGTTTCAAAACGGAAAAATCGAAAATTATATTATATCACTGATTATCGATTGTCATTTATTTTGCTTGAATTTGTGAACATTTTCCACACAACAAAATATATGGAAGACGATGCCAGCAGTGAAATCAATAAATGGCTCCCGGTTCACGGGTCGCTGCCCCATCTGCCTCCAATTGCGTAACTGCAGCGACTCCACTCGAGTGTTTGAAAAAAAAAAAAGCGAATTATGCAATGCAAAAGAGATTTGCAGTGGCACTTGCCAAAAAATGCCATTTTGCATCGCAGCAAATTTGAATCGTTTATCAATCGAGAAATTCGCATTTGCATTCGATTCGCGGCGAGCTCATAAATTTTGATTCTCACCCAATTAGCCAAGTGCTGACTTTCAAGCCATATTGATTTCACTTATAGTTTCATTTATTTTTTATTATCTTATATATATCTCAGAAACATTTGCGCTCATAATTTTCTTCCACTCATGCTCCAAATTCCCAATGATGAATAACACAAATCAAAAGGAATAAAATCTAATTCATCATTTGAATTGTTTGAATAATTATTTTTTATATAGGAATTATAAATGTATTTAAAGCAGCACTTTGCATATGAAATAAATCCGGCGCATTTCAAATTTGAGAACATGGCAAAAAAAATAAATAAATATCGTTGTATTTCTTTGATGATTTTTGCATCATTCGAAAAATTTCAAGATATTGGCCTAAATTTCCAGCACGTCGTTTGGGCATTATATTTTTAAGGAGTTTCAATCTGAATTTTTTTCGATATTCCCTAATCTGACAATAGACATTTATTTGTATTTTTTTTTTTACTTCAAAGTGGTTTCCGTTTTACAACTTTGACGATAGGCAAATGGCGCAAAAAATCTACTTTGATCCATGCAAGTTTTTTTTTTATTCTTAAATTTGTTAAGCTTTGTATTGGAAAATAATGCATATTTTTGTTGTTTGTTAACTGAATAATTAATAACAATTATGGGTTGTGCATGCCGAAGATGAAACAAAAACTGCAGCTTCCTGGGAAGGCACTTTCGTATTCATAATCCTGCCCTGGCATCGATTCTCGATGCTTGTTTCATTTGATTCCCTTTGCAAGTGCAACGGCAACGACAACAGATGATGCACGTTTCTGCTACGTGTTGGTAAAAACCCATCCTGTGTTTTTCTCGCTAAGCAATGCAAAACAATAAGGTGATATTTTGCTGGCTGTCTGCAATGATCTAGAAACACGTGAGGCGTCTCTGCTCTTCTCTTCTCTTCTGTTCTCCTCACGTATTGGGCCAGAAGGCATCCAACCAACCATATGGGTTACGGTTAAGATCCGGAAATTCCCGAATGGCAACAGGTAGCCAGCCCAGGACCTGGTCAGGTTGAGCACAAATTATTATTGCTTTCATTTGTGTGTCGGTTTTTCGGGTTCTGGTGTTTGCCGAAAGATGGTTTCGCGATTCGCACTCGCAACGCCCGCCAAGAAGCCAATTTAAATAAGCAGCATAAACAAAGGACGACTGCGATTTATGACACCGTCGTATGATGGCATCAAGGATGCCTGCCTGGCTGTCTGCCTCCTGGCTGCCTCATGTCTGCATGCCTGCCTGCCTGCGCCACACTTGGGCCTCGCCTGGGATTTTCCCACGCAACATGCTCGCTTATCTGAGTGCCCCTTTTATGAGGCATCGCCGTGCCGTGCCGTGCATCTGTTTTTCGCACTTTCCCGTGCGTCCGTCCCACCCTCCTCCGTCAGTCCGTCTTTGCTGGTTGTTGTTTGTATGTTCCATGTGATGGGAATTTACGTGTTGCCCCGCCTTACCTGACCCGCAATCAAACCAAATCCAGCCGCATCGTAACCAACCCACACAATTCCCCTGATTAAATCAAATCAAATTAATAAATAATTTTAATAGAAAATATTTGTTTATTTTTAGTTGTAGTTTTGTCTTCTTTAATGATGGAATAAAAATAAATGTATAAGTGTGATTTTTTATTTTATATTATTTTATTTTATTTTTTTTTATATTTATTATTTGAATGATTTGAAAATGTACAATAACAGTTTACCTCAACCACCTACCACCCTTCCCCTTCCACCCTTCGCCCACGTATTCTTTGTTGGGGCTTGTTTGCTATTTGGCTATTTTCAATTCCCAGTCTAAATCCATTTAGAATATTTTTTTTTCTTCCGTCTTGGCCTATATAAACTACAGATGTGTGTCTGCCACATAAATATATTGACGAACACTTGAAAGCACACCCCGCATCCCGCACCCCGCATTCCCATCACTCACTGCATACCTTCCCGCATTTTTGGTGGACGCCTTTAAGCTGCTGGCGCCGGCGCCGGCGCCAAAGATGAGGATCGTCAAAGTAGCAACATGTAGCAAGTTTTTGAGCGACATTTTGTGTCGACTGTCGATATCTGCGTATGTTTGTGTGTGCGTGTGTGTGTGTGTGTGTGTGCGTGGACAGACACGCGCAAGTGTAAATATCTGAATAAAAATAAAAAGCACAAAAAAGATGATCGGCGCCGGACGGGCATAAAAAACAACAGCAGCGTAAAGGGGGCGGGGAGGTGTGTGTGTGTTTGTCAGGCGAATTCCGATTTGTTTATTGTTCAAAATGAATTTGGTTTAATGCTTTTCCTTTCTGCTTTTTTTTTTTGGCAGTTTAATGTGACTGGAGTCTCGGACCATATCCAATTAATGAGCTATGCGATTTGCGATGCGATTCGGTTTTTAATCTTGTCGAATCTTTATCACTTTATATATATATATATATATATCTTTATCCCCCCTGTTTACGACTGTGCATTATTTCATGCTCTCCCGCTCTCCCCCTCCCCCTCCCTTTCGCTCTTTCATTCTATTTTACTTTTGCCATTAATTTGGCCATAAAGCAAGAATTTTTGTTTAATATTTGCTGGTTTTTTTTTTGTCACGTTATTAGTTCATTTAACGCAAACGTTGCCACGCCCAGCACCAGCAGCAGATTGCTAATTTCCATTCCCATTCCCATTACCATTGCCACAATTTCCCAGCAGCACCGCCACCCGCAGCCAGACTCACCCAACTTGGCCATGATTCATTAAAATCTAAAGAGCAAAATTTCATTTAATTTGCGCCTTTCCATTTTTTGTGCGCAACTTGTTTTCCTATTTCCTATTTGTTGCTCATTAATTTTTTAAATTTATTTTTACCTTTGGTAAAATATAAAGATTTTTTTATATACATATAAAAATAATTGAAATTTCTTAGGGTATTAAAACTATCTTTGGAAAGTTTGCGATATTTCTGGATTTGAGATAAGCTCTTTAATTGCAGGGCATTTGACAGTCGCCCCAAACTTACCTATTTTTTTGGTGTTGTTTTCTTCGTTTATTGTTGTTTTGTTTGCGGGCACATTTTCAAAGCGCTCGACATTACTCGAATTTTGTACAGGCAACAGAAACAACAACAACAACAACAATAAAAACAGTAGAAAATTTGCTGAGAAAATAGAGTAAACAAATTTGTGTGTGCTGTGTTCTGTGTGTGTGAGTGTGTGTGTGTGTGTGAGTGTGTGTGTGTGTGTGTTGCTATCGGTCGCTCTGCCTTTTTTTTTTGATTTTGTTAATCGTCTACAAAAGCTAACCCAGAGATGATCTAATTATTGACGCACGAATCCGCATTGGCCAAACAACAACAACAACAACAACACAAAGAGGAAAATTTGTAGCTAAGCAATTTTTTTTTTTTAAGAGACACAAAAACAAAAAACAAAAGCAAATTAAATGAAATGAATGAAATCAAAAACCATTATCCAAGCCATTAGCTCTTTAACGGCTGATATTGTTGTTGCTGTTGTTGTGGCTGTTGTTGTTTATGTTGTTTTTGTTGTTGTTGTTGTTGTTGTTGTTGACTGTGTCTGGCTATAAATCTGCTAATGTGTACGCCAAACACCCACATCGAACCGTTTTAAAAGGAAGGTCACACAATCAACTCTTGAACTTGTTGTGCCCAACACACATCATTCACACACACGCACATACACACACACACATACACACACACACACACTCATAGTACACATGCATCTTTATATCTTGTTAGCATTCTAAGTGGTTCATGGCCAAAACTGAGGCGACCTCGAAAGATAATTTTTTCTTCTTCTGTTTTTTACTCTGCAAAGAACATTGTTTTTTCTTCTCCTTTTTTAAATATTTTTTTGTTTGTTCTTAAAATAAACAACATAATAAACGCAACAAGCTATAATGGCCCAAATGGATTAAACAATCACTCAAATGCGCAGCTTAAAGTGCATTTGGCTAAATTTAAAATAAAAAAAAAATTATTTTTACTCTAAACAAAAATAGATCAGCTAAATAGAAAAAAATATATATATTGTATTCAGAGGAAATGAAAATTTTGAACGATAAATTGTTGGCGATTTAATAATGATAATTATGAAGCCAGAAATTGTCAATTATTATTTTATTTCGTTTATATTATTATTATTATTATAGAAATATTTGTGTTGTTGCTGCTGCCAGTTTTTGCAGACACTGAAAAGGGCAAAGGGAACAAGATGAAGGGAGTAGAAGAGGGAGCAGAAGCAGCAGCAGCAGCAGCAGCAGCAGCAGAAGGCGACAGACAGCAGCGACAAGTGATAAGATCGAAAAGGAGTCTGTGGCAACGACGCATGCAACGTATTGCAAAAGCCGCCAGCTAAATGTGTGTGTGTGTCTGTGTGTGTGATGGGTCTTGGATGGGTTTGGGATTGCTTGGGATGATTCGCTTGGCGTGCGTATCAAAATATAACCATAATAAAAATGCTCGTAATGATGCATCATAAATCGCGCCAAATGCCGGCGGCTTGCGCTTTTTCAGCCGCCACCAAATTGCACGATGCCACACGGAATTGGTGAAGGGGGGAGGGGGGGGGCATGTAGAGTAGGGTAGGGTATAGAGCTAGAGAACGAGACAGTGACAACGGATTGAGGAGCAGCGCAGTCTATGCACAGGCAAAAAAATAAGATTAACAAAAATGCGAATCTCAATTAAAAAGCAAATCCAAATCAAGAAACGAGAAATGAGAAAAGAGCGAAATGTAAAGAAAGAAACTATTAAATTTTTATATTGGGATTTGGTTTTCTCTGAGTGTAGGCACAGCCAATTTTCATGCCACATTTGTTGTTATTGTTGCTTGTTGCATGTTGCCTGTTGCCTGTTGCCTGTCAATTCAGTGTGAATTTCAACTATTAAATGCCAATTTATGGCGCGTAGCTTACAATTTTTTATTATCGTTTTTATAACACCTTCGCCAAAGCGTCAGATATAATATTTACATGGGGTAGGGGAGTGGTGGGGAGGGGAGAGGTGTTCATCGTCTGTTCAGCAGGGGTGTGTTGCTGTGGCAGTGGGGCGTACACCGTTTAACCAAACTGAGGTCCTTCAGCAATCACTGCCCCCCATCCCCCCCTCCCCATCCCCGCACTGCCTCTGCAACAGGCTCTCCTCTTTCTGCTTTAGTTGAATTCGTTTCGTTTTGGTTTTGGTTTTGGTTTTTGTTTTTTTTTTTTTTTTTTTTGAAATTTTTTTCTGTGGCGTGAGAAGAGATTGAAAAAAGGAATTTACAGATAAATCACACTAAATCATTTCAATGCTGCCCGCGGTTCAGGGCGCATGCTGCAATGCAACAACTACAAATGCCTGCAACAGGCAGCAGACCAAAGACAACAACAACAACAACAGCAACAACAACAACAGCAACAATTCCGCGCTGCGAATTTTTGAACGCCGGCGCGTACTAATCACTCGCATTGTTACACGATCACGAACCGAATGTGAGAGAGAGAGAGAGAGAAAGAAAGAGACAGATAGAGAGAAAGAAAGAGAGAGAGAGAGAGAGGTATAGATTGAGTCGCGAGAGATGTGGATTGGGAAGTTTTTTTGATCTGCTGTTGCCTTGACAGACAATCAGTCTGGAATACAACAAAAGCGTTTTTTAACGATGTTTTTTTTTTTTTCCATTTTTATATATAGAATTCCTCGATTCAAGAAATAAAACTTTAGCTGCATTCTTCATATATGCAGTAATATTTTCAATTACATTCAATTTAGTGAAATCATATAAAATTCACATTGACTGATTGATTCTTAATAACAAATGGCAAAACGAATAAAATAAACTTAATTTGTAAATATTTTTAACAATTAAACACGTACTTTCCCTTTCTCTCTCACTCTCTCTCTATCTTTCTCTATTTTTTCTCTCTCTCCCAGTTGCTTTTTAAGTGACCCAATTGGCCCACAATTACTTCCTTCATTTTGAGCCCTCCGCAGCTCCGCTTTCAACACGCTCTCCACTAAATTGTCAATTAGATGAACTGAAATTGTGGCTGGAACAGCTTCCAAAGAGCAACATTGGATGCACTTGAGCTCAGTTGGTGCTCAGCATCAAATTGCACTAATAGAGTACTTAAGCAACTCCTAAAGAACTGCTGGCTCCCATTGCACCAAGGCGGGGGCAACATTTGGACAGCGCCCAAGAGTCCGGAGAGACCAAGGCTGAGAAACTGACCAACAACAGCAACAACAACAACAACAACGACAAGAAAACTGTCAGCAGTGACATGCACATAGCTTCTTCTTCTTCTTGCTCCCTGGCACAAGATGTTGCTGCTGCCCCCTTGCAACTGTTGTCAGACAACGCGGCACACACACACAGAGAGAATGGAGACCCAGCCTGGACAGGGATTGTGGAGCTCTGTTTGGGACGCTCTATGGACGCTGCCAGGCAGTCAGTATTAAAATTCCAACAATTAGGAAACATTTCACATGCCTTTCTAATAGCCAACAACAACGGAGCATGGATAACTAACGAGCAGTGCTCGGCGGAGGGTGGCTGAAAGGGGACACACTCATCTGGAGCGGGGGCAAAAGATGCAACAACTGATTGTTCAATGTTGTTGTTGTTGCTGTTGCTGTTGCTGTTGCTGTTGTTGTTGTTGTTGTTGTAGTTGCTGTTGCTGTTGCTGATGCCAAGGCTTTGGCAGCAGCTCGTCAAGCGTCTTTCTTATTGTTGTTATACCCTGTAAATTTGAGTTCAGCAAAAGGTTAGTAAGACACAAGTCTTACCCCAAAAACTCACTTCAATTTAATCAAGAATTTAGCTGACTAAACTAGAAAATATTCAATTTAGAATTAAAGATAGAAAAAACTTCGTTTTATCCCAGAAACCACAAAAACAACTTGAAGGAAATGATGAGTTTGATGATAGTTCGTATCCGTCGTAAGATGAGATCCCTTTTAGGATTAAAATATGGTATCTCTTAGTTGAGCACTTGGTTCTGCTGGAGTTGGTGCTGGTCAGGCGAGGCGCAAAGCAATACAATTTCATAGCAAGGTTCTCACATGCAACACAGATCCCCAACTCCAACTCCAACTCCAACTGCAGTCGCATCTCTTGTCGTGGCCCCAGAGAGCAACAACATGTTGGCATGTCAATAATCTTGTACTGGAAGTCGAGCTGGGGCTCAGCTACAGCTACAGCTACAGCTACATCTACAGCCTCCTCCTCCTTCTCCTTCTCTTCCTACCCGTCGTGGTGGGAGTTGCTGCCTGGTTGGCCAAGAAAAAGCAAAAGTGCGCAATGCGAACAACAGCAAAACGGCAGAAGCAAAACAAAAAAAAAAAACAAGATGAAATTTTGCAATTGGGGTTTGCCGACTGCGGAATACTTTGGAAATACTTTGAGATACTTTGATGCCATAACTGATACCTGCTGATAACAGATGGCAAAGAAATGCCGCCTAAATTGACCCTTCAAATTGCGATCGATATTGGCTATTTGAGCATTTTTGGGGGGGCGGCAGTGGGTGTGGCCGAGTTTTCTAATTGCCTTCCTTCCGAGTTTGGTAACTTTATAATCAAAATTTATTAAATGATAATTAAATGGAATTTGGGAATTGTGGGAGACCAAAAAAATGGTTCTATCGATTTATACCTTTCGAGTATTTGGCGATTATTGGGCGATTGTGGGCGTGTCTTTTAAAATCTTTAAAAATCAATAATGTATGTACCAAATTTTATTTGGTTGCGGAAGATATGGCAATTTTAAATATTTAGGGGCTATGGGCCTGGGGGCGGCTCAGGTGGGCGTGGCATATGTTGGTCTTCGAAGGACACCTACCTAACCACATTTGGTAACTGTTGCCTTCAAATTGTGTTAGATAAGTGGATTTATCGACTTGCGATTATCGATTTTTATCGATTTCCTAGCCTCCATAGCACTAGAATTTCGGCACTTTACAGATACAGACAAATATGTGAATAAAGTTTCAAGTCTTTGTTTTATTTGCACGAAATAAATATACTATGATATTTACTGTAACAAGGTACAACAAAAAAAACTAGTTGTTGCTGCTGTTGTTGCAATAGCAACAGTTGCTGCGATCGCAATGCTCTAAAGCCTGAGAAATTCTCTGTGCACACACACAAACACCACAAACACACACGCACACACTGAACAGTTGATTGTAGGTGTGTGAACAAATAATAAATGCTGGACATTCAGATAGTGTGGAATCAATTTTGGGTTGAGAGTTGAAGACCAACAATTTGAAATACGAACGTGACTTTTAATTTCCGTTACGGCCACTTTCTGTGCAATTTTGTTGGAAAATTAAAATAGAAAATGGAAAATGGAAAATGGAAAATTACGCCAATTGCTGTCACACACATTGATCAATTGGTTTCGCACTCTCAACTGGCATCAGCAACTGCCAAGGCCTTCGCCAGAACATGGGAGACCCACACACACATCGGAAGAGATTGTGAGAAACGTGTGCAAACAACAACGAGCCAAAAATAATGGCAACAATAACTTTAGTCAACAATTGTAAAAAATAAAATAACAACAAGAAAAAAAAAAAAACAGACTGAACTCAATCGAACTTGGCCAACTCTTGACAACTGAAACGAGAGATGTGATCAAATTGCCAAACCATGTTCCTCGCACGTTCGTCTGTCTGTTTGTCTGTCTGTCTGTCTGACAATATAATAAAATAGAATACAAATCAATACAGTGAATATGCCCAACACATGTTTCTCTCAATCAAATTTTATTCTTCTGACTGTTTTGACTAAAATCAGGCAGCAGCAAATTTAATAAATCCAAATTCTTTTAGCTGGTTTTTTTTTTTAAAAAATAGTCATCACAAATGGTGAGTGTTGCAGCAACAGGTGCCTCATATGTCATATGTATATATATATATATATCTATATATCTATCTATAAATTTATATATAATTTTTAGTATTTGAAAACATGGTTTTCTTTTGCATGTTCGCATTAATAATTTTGGGATTAGCTCACATTAGCCCGATTAGTAAAATGTGTATATTTTATCTTATATATATGCAATTAATAACGATTTATATATATATATGAGGTACATAGTTTCTTTGAGTGTATGTCCCTTTGTCTATTGTCTTAATTATGCGCTGCTGTTGCTGTTGCTGCTGCTTCTTGGCCTCTGCTGCTGCTTCCCAAAACGCGTGACTATCTATCGCCAGACAGCGGCAGCCGTTCAGCTTACTCATCGTCTCATCAGTCCCAAGCCCACACCCCATCCCACCAAACCTCCTGGCAACCCCCCTCCAAATCCACCATCACCATCACCACCATTGCCAGCCCCTCGCTGAAGTGCTTAATTTGTTTGGCTCGCTTTGCTTTCGTTCCGCTCTCTTTGCTGTCGCCTTTGGCTTTGCCAGTGCCTTTGCCAGTGCCTTTTTCCCCGTCATAGTAGCACTGACCATGCCCCCTACTCGCCTACCTTCGTTTCCCTTTCCATTGTTTGCTGCCGTCGTCGTCACCGTCGGTCGCCACTTGTTTATTTAAGTAAGTATTTGGCTCTCTCGAAAGATCACGCGCCGCAGCGATTGCTGATAAAATATTGTTTGTGGGGGTCCACGAGGGGGTGGAGCAGGTGAGGGCGGGTGGCGAACACTGCTTCTCTAATCTGCGAGTGTTCTAATTTAGAGATGGGCGCATAAACACAATTTTTTTCATGTTGCCACAAATATACTTGGTATATGTATTACCAGTCTACACTTCTCTCAGATATCTTCATATATATATATATATATATGCAGATGATGAGCAATTATATCTAATGCATACCTTTGGATTGAAGTATTGTGCAAATATAGACATCATATCACCTAGAATAATATTTAAGCAATGACATAGTCTTATAGTATGATGAAATTAAGTGACTATGGAAGACACAAGTTCACTCATAAATGTAGATTATGTGAAATAGAATCGCATCTGGGAAGGAATATTTGGGATCATTGAGAGATGAATTATGAATTATGTAGATAAGCAAGTCGAGCATTGATCCCTCTTTCTTTTCGGTGTCTGATTTGTAATATATATACACCTCTAATTGTATACGTATTTATGTAAAAGTCTTTAGAAATATATATCTATAGAATAGAAAATATATCTGAAATAAGGAATATTTCTGTAACTTTTACTAGCTTTGTTAAATCTTGCTAGTTTTTTCAAATTAAGTTCCCTCTTTTTTTCCTATAATTCTGAGCAAGTTTTCTCACAGTGTACGTACTCGTAGTTATGTCCAATCGCAAAGCGCCTGGCATTTTGTGGATTTCAATAAGCTATTTGCTATTGGATCATGTGCTCGAACATGTCCGGCACTGATTTATATCTGGTCACATGTCACCTGAAAATGTGGGTGTCCAGTGTTTTAAACATTTGTCAAATGCACGTGCCGCGTGTTCTTTGCTTGTTGTTTCTCGGAGTGTTGCTTTGACTTCGAAAGAGCACTTTTCTAATAGGCCATCAGCAAAACGCGTTAATTGTTGCCGCATTCTGGATTCGCCAAACCAAAAGCCAAAAGTGGTCAAGGCAGCTGCTGATTTGTCGCTAAATATTCAAGTAAATATTGCAGACATCAAATAATAAGAAGTATTAAATATCTCAATCAGTTTTCAAATAACTGGAAAGGCATTTCGGAGATTCCTAAAAAATTTGTAACTGTGCAAATCAAACTGTTAAGTGAAAATTTAAGCAGTGCAATTTGGAACAGTCAAACAATAAATGTAAAAATGAAACACATTTCCCTGTTTTAAAAACATTAAATTATTGTGCTTTTTGTGACTGTACTTTAAAAAATGTTGATTTGAACGTGAATAAAGAGGGGAACCAGAAATGTACGTTTATATTCCATGGTATATGGTTATACGGCTAGGTAAATACCGTTAAGCAAGTAGTGGGAAATTCACCTTCTGGTAGGTCTGATTGGTGCACATCGAGGCATTCCATGAGCGAAAGCGACTATTTTTAGACACCTCGCAATGCATCCGTATTTTTCTACATACTTACATCTATCTCATATCTGAATATGGCTGGCAAACATTGCGTCGAGTGGTTGTGACGATGATGGATCATGGAGATGGCATCTCCAGCTAAACAAATTACTTAAGCAGCTGCATAAACTGAACGGAATTCGGCTAAATTTCATGCGTTTTCCATTATAATACTACACTAGTCAATTCCGAATTCCGCAAACCCCAAAAATATCTCAAGAAAGTAAAAGAAAGAAGAAAAAAAATAATTCGCGAGAAACTGTGTGCAAAAATATAAACATATTTTTGCATTTACGCACAGTTACAATAATAAATAAATGCGTGGCTGTGTGAACAATTTCAGTGGTTGACAAAGACAAATACCCTGTAATAAATGTAAACACAGTAAAACTAAAAATTGCTGGGGCAGCGAACAATAATCCAACATATATTGAATGGGAACAAAATCTTAATGACTACATAATAAAGTGGATAGGGGGAGGGGGAAATGGGAATAACCCTCTTAATGTAATAATTGAGAACAGGGTATGAAAACTGTTTTCATGTGCATATGGACACGTTCAACAGATGCCTTTTGCTCCGATTTCAATGCAGCAAGCAATTGTTCGCATATTGCGCATACGCCGCGTGCGCCAATGCGACGCTGCCTGTCCTAGGTTAGTTCCGCCGTTTGCCCGCTTCAAAGGGGTAGGGGTATATATCTATCATAGTGGATGGGGTTTTGAGTGCTCGGCTAGGCTGGGCTGGGCTGGGCAGGGCAGGGCTGGGTGTTGGTGTTTGTATGTCTATGTTTGAGTGTAGCGCACGCTTCAATAAGCAGAACGTGGGGTTGGGTTGGGGCAAGCTGGGCGGGGCAGCGCGCGCATTAGGCACAAGCAAAAGACAAAACAAACAATACAAAATACACGTTATAGTAGCCAGAAGAAGAAAAAAAAACAAAAACTTAAAAAACACAGCAACAAAGACAGAATCGAAATTAAAATCCACAATAAGCCAAATGGCAACAACAACTAATCCAGCAAACATAGCGCGCGTCGTGCACATTGACAAAAGGCAAAAAAGCCAACAACAAAAAGTGAAAAAAACTAAAAAAAAAAAAGAAAAGCTCAACAACAAAAGAACGTCAACGGCGGCAGCGACGTCAGTGTCAAGCAGCGCAGCTGTCTGTCGTTGTCTATTTGCCTATTGCTCTACACAAATGTGAGTGCGATTGTCATATGGGAAAAAAAGAAAATGGAAACAACAACAATAACTGAAAAAAGTATCGAGAGAGCGGCAGCGGAAAGCGAAAGAGGTGGCATTAGGCGTCTACTCTATGGGCTGCTGCTACGGCGAACGCTGCTGCTGCTGCTGATATTGCTGTTGATGCCGGCGCTTCAGCGTCGTCAATCGAACTTCAGTTTGTCCAAGACCGCGTCGACTGAACGACTGAACGACGCTAGAAAAGAAGCGCGCGCGCAAAACGACGACAACGACGCCGATGCGACAACAAACACAACAACAACGACTGCGAAAAACACAGCGAACTCGAATCAAAAATAAAACAAAACCGAACGAAAGCCGAACACAGCGAAACTGTCAAACGGTGAACTCCGACCGCTAACCGTTAAGCGCGAGTTCCCAAACAAAACTCCAGGCTTCTCCTGCAGCAGCAATAACAGCAGATAGTGTAAAATCCAACAACAAAGAGAAAAAGGAAAAATAGACAAAACGCGCGTCATTTTTTATATATGTATGTATGTAATAAGGTGTGTAAGACTAGAGAAAAAATCAAAAGCGAATGAAAATCAAGAATATATCTATTTTTAATTGAAGTACGTATCAAAAGTAATCGGTGACCAGCAATTAGATTTATTTTGGAATGAACAATCTTGAATAAAGTTTTTGTTCTTCTTACTTTTTATGTAATTGCCCATTTTTGCGTACGCATTCTGCATTTTTTTTTATTTCTAATTCATTCCATTCCATTTAAGAGTAAAATCAAGATATAAAATTTTGTATAGTGTGCAAATGATGATAAACTAACATTTAGATTCGCACAGTTTTCATTTGGCATTTTGTTTCTTCGCTTAAAAATAAGAAATGGTTTTATTTAAAATCAGCAAATCATAAACCAGTCCAATTGGATTTGATGGAAGCCATGAAGAGAGAAATATTATTTCGTTTAATGACCATATTCATATTAAATTCAAGCACATTCTCAACTAATTTCAGGCCAATTGATGATCAAGTTATTAGTTTGAGGAATGCGGCGGTGCCCAGAGTAACCCAGAATTCAGACAGAATCCCAACCTTAATTACAGCTCCACTTAGCCCAGATCCACACCCAACTAAAATGGCATTTATCTCTAGCATTATTACTATATTTATCAGACACTAAACGAAGGGCGACCCCAAAAAAAAAAAAGCACAAATCAATCGATCGACTGCTTTGGTGATTGAGGGGGGGGCGGGGAAGCAACTGTCAGTAGAGCTCAAGCGAAAATAAGCAACAATTTTTACAATTTACAATTTACAATTCAATGGCTGCTCGAATCGTAACGCATCCGATCAGATCGGATCGGATCGGATCGGATCGGATCGAAACGGATCGTATTGTGTTGTGTGGGGCATTGGCAATTGGTGTGACTTACATCGATTGCAATACTCTAGGGGCGTGGCAGGCGAAGGCAAAGGGGGAGGTGAAGGTAGAGGTGGAGGTGGAGACACCGGTACTGCTATTAAATAAGCACATAAATTGCTGGCGCTGATGACGCAGCTTTCATACATTGAACAACATTCATTAGTTGCTGTGGTTGTTGGTTGCTAACTTGGCATTTGCCATTGTTACGTATATATAAAATATATGCAATGGACTGAATCTATAAGTATGCATGTATTCCCAATCCAGATCACCAGTCGATCGTTTAAGAGAGCGAAAAATAGAGAGCGGAAGATAGTACATTTGATCATAGATGGATGAACAAGCATCTCTTACTTAATCCAAATGAGCAATCGACAATTAGCTGATCAATCAAACGTGCGTTCGATCAATTGATCAATCTAAGGCATCGAAATATCACTCAGCAGGTTGTGGCAGTTTTACGGCTCTTGTCAGCCAGTTGTCAACTGCCAGTTTAGTTTATCTATATATATATATATATACATACGAATATAAATATTCATACAAGACGCGATGACTGCTTTGGGGCTGGCTTTAACTTTCGCAACTCATTAATTGCTTACTGCGATCGCATCAAATATGCACACATTGCGTATGCTTGATATTTGGTTACTCTGCACATTTCTTTAAAAATCAGTTATATTTAAATCTTTCGTTATGCCGTGTTGAGATTTATCATACTTAGCGCAACAAAATCCATTTATGCCTTAATATGCATTAATGTTAATTAAATAGAAAATATCTTCAAGATCTTGTTTATATCCATTTGCCGCTTTCTCTATTATGATTAATCCGTGATGGACTTCATCTGGGGCCGAAGCTAATAAAACTAAACAATAAGCGATAAACAACAAACAATAAACATGGTGGTTGCAAAGCGATGTTGTTGTTGTGGTTGTTGTTGTTGTTGTTGTTGTTATGTAGTGCAGTGGCATTTGCCATTTGCCATTTAAATGAGGCACAATTTTTTGTGATTTACTTTGATTGGCATCTAATTTATGATTGACAGTTGCAAACAAATGTTGTCTCGTCGAACAGCAACTGATCAAAATCGAGACAATGACAATAACATTTGAGCCTACCGCAAATGCGGATACAAATACATATACAATGAGAGAGACAGATATATACAAAGTAAGAGAGAGAGAGAGAGAGAGATACACTATAAATATGGAAGCAGTTTGCCGTCAAAAATATATATAGATAAAATCTATAATAGACACAGAAGAAGAAGTGGAGGCAGCGACTGATTTTAATTAAATGTCTTGATTGATTTTATAGTTTGTTGCATTCACTTTTGATTGGTTGCACTTGAGTACATTTCTAAAAGAAAAAAAACTTAACACACATTTACTTCCAACCCCCAACCCTCAACCTTGATCATGGTTGCATATGCATATCCCTTTCTCTCGTCTTACGCGTCGTATACGCAATGCCAGCAAAGGTATTCAAAAATATTTCCACTTGGCAAACAGTTAACCCATTTAAAGACCCATTCTGGGTCAAACCACTATTGCACAATTGAATGTTTAGCAGTATTATAGTAGCGATGATATAATTTATACCCCGATTGGTTATTTGGTTAATTGCCACCGTTGTTGATTTGCTGTAAACACAATAAAAATCTTATCTTGGAACAATGCGCCGATTCAGCTGGCAATCGATACAATTGGCCGATAAGCGTACTGCAGTGATCTATCCGATATGCTATCTGTAGCACACTTCATAAGAGGCCAAGTGACTTAACGTAATAATCTAAAATGGGAATAGACTAATTGACTAGTGTTCCATTCGTAGAATTCAATAGGGAAATAAATTTTGTAGCCTAAATCGAAAACAGTTCAAGTGCAAGCAAATCGAATAACAAATTGGAAAATATCGCTTATGTATTTACAGCACTACGTACTTATAGTATATATACTGCACTCAAGCGATTTATCCATTTTCAACTTTTATGTGGAAATTTTAAATAACTTTCAATCAAAAGGTTTTTAGGACTTTTCTTTAAATTAAACTTTAGCTGCAACTGCAACTCTAAGTCTTTTGTGTGTGTGCTGCTGCTACTACTGTGATTGCGACTGCGGCCGCGGCAGCGACAGCGACGCTAGCGTCGACGTTAACGTTGACGTCGCTCGCTAAAACTACATAAATCAAAGGAAAAGCATTTTTCTATTCTGCTCGTTTTCTGTTCTTCGAGCGTCTTGAAAACCATTTTGTGTTTTTCATCGTTGTTGCTGCTGATTGTTGCTGATTGCTTCTTGTTGTTGTTTCAGTTGTTGCTGTTGTTGTTGCTTTTGCATTAGCATTTTGTACGCATGTTTTAGTCATTTAACATTTTGTTTCATATAGACAAGAGACACATATCGCACGTACATACATATACATATATATATATATATATATATATATATATATACCACCGATTCATATATATATATATATATAGTAGTTTTTGTGTGTGTTTTGGTTATTTGTTGTTTGCGGCGGGCCGTGAAGCCAAAACATTTATAGGAATATTTCAAATCGCAGACAGCGTCAACGCCGACGTCGACGTCTACGTCGCTCTGAGCAGCGCATTAAATGGGGATGACAAAAAAAAAAAACAAATACAAGATCAAAAAACAAACAATAACTAAAAATTTCGCACAAATAAAAAATATTAAAAAAAATATTAAGTGGAAATGAGACTATAAGCAAATATTAAAACTACAAGAAAATTTAAAGTTTTAAAAAAATGCGAAATTTAAATACTCTTTAATTTAATATGTTTATTAAATATGTGCATAGAAAAATGAATTCTCCAATTTTAATTATATTTTTAATAAATTAATAAATAAAATAAATTATTTTAAGGACTTCTCATTCTTGAGCACTAAAAATCATTTTATTCAATTTTTCTTCTCTTGTCCAGCAAAGTGAAAATCCCCTTCAGTGGCAAAATATTTGTCAGAAAATTGTTACTGTTGCCATCTGCGAATTTTTGTGCATATTATTTCATAATTTTCTCTCTTTTGTATTCATTGTCGCATTTTTTATTTATTTGGCAGTAGTTCAGTTCTTGTTGTATTTGTTTATGTTTTGTATTTTTTTTAAGTGCTTTCAACTATTTTAATTTGTTATATATTTACTTAATGAGTGACACAAATTATGGCTAACGATATCGTACGCCATTTTATGGCCAACGACTGGCGCTATATTAAAATAATACAGTTAGTTCAGCTCGACGCTGTCGTCGTCGTTGTTGTTCTGCTGTTTTTTATGTTTTTTGCAGTTGTTTTTATTGTTGATAATAAAATTGACAAGATCGAAATCAAAAACGCAATAGCAAACAAATTAATTAACTAACCGCCTTCAGTCAGCCTTCAGTCTCCTACTCCATTTCTCCTCTGCACCCCCCCCCCCCACCCACCATCCCGCCTGTCTCTCTTTATCTCTCTCTCTCTCCATTCTGCTTAATCATTCATCATTCATCTACCCTTGCAAATAGTATTATAATTGTGTCTTCCAGTTTGTAACACATTGAAGAAGTCGTCAGCAATTCCCTTTAATATATAAATAAATATTAATCGATCCACTAAGTGAAAAGCTGTTCTGCTGAAACTTACAATATATATATATATATATATATTTCTGTCTCTCTGTCCGTCTACCTTATGCTTTATGGTATTTCGATTAGACTTGGCGAATTCTGTCTTTTTGCAGTAGGATCGATGAAATCAGGTACCACATATGATATCATATATGTATGAGTAATCAGTCGTTAGATGAGTTCACTGAGTTTTTTTTTTCGAATTTTTAAACTAAAATTCTCTTTGTCAGACACATATCAGTAGATTATACCATAATTGAAGAAATTACTTTATTTCTTTGACATATAAAACAGACAAATAAAGAAAAAAATTGTTTTCGGTGATAAGTAATTTTTTTTTTCCTGCAAGGGTATATTATCTGCAGTAGAATTTATTTATAGCTTAACATAATTTTGTCACATTGTCGTAAAATGTTTTTTCTAACATTTTTGCTCGTGTATTATTCATCTCCAATACATATTGTATTTGTGACTATTTTTTTAATTGCGCTCACACGTGCCCCACACAAACAACGGACAACGTACAAAAAGTCAAGCACAGCAACATGACACAACAAGTAACATTGTGGTGCACTTTGTTGTTGTGGCTTAAAATGATATATCGACGGCCATAGAGGGATTTGTCGCCAGACAAAAAGAAAATAATCATAAAAAAATGGACAACTATAAAAAAAAACAACGAAAAAGCAAAGGAATTGAAAAGAACCAAGCGAGAATTTTCGTTTTCTTTAATATTTTTTAGTATTTTTTTTTTTTGCTGTTGTTGTATGTACCAAGCGTAAGAAATACTTGAATGATTAATCTTGTGCTTTAGTCATTCCTTGCGTATTTTTCGTTCCGTTTCGTTTTCGCCGTCAATCCCAGCAGAGTTAATTGATCGTGGAGCAGCCATAAATTAGCAGCTTTTCCAACAAGCTCGACAGAAATCAAACGCATATCTCTCTGTCCCTCTCCTCCCTATCTCTCTTACTCTCTCTCACTCTCTTTTTTTTTCTCTCGAATGATGATTTCGTATTGTTTGACTAGCATTAAAACCGAAATTATATGGATTTGTTAATTGAATGTGTCTCCGAGCATCTAAGGCTCAGATCTCTTTCTCTCTCTCTCTCAACTTATGTTAGTATATCAATTGTGCATATAAAGAGTTTTTACACCCTCGATTTTTAAAAGTCTGTGATTGGCTGAATATACAAACAATAAAATTGCACACCCATTCCATCTGCCCCTCCCTCGCTAGACCACACACATATGCAGACACCATCTTCGATTTGCCTGGACTCACGCCCACGCAGAGGGGGCAACATACCAGGTAGTCAGTAGGAAGTCAGTTGGTTGGCAACATGTTGCTATTGCGTTGTCAACATGCTGCTCAGGCAGGCACGCATGCGCCGGCGTCGGTGCTTCTGCGTTGAATGTTGCTGCTGCTGAAACTGCTGGTGCTGTTGAGCCGCTCATTCAACTTTGCATTGGGCAAACATCTCGGCGACACGCGACTCAGCAACAGGAACAGCCGCAGTCTCAGTAGCAGTCGCCGTCGACGTCGCAGTCGCAGCAAGGCGCAAGTTTTGCAAACGGCAAACAATAGCAACAACGACAACAATAACAACAACAGCAAGAAGCAGCAGCAGAAGCAAAAGAAAATTGCTTGCGCGTCGTTTCGTTTCGTTTGCTGCTGTTGCCAAAACCGCTAACAAAACGACGATAGCCGAACACCCGAACATACGATCAGTACCCGACGCACGACTGCAGCAACTGTGTTGCTCTCATATTGCGCACGCTCTCCCTCTCCCTCTCTCGCTTACGCTCTCGCTCTGTCCGCAATTTTGTTGTTGTTGCTGTTTATTTTATTTTTTGCCTCACCTGCATGCTTGCCTGCCTGTCTGGGCCGTACGTTCTGTTGCTGCTCTCTCTCTATCTCTCTCTACCTCTCTCAATCTAACTCTCTCTCTTTTGCTCGCATGTTTGCTTGCTCTCTTTCGCGGTCGCTGTTGCTGCTTGCGTCGCCGTCGCCGTTAGCGTCGCTGCTGTCATCGTTTTGTGCTTGTTGGGTTTTAGTTTATTTATTCAACCGACCGATACCGTGTGTGGACATTATTTTCGTTCGTAACCGCACAACACACACACACACACACACATGCACACAAACAGACACACACACACATTCACAAACACATTTGCAGGCACACACGCACATCGTCGTCATCGTACACACTCGCACACTCACACACACAGTCGCCAGCAAGCAAGCAGCGGCGCAGCAGCCACAGAGCCCATATACACGGCGTGTGCGCCCCGTCAGCTATCTAGTAGATAAAAACTCGCCGACTCGCCGACAACAGCAACAGCAACACAACAAGCCATAAGCCACAAGCAGCGATCAGCAACTAACAGCAACAAACAAACAACGAAGCAACATTAACCAGCAACGTTTTTTTGGGAAAGAAAGTCTGTTAGAAAAATGTGCAAAATAAACAAGTCTTGAATATTAAATGGCCAAATCCAAATACGACAAATTGCATTAAATGTGAGCGAAAAAAGTGTCCGAAACAACAACAACAACTATAAGTAAAGGTGTTTTAGAAAAGAAAAAAACTATCAACGAAAAGAAGAAAACGCGTGTGGTTATCTAATCTGTAAAACAAAAAAATAAATACAAAAAAGTGGAAGTAAAATTAGAAGAATATTCACAAAAATCATAAATTCAATATTAAAATATCGGTTCGGTCGGGGAACAATCTCTAAAATACAACAAATAAATATATATTTTTTTCCTGTTTACATTTTTTGACACACAAAAGAGCGCAACAACAAAAGAGAATAATTACGAAAAGTACATGTACTTAAGTTAATAGTATTTTTTTTTTCTACGCAAAAGTGCCTAAAATATAATTGAGTTAAAGCTAAACTAAAAAGGGGTTTAGAGCGCGAAACGAAATGATCAATAATACAACGAATGTTGCCACGGCCTTGGCGACGGCCACAGGCACCGTGCAGACACTGGACAGGGGAGACCAGCAGACGGGGGCGGCAGCAAACAGTACAGCAACATATGGCAGGGGCATCAGTTCCGACTGCAGCAGTACATGCAACAGCAGCAACCAAGCAAATCACTTTCATAGAAAATTCCAACACCTGCTCCTCGTCGCGCTGCTCGTCTGCCTGTCCTCCGCCTGCTGCTGGCCCCAAGCGGTCCAAGCGCGACGCCATCCGCCCCTCATGTTCGAGGAGGCAGACACGGCCAGACGCTCCAATCGACCAGCGGGTAAGTGCACAAATCTATCTATCTATATATATATATATCTATAATTTGATTAATAGTCAAATATAAATTGCATAGATGCAAATAAAACCTTTGCTTTGCTCGCACAATTTCCTGGACTTTAGCACAATTGTGCTGCAAATGTTGTTAATATTTATTATTTAAATATATTAAGCGTATTGCAGTGCTAAAAAAAATTTAAAATATTCATACGTGTTTGCCTCCGTTCCATATATAAATTAATAACTTTTGTTAAAAAAAAAATGGGATATGCGTATTAGATGAAAAAAAAAATAGTGAAACCATTGAAGCGTTCTACTAACTGTATCATATATCAAAGCAAGTATTATGCAACAGCTAAATTGCACATACGCCCCGATGGGCTCTCGCTCGCTTGCCATAAAAGTTGGTTCGCCTTTCGGGTTTTCCCCGCAGGTAGTGGTTCGGTTTGCCGGTGCATCGAGGCGGGTACTGGCTCGCACCCTTAATCCCCCAGCCCAACCGGTAAAGACACACACACACACAGATACACATATACACAAATACACACAGGCTGCACAATACACAACAGATTGTTTAGCAGGCAAATCTGCTGTCCTGGGTTTTTCATCACTTTTTATGTTAGTGCTAATCCGGAAAATGGGAATTCCCTTCCGCTCGCTCGCCTGTCGGTCTGCCTACCTTTTCGCTCCTAGACACATCGGCAACCCCATCCACCAAATAGAAAATAAAAGCAAAAATTACATTGTAGCAAATAACTTGCTTTTTTTCTATAAGCGGCTTACTTTGAATACCAACTCTCAATACGGAATTCTTCCCTGTTCCCTGATTTATACTCCTTAGTTTCCCCAGTTGCGGTAGCTCAATTTGTGACAACTTTTACGCTTGATTAACTGATTTTCTATAATACATGTTCGCTGTTAGTTTTTTTATTTTTATTATTATTATTTTCTTTTAATTAAAAACAGATTGCGGTTTTATTTCAACGACTTTGAACTGTTTCTCGTATTACAATAAAATTCTAAGTGCATCAAGTGTTAGTGTTAATGACAATGCTAATGTTCATCTCGATGTATGTATTTAGAGAACCGCTGCACCCAGTTCAAAGCTAAAAACACTTAAAGCCGTCAAACAGTTCAAATATCTGCCACTAATAGCCCAATCAAGTTTCACTTTGGCTCTTCTATAACAATCATTCTGTTTCCACATTTCCACAAAATGAATTGTCTCCTGAATATGCTTAGAATTTCTCAAAAAAAAGAAAGATACATGTAAATATTGCTTGCAATGGCCAAATCCAACTAAATATGTCAATTTAAACCTTACTTAATTTAAACCTTTACGACTTTTTTTAATAAAGCTTGTACAAAATCGCTAATCGTTAACATATAAACGACGATAAAAAAAACTAGCCAATCTTATGCATATTAACGATCATTTTTTATAGCTGATGCGCTGTAGGCTTTTAAGAAACTAGCTTTTTTTCCGGTTAAAAACATAAGATTGGGCAATAAAACAACAATCATCAAAGAGTTTATCATCTCTTACATTTGCCACCTTCAGCAGTAGCACTAACTCCACCTCCACCTCCACATCCACATCCACTTCCACCCTTCCCACGCTTCCCACGCAGCCGACCCTCAAGGCACCCACTCAGAAAGGTTGAACCCATTGCTAATTAAAAGCTCAGCATAATTTGTATCCATATGTTTATAGAGTGGTTTGGTTCGTAGTAGATTGGAGTAGAGTCGAGTAGAGTGGAGTAGAGTAGTATGTAAGTAGGCCCCCAGTCGACAGACAACAAATTCGGGCAACGGCAAATCCCACCATCAACATTATTATTTTTTTAATGAATGAAAAAGCCAACGCACACACAACACACACACTAAATCAACCGTTCTTGTTGAACATATGGCTGTGGAGAGAAGCGAGGCGAAGCAGCCAAAGTTGGATTGGGCTAATCAAACATTAAAAAACCACGCACTTTTATTCAACAGATAGAGAGAGAGAGAGAGAGATATAGCAAAGGAGGGGGGCTAGTTGGAGAGGAGAACTGGCCAACTACTAACTACCAATTCGTTTTGTTCATTTCGCATTTAATTTAGCTGATTAACAAGCGCTGCTGTCTGCCTGCTGCTTGTTGCTGTTGCTGGCCCCCTTTGAAAGACCGGACGGATCGTATCGGATCGGATCGAAACGTAGCTGCCTACATCGACCGCCGTGCTTCCCCTCCGCTTCCCCCTTCACTACTGCACCCCCCTCTCTCTCTATGCATACGCCATCATTCGTCAGCATAATTCATTTATTCAACTGTCTGCCGCCCAGTTAGGTGTTAAAAAGTTGTTAACTTATTTTTAATGAATGCGTGTAAAAGACAACAACAACAACAACAACAACGACGACGACGTCGAAAATCAAGATGTGCCTACGTAAAGCAGCAAACGAGACAACAGACAGACAGACAGACAGACAGTGAGACAGAGAGACAGACAGACAGACAGTGGGGGACAGAGTGGGACTGTTCGTTCCGTTTGGCATCTCGGCAAACATATCCATGATCTTTAACGAAAAACGAATACGAACACAAGCAGATGCGAAACATCAACAGCAACAACAACAACAATAATAACAAAAAGAAAAAACAAAAAAATGAAACACGCTAAAACGTTAAATCTCCCAGTCAGAGCCAGAGTCAGAGCCAAAGCCACAGCAACAGTCGAACTCTGAGCCACAGAAACGACGTCCGTCAGACGCCAACTATTTTTTTTAGCCTTTTTTTTTTTGTTGCCATTTTTATGCACTTCCCAAATACAACAAAAAAGTGCTCACAATTTCTGACGAGTTTTGCTAACCGTTTTTAGCCTGCTTCTTGGTTGGGGAAATTGGTTAAGTCTAAATTGAAACAACGGAAACTGTGTATTTGGACAAATGAAATTAATTAGGAATCTTTACACTTTTATAATTAAAATATTATATAATAATAATATTAATATAGTATAGGAAAGAGAGTATTTGGATTACAGTTTGGCAAATGGGTTTATTTTTTGTGGCTTTCCTCATGTTTTTTCTTTTTGTTGGCCGTTTTTTGTTTGCGGCTGTGTCGCGACAGCCTCCCAAAAACGAATCGCCATCGTCGTCGTCAGTGTCAGTTGCATGTCAGGCAGTCGAAAACGAAATGCAACCAATTTGTTGCCGGTTGCCGCAATGTTGTTGCGGCAACAGCAACAGCAACAGCAACGTTGCAAGCCGCCAAATGCAGCAGCCTTTTTTGGCTTGGAGACGAGGCGTCGCCAAATCGTTGTCGGAGTTGAAGTCGGAGTCGGAGTCGTAGCTGGAGTTAGAGTTGGAGTCGCGTGTGGGCAGAGGAAGCACTTAATGCCCACAAGGTGTCAAATTGCAGCAGAGAGCTTTCGAGCTCGAATTCGAGTTCGAGTTTCGGCTCGCCCACCACCCGAGCTCAAAAGAAAAGCCAGCTACAACTAGAAAAAAAAGAGTCTATCATTGTGTGTGTGTGTGTGTGTGTGTGTGTGTTAATTAATTTGGCTCTTTGTTGTTGTTGCGGTTTTTGCTGTATTTTGGCTGCAGCGTAGGCAAATAAGATACAGATACAAATACAGCCTATGGATATATGGATAAAGATACGCTTCAAAGATTTCGTGGGTTGTTTTTCAGCCTCAACTTTAGTTTAGTTTTTTTTTTTTTTTTGCAGTTGTTGCGCATTTCCGTTCCATCGATAAGCGAGACAGAGAGAGAGACAGAGAGAGAGAATATATATATATATATAAATATGTCTTTTGGGGAAGTGGGGAACGAACTGTAATCAATCGAGAGTTTGTTGGCTTCGCTGCTGCTTCGAACTTCGCCAGGAGCCCTTTATTACTAACTCATCTTGATAATAAACTTGATTTAAGTTGATCAACTAACTTGGTTTGAGATTTTTTCTATATGTTTTTATAGGTTAGATTGGTTTTTATTCTCTATTCTCTATGCTATTGCTTGCCCCGCCCGGCGGCGTCTCTTGTCAATCGTGGCTGTTTGCAATTTCGCATTTGGCATTCTTGCCATGCATTAATTATCAGCAAACAATCAGCTGCAGTTCTGCAGCTAAAGTGTGCCCACCCCCCACCATCCGCCGCACCAACCGCCTGCTCTACTCCCCATCTATTTTAACTACTAAATATCTGGGAATTCGCGCATCATCTAAATTTTGCATCGCTGATAGGCCCATAGTCGGCACTCGGCACTTGGCAGTTGCCAGTTGGCTGTCGGATTGTCGGAGCAGTCTTCTCTGATCTTTGAGTGCAACTGTTTTTGTGGCATATTCACGTTTCGCGTTTCACAAAAATCTCGCCCGACACAAACAAACATGATTCTTGGGTGGGTTTTTGCCAATGCAACAAGCGCACTCAACTCATACAAAAGGAACTTAAAACTATTTTCAATCAAGCGAATTGCTCAACTATATTTTATATATTTGATATATTTAATTTTATATATTTGATATATTTTATATATACGAGTATTTTCTGTGTTTGTATTTGACACTGCATCATTGCTAGTCGCGTGCTTTGCTGCAGCTGCTCCTTATGCTGTGGCTCACATTCTCATTCATTGCAGTAACAAATGCAAATGCATCATCATCATCATCATCATCATCATCATCATCATCAACGTCGTCATCCAACTAGCCACCGGACCTGTTCGCCTCTCCGCCTGTCGGCCTGTCCGCCTCCAACACCCCAGCCTCAGCCTCAGCCCCAGTCACAGTCCCAATCCCAACCCCAACATGAACACCACCCCACACATCCTTAGAATATTTGTGCAACTTATCAGCGCATTTAAAATTAGCAAGCAACAACACCAACAACAACAACAACAACAACATACATTGTTTTTGCCCGTCTGCTGCTGCTGGCTGAACTTTTGACGACATCTGCGACGGGGGCAAGTCGCAGTCGCGTGATTTGCTTTGTAAATGAGCAAAAATGCAAAACGAAAACCAAAAAAAAAAAAAAAGACCAAAAACAAAAAAACATTCAACATACAAAACAAAAAAAAAAACAAAAAAAAAAGAAACGACCACCAAAAACAAATAAAAATAGTCATTGAAAATGTTTACGGACAGAGACGCGTTGCCTTTAGCTCTGTTCCAAAATAGCGAAACACACCACACCACACACACACCACACCACACACACACACACACACCACACACATGCTTACAAATTAGCTGATTTTGGGGTATGGCTCATGCGCAATTGTCTAAACAAATTTCACAGAGACTAACATAGTTGCAACGATTGCAACACAGCCTTCGATCCACAGTGGCTGCCATAATTATTTCCACCATATCCATGCTGCGATACAACTTGGAATCCAATACTTGAAGTATATCACAAATAAAACAGTCCATGTTTTTTGGCTCATTTTGTGAGTTTGGAGTTTATGATTTCTATGCACTATTTAGTTTGACAGATCTTGCTCAGACCTTGATCAATCCAAACATATAGCATATATATATATATACAACCGGATGTGGCTTGAAGCGGATCCCAAGCAACATGTTCACACAATTGGCTGCCATATATCATGTGCCACATATATCATATATATATATATATATATATATTATATATATGTATATGCCACAGAGCGATCTGTTGCCGGCTAATTGGATAGCAATTGTCACTCATTACGATTGAGGTTGCCACTGCCTCTGCCACTGCCTCTGCCACTGCCTCTGCCACTGCTGCTGGCTCTGCTTGCTTCACTATTTGTATTTGTCTTCTCGCTTCACTTCTCGTTTGGTTTCCTTTTGCTTTGCCTTATTTAGCGGCGATTGGGGCGTGTTTTTTTTTCTCATTTTTTTCTTTTCTTTTTTTTACATAAGCAGCGACCGCGAAAAACTTTTTCGTCTCGATCGATTTTCGCGTATTGCTAATTTTTCTTTTAGCCAATATTTGTTGTTGCCAAGGTGCTCAGCAGCAACAGCAACAACAACAACAACAACAACAACTGAACGAGCCCCCTTTTTTTTCAGTTTATTTTGTGTGCGCGTTTTGCTAGCGACTTTAAACGCGTAAACGCCGTCCTTTCGTTGGCGGCCTTTCTTTTTTGAACTTTATTTCTTTCAGTTTTCGGGGTAATGAGACAAATTTGAAATGGTTGCAGAGGCGGGTGGGGGGGTGTGAACAGCAACACCAACACCTCGTGTGTGTGTTTGTGCTTCTTGCTTTGTTGCCGCCGACGGTTTGCTCTACTACCCCACCCTCTACACACACACCCCCTCCCCATTTGGTCACACCTAACGCACAACTATCATAAATTATCAACAACAAGCGCAACTCCAACTCCAAACTCCCCAATTCCAAACTCCAACTCCAACTCCAAACTCTTCAACGTGGTCGTCAGCGACCGGCAACCTAATCAGCCATTAGAGATCTTCATTTCGTAGCGTTCTGTGTCCCCAAAACAAACTTGAACGTTGAGCATAGTCGACTAAAAGATACCCTGCACCAATGCCAATTGTCTTCAATCAAGAGAAAAATGAAAATAATAATTATTTTACTAAACAACAAATTCAGCATTGATTTAAAACATGTTCTCACAATTCTTAGCTAAGAGTGAAAGAGATGGAGAGTGAGAGTGAGAGAGAGATAAAATGTGCATACCCACAATTGACCGATTGCAGGGTATTTTTGTGTAGTGTAGAGAGAAGTGCAGCTGTGGGCAAAACATTTTTGTTTAAGGTTTGTTTGCATTTTGTGTAGTTTTTTTCTTTTTTTGTTAGCTTTGCACTTAAATAATTTAATTGCTTATAAAATAAATAAACTGGGGCGCGGGATAACGACCACAAGATATATATATATATATATATATGTATATATGTATATATACTTTTATGTATATGTTTGTGTTGCATTTACGTGCATTTTCCAAAAAAAAAAAAGCTTATTCACACTTTGCAGTTTGATGTTTGTTGGTTTCGGTTGATTCTTTTTGTTGTTTCATTGACTCAGCGATCGATCGGTCAATTGATTGATTGATTGACTGATTGACAGCTCAACACTCGTAGCTGTCAAATTTTGAAGAACGCAAATAACACATAACAAACAAACAGCAAACAACAAGAAAAAAAAAACCGAAACTAAAAGAAAGTCATTCAATTGGTTGATTTGATTGCCACACCACACACCACACACCTCCCCCCCGACACACCCCTCCACAAACCACCGACTCTTTCTGCCGCCCACATTGCAGTCTATCAAATTTTTGCCTCTTGAATCAGTTTTCAACATTTCTCGATCCACCATATAGTATATATAGTAGATATATGCAAATATTTATTTTTCATTCTTTTTAACATTTATTGTCGGTTTTATTTTATTTGATTTTATTAAATTCAGCGTTGAGCTTTAACTTTTACGCTAATTATTTTGCAACAATTAATTAAGGCGCAAAACAGAAATAACATTTTCAAATCAAAACCAACAACAATGACACTAAATATATATAGATGTAGATATACATATATACATATATATATATATACTATATTTTCCTACCAATGGCCAGACTATATACTGCTGATCTGTGCTGATCTTTTAACTCAATTAAAAGCGCACGCAGCCAAATAAAATAGAATAAAAATGAGTAAAAACTACCAGAAAGGGTCTGTTTAACGGGAAGTTACCCTGTTTTTGGCATACTTGCTTTTGGTATATATCGTAGTAGCTCTAATTGAATGTATGTATGTAATTGAAAGTCCAGGTTCAGCTAGTCTCTCAATCAGCTTTGGCTGTTTACAGGGTATATGCAAATTAGAAAATGAAGAATAGTTGATATTTTCAAAGGCATTTTTCGACTGTACATTTAGTGTGTGTGAAAGTGTGTGTGTGTGTTTGTGTGTGTTTAGGCTACAAATACACAACATTGCGCCAGTTCGACGCCGCTGTCCGTGGCAGCAGCGACGTCAGCAGAGGTTCTGCGTCATGTGAGTCAGCAACGCATTTGGCAACAAACAGCGAAAGAAAACGCCAAGGCGAATTTTTAGTTGGCTGCTTCGTTGCCTAAAACAAATGACCAGAGAGGAAGACCAAACGACACACACTCTCACACACACACACGCACACACAGTGAAACTGTAGGCCACGTGTTGTTGGCAGCCCCACAAATGTTTATTAGAAGTTGAAATGCCTGTCGCTGCCTTTTGACTGTAATTAGCACATTGTTTATTTTGTTGTTCTTGCTGCCGCTGTTGCTTGTCTCTAAATGCAGAACACACACACACACACACACACATATAAATTCATATATATGTATAATATAAATACACCTCTAAGCCGCATGCAACAAAACATGCATTAAAAACTACTAAAATATTTACTCGTACAACATACAAAAATTGTCGTCAAGGGTCCGAAAACAAATTTCCAAAAATATATCATTTTTGTTGGATGTGTGTGAAAATTTCAAATAGCTTTGCCAAACCACAACTTTGTTCATCTTTAATAAAACTTGATTTATAAATCAAATCTTAACTTATTTGACAGCTGGGGTTTTTTGAGTCAATGTACTGCCAAACAGCAGAAACAATAACAACAGTCGGAAAAATTATTTCTAGACATTTCGTCTTAAATTAAACTTAAAAATAAAATATGCAAATATATGTGTGTGGTTGTGTGTGTGGTTGTGTGTGTGGTTGTGTGTGTGTGTACCCAGAATGCACTTGCTAAAGTTTCAGATATTGCTGTTTGCGTGGGCGGCACTCAATAAATGTCAAAAATAAAGAAATAAATAAAATAACAATAAATTGCGCAAATTGCGTTTGCTGATAAATTTCATTTATTGTTTGTCTATCTATATAATTATTGTTGAACGTTTTGCTTGTCTGATGAATGTCGATGAATGAATTTGGCACAAACAAAGCAAATAAAAGACTGGAACAACGACAGCAACAGAAATGCCCCAAAACAAATTGTTCAAATAGCATTTTTACGGCATGCAAAAATATTTTTTGCGCTCATTAATCAAGAATGTCTAGACAAATAACAACAATTTTAACACACACACACACACATACACAGCATACACACGCACACAAATTTTAGCTATAGATGTCAATAGCGCATAATTAACAGCTGCATTTAAATGCTGATGAGTTGTTGCTGTTGTTTCAGTTGTTGTTGTTGTTGTTGTTGCTGTTGCTGTTGTTCCTGTTGTTGCTGCTGCTATTGAACGTTTGAACGGAAATGAGGGGCGGGACCCAATGTTGCTGTCCGGCGAAACAGGAAGAGCGACTGTTAATCAAACGGCCGACTTCTGTTATTAACAGCAACAACAGCAACATTGTTGCTAAGCTGCTATATTTGGCTACACATAAAGGCGACAGCAAACTGATTGCTAACCCAACTCTAGACAACATGTTGCCAAACAGCTGAGGCTTACAGCCATTGCTACACTGGCAACATTATCTAGATGCTTAAACCAGCAGCATTGTTGCAAACAGTTAGACAAAATTGTTGTGAATACTTTTACCAAATGATTCTTACTTTCTTTTAAGGTCAAGAAAGTATATTTATAAATATGAGTATATATATATATATATATAATATTTACAAGATTTTACGCTGATTTGGCAACCAAAAGGGGGAAGAAAAAAAATGTGAAATCAAGCGCAAAAATTGCCGCGCCAATTAACGTAAATTTCAATTATATATGTTCGTTTCGGCCCCAGCGTAAACGTATTTTTAACATTGCGCAAGCAACAACAAATCGTAAAACCAAAAAAAAAAAACAAAAAAATATGGAAGAAGAATAAAATTCAACAAAATATTGACTAAAAATGTGACTATAATGGAAGCAACAAAGGTGGGGAAGCTCTCGGTTAGCTGTCGGAGCATTTCTTTGATTATCACGTTGTCGTTGTTGTTGTTGTTGTTGTTGTTGTATAAAAATGAATGTATGTATGTATATAAATATTTATAAATCTATGGCGCGTAAATCGGCAGCTTTTGTGTCGCTGAGACACTTCGAAATCTGTCTTGTCTTTGGTGATTGTGTTTCTATTGTTGATCAACATAGTTGTTGCTCTTCTCGTTCGGCTTGTTGTTGTTGCTGCCTACATTTAGAGTGTATTTGTTTTTATTTTCGCACGCAAATAAAACTGGCGCCAACAACAACAACAACAAGAACAAATTATAATAAGGCCGACACTTGATAAACGTCGCGCGTCGTTAGCGCCACTTATCACGTATACGCCATGTCGGGCAATGCCGCCCCTGGCCTTTTGTTTTGTTGTTGTTGTTGTTATTATTGTTGTTGTTGTGGCTATTGTTGTTGTTCTTGTTATTGCCTGCTTGTCTGTGGGGTGGTTGAGTGGGCGTGATTGCTTGGATAGCTGATTTGTTGCACTCGTATTTAAAGTTAATTAGTTACTGCTGCCTTTTTTAATTTGTTATTGTTCTTTTTTTTTATGACCAATTCAGCAGCTGTGCCATTTATTTATTTTTTTTTTTCCGTTGATAAGAGCAACATTTGCAAAGCCAAAACAACAATCCATCAACAGCAACAACTGTTATATATTTACGCTCATTCACTGCCACACACACACACTCAAACACACGTACACACACATACCCTAAACAAGTGTTTAAAATAGCAGCTTCAGTTGAAATTTTTGCAATAAATATTCAATTTCAAATGACGAAAACTATTATTATAAACGTAATATTAAAGGTCAACAATTTTCTAGGGCAGCCTTAAGTCGCTCTGCCATTTTCAGCCTTTTATAAACTTACGTGTTTTTTTTTTTTTTTTTTTTGTTATTGCTTTCATTTGTTGCTTATTTTTTGTAGGCTGGCGTCGCCAACGTTCAATGTGTGGCGCCAAAGACTTTAAAGTTTTTAGCATTTGTAGTTTTCCTTTTTGTTTTTTTGGGTTTAGTGTGTGTGTGTTGTGTGTTTTTCGGCCTGGGTAATTAAAATATATTAATAATTTAACGCGCTTCACAGCAATTTGCATACCGATTTTAGTGGCCCATCCAATTAGCAGCAGCAGCAACAACAATAAGAACAAAAATGCCGCTTAAAAGACAAAATAAATGTGGCGCTGCTGTTTTTGTCAGCTGCTGCCAGTGTTGGCTGCAACCCACACTGCCCCACTTCCCCCCTAGTGTTAACAGATTGACACTTGTTGGCGCCAGTGACAACGGCAACAGTTGCTGCTTCTGCCGGAAACGCTGCTGCTGCTAAATGTGGCGCCAGCAGTAAAAACAAAATTTTTAGACACCACCCCCGAATTCTCCCCACCACAACACAATCCACCCCATTCCATTCTCCGAGTGCATCATCATCTCTATCCCTCTCTCTCTCTCTCCCACTCTCTCTCGCGTGGCATGTCTATGAGCTATAGATAGGCTCAGGCATTGACTAATTTCATTTATGGTCAAATGCAATTAGATGGCGCCACAATTCCCCATACCAAAAAACAACAACAACACCAATTTGCTATATACCATATACATATATATATATATATATATATAGCATCAGCAATTGAGATACAACTGAAGAATTGCAATTTTAATATTGCCCATTTATTGATTTATTATTATTTTTATTTAGTAGTTGCTTTAATTTTTAAGATTTTGTTTTCTGAAAATTTGACAATTTGTTTTTCTCGTTTTTCCAGTTACCGAATGTCAGTTTGGCAAAGTTCTCCGTGAATTGGGTTCCACTTGGTATGCGGATCTGGGACCGCCATTTGGCGTCATGTATTGCATCAAATGTGAATGTGTTGCGGTAAGTAAATGCTACAAATCGAATTCTAATCCTAAATACGAGTGAAAATCCCAAGAAAAACCAGTCTTCCAAGTTCCAAGCGTACAAATCACAAGATGTTTTTTTTAAAGTAAGATTGATGTGTGCTTTCAAATTTGATTACAACTCAAATTCAAATACTTTTGAAACCATTAAATTTAGCTAAGCCAATTTTGTAGTGATTTGCAGTGCAGTAAAATCAAAAACTGATAAAAAAATAAAGATAAAGATACATTTAGTGTGTATTTGTATCTATGATGGGGGCCAGTCGGGACCATGAGTCTAAAAATTGAGAATTTAGAATTGAGTCAAGTTAAAAACGCTTCTATTTGCTGCTGTTTGTTGTTTTTGTCGCTTCTGCTGATAGGCGGCCAACAAATTGACTAATGACCGCCGACATTTGCTACAAGCAACAACAACAACAACAACAGCAACAACAACTACAACAGTTGCGAGACAAACTACATTTTTACCAAACACACATATATAAAAAATAAAATATGAAATAAATAAATTATTAGAGAGAAAGAAACATATTCTAACTTAAGGGGACTGTGGCGAGGCGAGGAGTGGTGCGGCGGGGGTTGCTGTGCCCCAAACAAGATGGCAAAGCGCATAATTTATGGCATTTTTACGCATGATTAATATTGATTTGAAAGCACTTTTTAAATGCGGCAACGAAACACGAATCCCTCTCGCTCTCGCTCTCACTCTCACACACACCCCTCTTCCCTCTCTTTCTGTCTGTCTGTCAGTCTGTCAGTTTATAGTATTTTGTATTTTTGTGAAATGTGTAGAAGAAGCCTTGCCAAAACTCAACTAAAAACAAATTTAACATTGTCATTGCTGTTGTTGTTGATGTTGTTGTTGTTGCTGTTGTTGTTGTTGTTGCTGTTGTTCTTGTTTATCGAATTACGCAAAAAGAATTTGCAATGCCGTACAAATTACGTAGATAGTGAATGAGGCACAGAGAGACAGTAAAAAACAAGTGGGGAAAATCGATGCATGCAACATGCTGTTGTAGGGGAGGTGGGGGGGTCTGGGCAACAGGCAACAATATAAAAAGCGATACATTTAAAACGACCAACAATAAAATGTCCAAGTTGTGTCCTCGTTCAAGTTATGCGTAGAGTAAAAAACACAAAAACAAAATACACAAATTACAGGTATACATATATATATATATGTATATTTCCATATTATATATAGATCATTTACAGCCGTATGTGGGATATATCTGCTCGAATACATGTTTATAAGGCGGGCACCGAAAATTAATTGACGCCATAAAGTCTTGGCATATTTTTTTCTTGTTGTTGTGCGTCTGCCAACAACCAGACAACAGACGTATACACCACACCTGTGTGTGTGTGTGTGTGTGTGTGTATTTGTGTGTGTCTGTGTATATGTGAGAATCCACCAATAAATCCCATTAGCGTACTTAAGAAATCGAAACAATGTATGCATTGAACGACTCAACTTAATACTACAATGCAAACTATATTTAAATAATATATATAATGCATATATCGTCTATGATATATCTTGATCAGCAATTGACTTTCGTTCGCAAAACCAATCCACAGTAAAGCTTATCAATTCATCTATAAATACCATTAAGTTGCAGATTCTAGAAGATAAAACTTATCAAATTGTTTAATTCTTGACTTAGATTTTCAGAGTTATTCATTTTGACAAATTGTTGGATGCATCAGCATTCATCGGTGCCTGTCCAGAAACTGGTCATTCGGTCAGTTCTTGTTTGGGGATTGGTGTTTAGTCAGTTGTATACTAATTAATTATAATTTATGTGGCTGCAAGCATTTTAAACGAGGCACATCATAAAATCATTTTTTGCTTCTGTAAGAACCTGAGAGCTCCGATATAGCATCCATTAAAGAAACAACGTAGTCAGCCCCATAAAAATCAACAAGAAATTTATATAAACATCAAACAAGACAAGAAGAACGACAAAAACACACAGCACACGTACACACACACACACACACACCACACACACACACAGAGAGTAAACTCTGAGTGGATTCGCGTAGATCTAAAATGAATTAATAAGAGAATAAAATTTATATATAAAAATAGAAAAAAGAAAACATACAAATTATAAATATTTTTTATATTTATATTAAGAAAATCACAGCTTGATTTAGTTCTAAATTTAATAGGGGCGACGAGACAGACAGAAAGAGATAAAAACATAACGAATTGTGAATCGGCAGACTTGAGACGAGCAGATACCCTGCAATTTTCAACAAATACATTTATGAATATGCCACAAATATATATTAGAAACACATTTAAGAGAAATTAAAGGAGAATTCTCTGTTCTGTGAGAGATGTGGCTTAGAAGTCACTTAGCCAATTATCAGAATAGAGTATTTGTCCGTCATGGGAAACAATAAGAACACAAATCTAAGAAATAATAATAAATAGAAATCAGGAATTTGAGTCAGATTTCGATAATGCGAATGGCAGCGCTAATTAATTTTGTGGCTACAAAAATTATATAAAAAGTAAATAAAAAAATAAATAAAATATAAAATAATGGCAAACAGCAGACAGAAGTGACACATTGGCCATCCACTCAGCATAACTAATGAGATACAAAAATGAAAATAAAAAAAATACATAAAAGACAATATACGACTGGATCTATTATATATCTATATATATATATATATGTTTTTATACAGCATTTCCTAAAGCTATCAAGTATTCTTTTTTTTTTTTTTTACTAATTATTCTTCTTTTTATTGTTATTTAACTTAGATACCCAAAAAGCGACGCATTGTTGCACGCGTCCAGTGTCGCAACATCAAAAACGAATGTCCGCCAGCGAAATGCGATGATCCCATCTCATTGCCCGGCAAATGTTGCAAGACCTGTCCAGGCGATCGTAACGGTAAGTGTTAAATGTTAATATATACGAAACTCTCTCTCTCTCTATCATATTGCATATCCCCATTTATCTCTCTCCCTCTTGCTCCCCCCCCCCTCCCTCTCTCTCTCTCGCTTGGTTTAAAGAACACTTTCGCTGCCAAACATATGCGTCATTTGTCTGTCGAATTGCGTACGGCGAGGGGTTAGGTAGTGGGGGGCGGGATCGGGGATTGGTCAGTTCTTTGGTCTTGGCGTGTTCAAAGCATTTTATGTGTGTGGGGAGATTAATAAATTTGCAAAATATCTCAATATTTTGACACATGCAATTGTTTGTTACGCATAATAAAAAAAAAAGAAAGAATAAAAATAAAGCCAAAATGAATATTGAACAGATGCTTTGGCGATATCAGACATATATTCCGATATAGATATAGACATAGATAATATATAGCTGGAGAGCAGAGGAATATGTCATATTAAAATGTGGCGGCTGCTTGTAAAGAAAATTTGCCAAAATTATGTCTAAATTCATATATATGATACACACATATGTTTATGTGTGTGTGTGTGTGTGTGTGTGGATCATATATCTGCATATGTATGAATAATTAACCGTAGCAGCAATCGCAGCTGTATAACACTTTTCAGCGACGCGTCGCGATATAGACCATAAAAAAAACATTAAAAAAAAAAAAAAAGGAAAAAAAATAATTAGAGATGAAACATGCTTGTATATCAGACAAAAAAAAAATATAGATATGCACAGCATATATAACATAGATATATAGAGACATATAGTTCAGGTCTTGGGATTCCGATTCGAATTCGAATTCGTTTTGGCAAAACCAAAACGCGTAAATTGTTTATGAAAAATTACTTGGCCCGAAATGAAGGTCAACGCTACGCAATTTATAATTCTTTTTTATGCCATTTGGTCCGCTCTTTTGTCACCCAATATATATATGTATATATATAGATATATATGTACAACATCATGTTCCAATCTATACTTGGAACACACACATTTTTTTTTCTGCATTTATTTATTGTATTTGGTAGCATTCGACGAGTTTTGCATGTTGTTCGATGTTTCATATGTTGTTGTTGTTGTTGCTCCGCTATAGACACGATTTATTTGATATCGGCCCCTGAACATCATGCGACAAAACCATTGGGAATAATATTTTGGGTGACTATCAAAATTGGTATTTCGATTTCAGCAAAATTGGGCTTCAGAAATTATTTTCGGTTGCATACCACTGGGGACACACACATGGCGCATTAAACGAACGAATTGTGTTGCCACAACATTGGTCAAAGTCAACCAAAGATATGGCTGCTATATATGTGCTCGATCAGGGTCAAATGGAAAATATTTTGGGGAGAAAGAGCAACGAAGCTGCCGGGCAAAGGGAAATTAGAAAAAAGTAATTCGAGTAATTAGCGTAAAAAGTGTACTTTAAGTTTAATTATCTATATATATATGTGTGTGGAGATTATATCAAAATCGAATATCGAAGAACGGGCAAACCCAAAAGATTCATGGAAACTCTTCAAGTCGTTTAAATCGTTGCATAAATATTTCTCAATTGAGATATTCGAGAAGTTAAGTTAAAGCTTCTGCGTTTGCTTATGATACACACACACACAAATACACACACACACAAAACATACACACACACACACAACAAACATAAAAAGCGACTGAATCATAGGCAATTCTTTTGGCTTATTGCTAATTTTCTGCATGAATTGAATTCATAATTAGAAAAACTTATGAGTAAAGTTACACAGTGTTTGTTTGTGTGTGTGTGTGTGTGTGTGTTTGTGTGTGTATGTGTGTGTGTGTTTGTGTGTGTATGTGTGTGTGTGTGACATTTTTCACATAATCAAAGCGAGTGCTGGTGGCTGAATTCCAGTCTGCGTCTCCCAGTTTGCTGTTGCTGTTTTGCCGCTGTGTGGCATGTAAACTGGTTGCAACTGCTGCCAAGTTGCCTGCCTGCCTGCCTTCGTGCCCGTTGCATGCTGCCTGCTGCCAGTTGCTGCAGCACATCATTAGTTTCCGTTTTGCGGCAATTTTTCATTTGCTTATGCAAAGCCGTTGACCTTTGCCGCTTCTGTCTCTACTTCGCCTGCCATTTCGACTCCTCCCCTCCGCCACCCCTCCTCATCTGAGTCTCTTGGATTTTTTTGACGAGCGTTCGAAACGAGAGATTTCACTTTTCTACTGTTGGGCGGGCTGGCAAGGGAGCAAAAGGGGTGTGCTGAGGGGGCGTTTAGAGTTGGCTTAAATTGCTGCCACGTCAAATTGCAACAGCAGCAGAAGCAGCAGCAGAAGCAGCAGCAGCAACAGCAACTGTTGCTGCCTGTTTGGCTGCCTCAGCTGCCGCAAAGGGGCAGCAACTCTGGAAACTTGCAACTCTGCAACTCGTTTGCCATAAATAGTTAGAAGGCACGGGCGCGGCCCCAACTTGGCTCGAGTCGCTGATCGCTGCTCGCTGCATGCCACATGCCACATGCCACATGCCGCATGCCGCATGCCGCCGTTTCGCTCTCACGCAGTCTAGGCTATTGTAAAAATATTTAACAACACACACACACACACACTCACACACAGCCACAACAAGCAAGCCTGCTTTTGATTTAACAAAGTTTTTTTCGCCTAACTTGGTCTACGCGATGCCAGCAGCTTTTGTCCAAGCCAAGCATGCATATTATATATATACACACACACACACACATATATATATATATATATGTATGTATATATGTATATGCTTATAGAAGAAGACTGCCAAGTTTAGTGTGTGTTCATCTGCAACGCGCAACAACAACAACAACAACAACAACAACGGCGAAATTGCCAACGTTAAATGCCCATTTTTGGGGCAAACTGCAATCCCAAGCAACGACTTCAAGTTCGACTCTGTGTCTCCGTCTACACTCACAAAAAAAATGTGCAGCAAAAAATGTTATGCATCTAAATTTCCATAAATATAAAAAAAACATTTGCAAAAGAAAGAAATGAATTTTTTTTTCTTTTAATTTTGTTGGCCAACTTTTTGTTCAAGTGTATTTGTATGTCTGTCTGCGGCGCTCTGTTGATTCTTAGCATTAATTTATGCATTTTTTCGTTATTTTTATAATGACATAACTCGAGCATTTTAACGCTTATTAAATTATCTCATTTACCGCCACAAACAGCGGGCGGTCACCGCAGATGCCAAGCCGAACCATCTGAAAAAATGGAGTAGGAATGGGAATGGGAATGGTTAACGTTTTACGTACGTAAAAAAAAAAAAAAAAAAACCAGGTAGACACAATAAAATTTAATGTGTTTTCTCATATACGATTTTCAAGCAAACGATCCATCGATCGATCGATCGATCGATTCGAATGCGATGCGATTCGATAAGGCCAGAAAACTGTTCGACTTCGAGTTGGAGTTGGAGTTGGACTTGAACGACTCTGCTCAGTTCTTGGCTGTCGAGTGGCGTCCATTAAGAGCTGACAATTCAAGTTGATGACATCTTTTGTGGTCGGTTTCCTTTTTAGAGCATTTTATGGGCCCCGAACCCAACAGCAACAACAGCAACAACAACAATAACATCAAAAACATCAGCAACTGCAATAATAACGAACCAAATAGCGCAACAACACTTTGTGCACACAAAAGGATAGGGACTGACACACACACACAGACACACACACATACACACACACACTTACTGATTTTTATCGTTGGGCGTGAGTATTGAAAGTATCTCCCCCCCCCCCCCCCTTCGAACTCTTCACTTCGCCTTGGGCACAATAAAATTTTCAACTTTATCGTTATCGCAACGCAACATCAAAACGGAACAGTCTATTAAAAAAAAAAAAACTATGTTGCACGATTCCATTTAGTTTGTTACCAACTCAAAAATCGACTGGGGTGTGTGTGTGTGTGTGTATTTAAGCAAGAGCTTTTAGTCCTCGCAAAACACTTCTCAGCAAAACATAGAAAAAATATGCTTTTTGTTCTGCCTCGTAAAAAAACCTAACAAACAGTTTCATTTTCTCCATTATGTGAGATGAGGACAACTGATCTGTGATCTGTGATCTGTGATCTGTCTAGCGATTCCCAATAGTATCAAACAGTTTAATTAATTTCATTATCAGCTGCTTTACACAACGATTCGGCACTAATAAAACAAATCTTTGAGCCACACACAACGCTTCAAATTCTATGGAACAACAATAAGGAGAAGAAGAAGAAGGAGAAGGAGAAGGAGAAGAGGAAGCAGAATTCCATATAAATCCAATCAGCAATCAGTTAAGTTTTTATGTGTAGCTGGTTGTCGTCTCCGTTGACTCCGCTGAAGATCTACATAAATAAATGCTAAACGCTTTGGGGGAACCCAATTCCGAAAGATAGATCATTTGAAAAAACACTTTCAAAACTATGTATTTGTTGTTGTTGTTGTATTTGTCTTCTTCTTCTTCTTCTTCTTTTGGTTAATGAGCTGCGGCAACAGAATCTGTGTGATATGAGATAGTTAGTAAGCGAGAAGTAGAGGGGAATGGCAGAGGCAGAGGCAGAGGCAGAGGGAGAGGGAGAGGAAGATGACGGCAGTCACATACCAAAGCGTTGACTCAATGGTCGAAGGTGTCGTTTGTCTTAGCCTCTGGCTTTGTCGGCTTCTGGCCTGGCCTGGCCTGACCAGACCAGACCAGACCAGACCAGACCAACCTGGCCAGGCCAACTCAGTCAGTTCTCTTCTTGTGCCGCTGTCCGTTGTCCGCTGTCCGTTCGCGTGGTTGTCATGATGGGCAACGTGTCGTCGTCTTTGTGCGCACCAAAACTCATTTATCTTGGCTTACAAAAACGGCCAACCCGAAGACCGAAATAACAACAACAACAACAATAACAACAACAACAACAACAACTGCCAGCAACCACACACGGCATCAAAATGAAACGAAACGAAATTCATTCATCTGCAATGGCAGCAAGAGGAAGACCAGCTGCGGAGTAAGATGAGGAGGAGAAGGTGCAAGAGCAGAAGCTGAAGCTGAAGCTGAAGCTGGAGCAGAAGTGCGAGTCAAGGGCAATATTGGCAATACTGAGACCTGAGACCTGAGACCTGAGACCTGAGACCTGAGCAGCTGGCCCCCAGCAACAGGCGTAGCCTCAACCTGAGACCTGAGACCTGAGCCCTCAACTCTTCTGGTTGAGTCTTCTGCTACAGAGAGAGAAAAAAAAATACCAATACAATACTAGAATTTAGAAAGGCAGTCAAAAGTCAAAAAAAAAAAAAATCTCAAGTGCCAATTAAATGAACGACGTTTTTTTTTATAATTTGAAGGACGCATTGAATATTTCTCATTTATTTTACGACTTACAAACAAAAAAAAAAAAAGAAACTTCAAAATGCACAAAATCCACAAAATTGTATTTATATATATACATTTTTTTTTTTGTGATAATTATTTAGCAAAATCAATGCTAAGAAAAAAAAAACAATGTCATACTTTTCTGCAAGTGTAGCGATTTGCGGTGATCTTTAGGCGATCGCCAATAAGCTAAAGAATGCGATGCAGAAGACGCGTCAAATTGAAAAACGCAGCACGGCAACAAGCGGCAGATGGAGCAGAAGTTGGAACAGCGAGAGAATGGGAGGGGGAGGAGCAGTGGGAACAGTGGGAACGGTGGGAGCAGGGGTAACATGGGGCAGGCCAAGTTGAACACAGGGGCTAGCGGCTTCGGTCAGAAGTGGCTCGTATTAAGATCAGGCGATAAGATCGGACAGCCAGAGACGACATTGGGTTGCACTGTGAATGCGGCAACAACACACACACACAAACACACAGAGACCGCAGCTTGCTCTTGGCCTGGCTAAGCCTTACCCCCCCTCCTCACCCCCCCCCCCCCCCCACACAAACACACACAGACCGAGCGAACTCTGCGGCCTCGGCTCCAATAAAATGCTATACAAGGTGTCAGATTTGTCGCCCTTCATTATGCGGCAAGAAGTTTTTTTTTTTTTTTTTTTTTTGGTTTATGTGTGCTGCTGCTTCTTCTTTTTTTTGCGGCTTAAGATGGCCATAAACGAGAGAGCGAGAAAGAGAGAGAGGGAGAGAGGGAGAGAGATGCAGCTATAGTTTGAGCGGGCGGCAAATATAATCGAAATTCCAATGCAGCAGCAACCTTCAGTTTTAGCTTCAGCTTTGGCTTTAGCTTTTTTTATGTGTTTTTTAGGCTCTTTCATTTTATTTTCTTCATTTTTTTGTTGTGTGCCGTTTTTTAATCAGCTTTGGGCAGAGCGACTTCTAACGAAGCTGCTGTCAATCAATAGTGTCTCTGTGTGTGTGTGTGTGTGTGTGTGTGTGTGTGTGTTGTGTTGTGCCTGTCACGTCCAGAATTGTCCACCTACTTTCACGCTGCATACTCTTTTGAGCAATACACACACACACACACACACACATATATGTATGTAAAATTCTAGGAATTCTTTGATTATTGTGTGCATTTTTTTTGTTTAGTTTTTTTCTTCTCTTTTACCTGCTCAATTTATGCACGATTAATGAATGCCACCTGGACAAGGTTCCTGCTTATCCTTACTCCGCTACCTGTATGTGTGTGTGTGTGAGTGTGTGTGAGTGTGCGTGTGTGTATGTGAGTTTTTGGCCCTTTATTCAGATTGCGATTCATTCATACATTGAGGGGCATTCATGAATGCGGCTCATCCCCTTTGAAGCCATTTGGCTGCTATCTAAATTCCATCTAAGTAGAGCAGCATTTTTAACCTTCATCTCTCTATTTTCTTGTCTTGTTTACAGATACGGATGTGGCCCTGGATGTGCCTGTGCCCAGCGAGGAAGAGGAGCGCAACATGAAACGTAAGTAGCACAAATTATGAACAAACAAAGAACAACAACAACAACAACAAAGAAAAAAGCAATGCAGATATGAAAAATAAACTATTTAGATAAATCTATATGTAAATATTTATTTTGTTCAATTAGATATATCGTAATCTGATCTGAAGTATAATTATATAATTCGGAATTATAATTGCTATACTCATTACTCGTCCGATTGTTAACTATATCAAGTAAAAGATATATACGAATCAGAATTAATAATTAAAGTAGAAAACAGTAAAAAAAAAAAAGAAAAACAATTTTCATATTGAAAACCAAATTTAGGTCAGATAATTCCAATGATAGCTTTATGATTTAGTAATGCAAAAAACATCCGCTTTGAATGTGTGCAACTTGCTGCTGCAAAAAAAATGCAGCTGCCACAAATTGCAGCAATATGCCTGGAGTTCACTCAGCAGGTTGTCTCTCTGCTCAATTCATAGACTCATCGAGTCATTCATTCAATCATTCAATCATTCATTCAGTCTAACCGATTCCATTCAAACAATTTGTACTCGTTTCACAGATTACGCTGCGCTGCTGACGGGTCGCACATCCTACTTCCTGAAGGGTGAGGAAATGAAGTCCATGTATACAACATACAATCCACAGAATGTGGTTGCAACCGCACGCTTTCTGTTCCACAAGAAGAATCTGTATTATTCGTTCTACACATCGGCGCGCATCGGTCGCCCAAGGGCCATCCAGTTTGTGGACGATGCTGGGGTCATACTCGAGGAGCATCAGCTGGAGACGACACTGAGTGGCACGCTGAGCGTCTATCAGAATGCAACGGGCAAAATCTGTGGCGTCTGGCGACGTGTGCCACGGGATTACAAGCGCATTCTCCGCGACGATCGCCTCCATGTTGTCCTGCTGTGGGGCAACAAACACCAATCGGAAATGGCACTCGCCGGCAAGATTGCCAAATATACCGCACTGCAAACGGAACTGTTCAGTTCGCTGCTGGAGCCGGCATTGACGGCGAGCGGGAAACCGGATCCACAGCTTGCCGGCGCCGGTGGCACAGCGATCGTCTCGACCAGCAGTGGAGCAGCGAGTTCGATGCATTTGACCCTTGTCTTCAATGGCATCTTTGGCACCGAGGAGTTCTCCAACTCAACGCTCAGTGTCCGCATTGAGTTGCCGGAGCGCAAGGAAGTCATCTTCGATGAGTTGTCCCGTGTGCGCAAGCCATCGGCTGAGATCAATGTCCTGGAACTATCCTCACCGATATCCATACAAAATTTGCGGCTGATGTCGCGCGGCAAACTGCTGCTCACCGTCGAGTCGAAGAAGTATCCCCAGCTGCGCATCCAGGGCCACATTGTGACCCGTGCCAGCTGTGAGATATTCCAAACGTTGCTGGCACCACCGATGCACGGCGGCGAGCTGAGCACCACCAGGAGCAGTGGCCTGGCCTGGGTGTATCTCAACACGGATGGTTCGCTGGCGTACAACATCGAAACGGACCGCGTCAACACCAGAGATCGCCCCAACATCAGCCTCATCGAGGAGCAGGGAAAACGCAAAGCCAAACTTGAAGATTTGACGCCCAGTTTTAATTTCAATCAGGCCATTGGCACCGTGGAGAAACTGGGACCCAAGGTACTCGAATCTCTCTATGGGGGTGAATTGGGCGTCAATGTGGCCACCGAGCATGAGGCAAGCCTGATCCGTGGCCGCCTAGTGCCACGTCCAGTGGCCGATGCACGAGACTCCGCTGAGCCGATACTGCTGAAGCAGCACATGGAGCATGGCTCATCAGCGGCGTCAACTGCCGGTCATAGCATGGGCATGGCCTGGATGTCCATCGACAACGAGTGCAATCTGCACTATGAGATCACATTGAGTGGTGTACCAACGCAGGAGCTGCAGCTGTATCTGGAGGAGAAGCCAATTGAGGCCATTGGAGCGCCAGTGACACGCAAATTGCTCGAGGAGTTCAACGGACAGTACATGGAGGGTTTCCTGCTGGGCATGCCGTCGGCGGAGCTCATCAAGCTGGAGACGAGTGTCTGCTACCTGGAGTTGCACGCCAAGCATAGCCACCAGCTGCTGCTGCGTGGCAAGCTCAAGTCCACAAAGGTGCCCGCCCACTGTTTCCCCATCTACACGGACAACAATGTGCCGGTGCCGGGCGATCACAATGACAATCATATGCTGACCGCTGAGACGAAGTGCTTCCATTCTGGTCGTTTCTACAATGAGTCGGAGCAGTGGCGCAGCGCCCAGGATACGTGCCACATGTGCGCCTGCCAGCGTGGCCAGTCCAATTGTGAGCCGATCAAGTGTCCGGCACTCAAGTGCAAGCCACTCACCGAGCAGCTGTTGCAGCGGGAGGGTGAATGTTGTCCCACTTGTGTCCCAAGACGCGGCGAGAATGGCGCCGATTGGCATGTGGCAGCTGGTGCAACAACATCAGCCGTTGCCTCCGGCATTGGGGCACACAATATGAATGGCAGCAGCGAACTGTTGCAGCCACATCGCGGTTGTCGTTTGGGGGATCAATTTCATGCCGCCGGCGCCAGCTGGCATCCGTTCTTGCCACCCAACGGCTTCGATACGTGCACCACATGCAGCTGTGATACTTTGACGCTGGAGGTTCGCTGTCCACGCATGGTCTGCCCGCCGCTGCAGTGCAACGACAAGCTGGCCTTTAGGCCCGATAAGAAGGCATGCTGCAAGGTCTGCCCCGAGGGCAAGCAGAGCTCGCATGGCCAGAACAGCAAGCATACGTCCAGTAATCCCAATGTACTCCACGATCAGGCAATGCAGCACTCGGCTGCCTACAACGCTGAAGAGATACTCAACGCCGGCGGTTGCAAGGCCGTCAACAAGATCTATGAGAACGGCCAGGAATGGCATCCCGTCCTCATGTCCCACGGCGAACAGAAGTGCATCAAGTGCCGCTGCAAGGTAAGTCCAAAGATAACCCAAGCAAATCATTTCCCTAAAAAAAACACACATTTTCAAGAGCTAAAAACAAATTTAATTTCATTCTGTAAATTTGCCTAAATTATAAAAATATATTTAAAAAATAATAATAACAATTTAATTATTAATAATTATTTGCTTTCAATTTGCTAAAATTTCACAAAATATACAAAAATTATTCGCTCTAACTTGCCCCCCACTTGCCCCTAAACCCTGCTCCAACCACTTTACTCATATTTATCTTCTTTTTTTTTTTTTGCTTGTGTCTTTCAGGACTCGAAGGTGAATTGCGATCGCAAGCGTTGCTCCCGTTCCACTTGCCCTCAGGCGCGCGTCTCCGGCAAGCGTCGGCCGTTCGACAAGCCGGTCAGCGAGGCGGCGACGGGTGCGGGCGGCGCAGCGCAGCCCATTGATGAATGCTGCTCAACGCAATGCCGACGCTCGCGTCGTCACCACAAAAGGCAGCCGCATCATCAGCAGCGGGCGGCCAGCAGCTGAGCAGTTGGCAGCGCAGTAGCGGCAACCGAATTTGTGTACTCTCCCAACGAGAGCGAGAAAGCGTAACAGGAGAGAGAGCGAGGGAGAGAGAGAGCAAGAACAATGTAAACTTGTATTATAGAAAAACAAACAAAACACTACAGAAAAAAACAGACAAAAAAAAAAACATAAACAGAAAGCATGCACAGAGCGAGCGAGCGAGCGAATGAGAAAGAGAGAGAGAGAGAGAGCGAGAGCGAGAGGAAAATAAAACATTATATATATAATATATACATATAAATATATATCAATATATATACATACACACACACACACACACACACACATGCATATATGTGTATAACCAGTGCAGTTGCTTTAAATTCTAATCGAAGAATTAAGCTCGAAAGCATTTTCAGAATTTCTTTGAAATTTCGTAAATTTGATATGGAAAACTGTGCTGTGTTCCGCTGTTAAGTAACTTTTTATATAAGCACTCTTCTTCTTCATCTTCTCCTGCATCTCCTACATTTTCTTGTTCTTCTTGTTCTTATTTTTCTTCTTCGTCTTCGTCTTCGCCTTCGTCATCTGCATCAATTTCAATCATCATCAATTTCATAATTTTATGCTCTTTTTCTTCTTCTTCAACTTCTTCATTTCAATTAATTTAAATTCACATTTAAATTGCAATTTGAATGCGAAAAACCGAATACAAAAAATACACCGAGCGAAAAAGCGCCTTGATTATCAAATCTTTTGACGACTTACATATATTGTACACACACACACACATACACACAGACACATATATATATATTTATAAATATATATGTAAATTTATGTGGTTTTTTTTATGTGTGTAATTAATGAGAAAGAAAACGCAGTGGGAAACGCTTTTGGTGCGAATTTAGCTGCTATCGATTAATAATTGTATGTGAAATGTTATCGATGATATCGATATATTTTGCCGCGCCTCAATGCATAGTGGCGGCCAACCAAAAGTTTCGACTGATTGACTGAATGGCAAAAATATATATCTAAAAAATATTTAGTATTTAAGCAAACATTTTTTTTTGTGAAAAGAGAAAGAAACGCGTCGAAGAAGAAATTGAAAATGCAGATTTTCAATGTGAAATTATTTTGTACTAATTGTTACTTACTCACATAAACACACACAAACACACACACATATTTAGAGAAAAATAAAATATATATATTCCATATATATACTTTTAATACGTAACAAAATTATAATACCCTCGCAAAGGTATAAAAAAAAACGAAAAAATATATTTCGAAAAATTATGTACAAAATTTGTTTTAATGAAAATTTTTTTTTAAAATTAAAAGAAAAATGAAAATGCCATGTACACATATTTATACAAACACACATACACCACATATTTGAAATCATATATGAGAAAAAACAACAGCAACAAAAAAGGAAAAAAAAAACAAAAACAAAAACGAAATGAAATTGTATTAATTTTTATTAAACTTTATTCTATTAAATTATTCTTATTATTATAATTTTTATGTTTATTTTTTTTAGCTTATACATATATGATATATACCAATACATATACATAAATACATATATAAAATATATATATATACATATATGATATATATATCGATTATAAAATTGAATTGCGAAATACTAAACAACAAAAAATTATGCAAAAGCAACAATAAATTGTACTAATAATTTTAATTTAATGTTCATAAATTAAAAAAAAGCAACAGCAACAAAACAAACTCCCCTCCCAAAAACACAATAAACAAAAAAAAAAAAATCATAAATCTTTTTTTAATATATTTCATGGCTATAAATTTTATTTTAAATTTTTTTGCAGTCTCAATTGTGAATTTAAATGTTATACAATTTATATATTTATATATAAATTAAATAATTTTTAATAACAATTTTGAAACTTTTTTTTACTATACTAGGAAATTACCAGAAAAATGCAGATAAATTGATGGAATTACTCGAAATCGTGTGTGGAATTCGAGCTTGGATTTGTATTTCATTAACTTAGTCACCCTTAGAAAAAAAAAATTATTTATTTCAAACTAATTTCGAATATAATCACCAAATGTAAAACCATTTTTTTAAAATGAGATTTGCAATTTAGAGGCAAGTTAAATACAACTCTGATTATCAAATCAAAATTGGCCTTGTCAGAATTGATAAATTAAGCCAAATTTTAAAAACAATAACTATTTGAATTTAGTACAAAATGGATAGTACCAAAAATAGAATTGCATTTTCTGCTGAAATAGAAAAACATTTTAAGATTTACATCTTTGGAAATGTGTCTTAAAATGTATGTGACATACGACAGATCTAAGTAAAAGTTGAATCCTTAACGATAGTCAAATTTAGTAGAATTCAATGCGACAGTCGCATAAAAGATATGTACGACTATCTGTCCATATCTCGAGTAGTTTTAAGTTGCTTGAGTATTCAAGTACTTTGCACCGATGTATTTGTGGGCAATCGTCAAGTCAACTTCAACTGTTCAAGTCAAATGTTTTTGCGCAAATGTTTAACAAATTTTAAGCAACAAAAACAAAGACAAACACTAATGCGATAAGTAGCGGAAGAGAATGAGACAGAGAGAGAGAGCCAGAGAGAGCGAGAGAGAGAGGGAGAAAGAGCTATTAGAAAATTGAGTATTATAAAAAATTACTCGATACCCCGTAACATAAAGCAGATATTATTTAGAACAGATCTGCGCAAACCAATTTTTATTTATCTCCCTTCAAGATTTTGTGCATGTGTTGCTATATTTTCCATTATTCAATATTGAATTGTAATATCTAGAAAAGATATATATAATGGGAAGGTCCTTTTCAATAGATCACATTAAAAAATATAATGTGACTATTGGGTGAATGATCCTTTATATTTATAATTAAAGAGCAGTGCTTTCTTGTTACAGGGTATCTTAGCGATACATAGAAAAAGTGGGGCCGTTAGTTTTAGCTGCTTAGTTAAACCTCTTTCCATCTCTTCCCCCCCCCCCCCCCCCCGTTGGCAACATTTTTGCTATGGTTGCCGCGCAGTTGTCGTCAATGAAAAGCAAATGAAATCGAATAATTAAATATTGGCATAGTCACACCTTGTTGACAATTATTGACAGGCTGATTGGCAAACAGCAAACAAATGAATACGTCGCCATTTGCCCCACAGAGCGGCAGATAGAGGGAGGGGCAAGGGGGTGGTAGATAGAGGACGGTGGCACGGGGGTATTGTGGTAATGGTGGTGGTGGTGCGGCTGTCATTGCTCTGTGGTGGGTGTGGCCCACAGTTCTAGGCCAAACAGCTACTGTAAGCACGCAAGGGCCCAATGCGATCGTATCTGAAAACTTAAGCCCCAGCCAGACCCCAACCCAGACCCCCAGCCAGATTCAGACCCACAACCCAAACACACAAACCCCAATTCAAATCAATTGCAATTGCAATCCAACAAACGAATCCAATCCAAACTTGGCACCAAGTGGCGCTTGGCGTTGGCGTCTGTCGTGCAGCGATTAAAGATTGGAGATGGCATCTTTAAGCGCTATATATGGAATGGATCTTTTACACGTTGTAGTAGCCAGGGGTTAGGCGGAGCGGGGCGGAGCGAGGCGGTGCTTGGTGAGGTGTGGACGGGGAATGTGTCATTTGCATTACTATCAAGCTGAAGCATTTGGATATGTGGCCAAACCTTAGCAAAGCGCCCACATTTGGACAGCGGCACGAACCGACTACAGAGAGAGATGATATCTCCATCCACACTACTCTCAACGGCTACTAACATTGGCTCATTTGATTTACGAGACATCCAATCTAACACTGCACGTACACTGAAAAAACTAAATTAAATGAAAAATTAAAAAAAAAAAAATTAATACTCATTGAAAATATTCTTTAAACAAAAATAAAATTCAAGGTGATTGTGAATATTGTTGTGCAAATGCATAGATGAAAAAATCTTTATATATATTGTATATTAATATAAAAGGTATATCTTTAGAATATATATATTATTTTTTGCCTATCGGTCTGTCTGCATATGCTCAGTAATAATAAAAAAAAAACATATTTCGAATATAGGTTCTAACAGAGATAAAGTTTATTTCACTGAATCGATAACTGCATACGATAAGAATCAACCGATATGTATCGATCACACATAACAATAAAATATTTTTATATAATATTCCATTAAACTTATTCTCACATTGATCTATAATACAAATTTCATAAAGCTCGCTTAAAATGTATTTAATTCCATTTTCAGGTATCTGCTAGTCGAGCCACTTCAATTAGATAATTCTTAGTTTTAAAATGTTTATTTCTTAAAATGAAAAATTTGAACAATTATTGATTTAATACTTAAGTTAAAATTGTTCAATCTGGCAGAAAGAATGCTTGACTAAAGATGCACAATGTTCCCCTTCGAAAAGCTTCGTTTTTCTCTGTGTGTAATAACCACACAATGTGTGTGCAAGTGTATATATGTGTGTACACCAAATACACATACATACACACATGTATGCTAATATATGTAATGCGATATAGCAACGCTCACGACATTTAGAGCCCGAGACTCATAATCATCAATTATCTGAGCTGTCTACTCTGGCAATCGAAATTGAAATGGAAATTGAAAATGCTATTGCAAATTGCATTTGCAATATGTTAAATGTAAAATGCAAAATGCAAAAAGGCAAAATGCGAAATATGCTTAGCATTTGTACATTTTATTGTATTGTATTAATATCAAAAATTCTCGCAATTCCATTTAGCTGCTAATCTTAAATGTCGCTTTCAATTCTGATTGCAATTCTGTTTTGACTGCAACTGTCATTCATGATGGTTGTCTGATTGAACGACTGACTGCTTGGCCGACTATGTGTGTTTTTTTTTTTTTATTTATTTCTTTTTTAATGGAATGCCAATCTTGTGCCAAGTGTTAAATATTTTGACGCCAACACTCGCACATCTCTTAACCAATTGGCAGTCAATGTTCATTTATCAAACGACTTTTTAAATGCGTTTGTTCATTTATTTTAATATAGGAATATTTATACACATCAATTTGAATGCAATTTGATTCGAACTCTCAATTATTGAATGACTGACTATAGCATTCGAGTAAATGATAATCATTAAATTTTTAATTCAATTTAAGCGGCTCTAAGTCTGTAATCGATTTTTATCGATGAACCCAATTTGAATTAGCCAGTGAAATTCAATTTTTATCTATGCGTTAGCATTTCCATGGCCAATAATTGAATTGATTGATGTTCACCGATTGAAATTCAATACGAATCTTAAACACAAGGTGCAAAATTTACGCATTTTAGCCAATTGACAGTCGACAAACATTCAGCATTGGAATCGAAAAATTGAAAATTAAACTCAAATACTTTGCCAAGCGCTTGTGATTCTTGTTTTTTTTTTATTATTTTTTTTTTTGTTGTTGTTTGTATTTGTATTTCTAATGCACAATATCAAAGTATTGATGGGTATTCTCATGCTAAGCTCGTTTTGAGTGTTTGTTCTGATTGAAATGCAAAAAGCAAATCATCAAAAATATTTTTTGCCTCCCACTCGCCGTTTAGCCATTTGGCATTCAACATTGAATTGAAATGGAATTTGAGGTGCATTCAAGCCAAGTTTCTGGTTCCCCAGTTGCCTGTTTTTCAGTTGTTGGCTGATTGCGAACGAATGCAAATGCATTGGGTCAAATCAAGTTAACACTCGACTCGACTCGACTCGACTGCCGTTGGCTAATTGCTGCAACAAGCCAACAAGTCATCAGCTGAGAGAACCAACCAACCAACAAACCAGCCAACAATCAACAATCAACAACAGCACACAAGTTCATCTTGGTGATCTTGGTGATCCCAATGATCCGAAAGATTTTTCCTGAGTTTCTCCAAATTCCCCTTTCCACATGCTCAACTTTCAGTTGCTCTTCCTTTGTAAAACTCTTAAACAATATTATTATATCTGGAAATTATTTTTTCTGCATAGTTTTTGTATAAAAGATCCCAAGCAAAATCAACAAGATTAAAAATCTTAAATCTCTTAAATTAATTGTTTTTATTTATATTTTGAAATGTCGAATTATTTGAAATGGAGAATGTTTTTGTTCAACTTGGCACTTGCTCCAATTTTGGTTAGAAATTTGTTTTGTTTTTGGCCAATTTGTTGACCACGCATTTTAAACAAGCTTATAAAAAGTGTACAAATCAAAAGCGAAACAACACAAAAGCCAACTTAATAAACAATAAACAAGAAGTGAACCAGTTGATATGGGGAGTGCCCAACTTTGGATATACCCTGGATACGTAAATCAGATATCAAATGGTTTTTTTCTAATAATGTTGTAGAAAAACTGAAATGTTAGCCTTAATCGGAGTGGGGAAGTTTAATTTTAAGTTAAATTTTATATATTTTAAATATATATATAATTTAAAAATTATTTTAAGTCTGTTGCAAAACAAGTATTAGTGCTAATAATACCCTTGTTGAACATTTTATGGTTTACAGGGCATACAACAAAAAGCCAACAAAAATTTCATTTATTTTATTTTATTTTTTTCATGAATTGTACGCCAATTTGGCCAGAACATGTTCATTGACCAGAGCCAAAGCCAACGAAGCATGGAGGCGAGCGAGGGGAGAGCACTGAGACTGGACATGGCCATAAAAACTGGCTGAGAGACAAATTTGGAGCTAATTATAAATGCAGGCAGCATCAAAAGTGACTCCGCCGGGTCTCAACCAAATGGGTGGGCGTACTGCCAAATGCTGTTCGTTGCGGTGAGTGGATGGGGAGGGGAGGGGGACTAAGCGGATGGTGGCAATCATGAATGAAAGCCAAGAGTTGAATTGAGTTTTAGTGGCATTTGTGGGCGACGACAACAACGACAACAACAACAACTGCAAAACAACATTTGAATCAAACTCAAAGTGGAAGTCGACGTTTCGGCGATTTGCAAAGTGTGAAACTAATTTGTCAGTTTGACAATAACAATAACCGCCGAAAATGCCATAAACATTATAATAATATTCAATATTCGATAAGCATTAACAAAATGCGACAATTAACGTCCACCAATTTGGCTCTTAGCAAGCAAAAAAATAATAAAATAAAAATAAGATTGGATACAATTTAAAGAAAATACACTCAAAAGTTGAAGCTGTTTTATTCGAGAAATAGTTACCAGAACTCGACTTCATTAGATCTATATTAATGCCGTCATCGCATAGATCAGACGCTGCTCAAGTCAAACCCAGGCCCAACCCTTGGAAAACTGTGACGAGATTGGGTGCACTTCAGCATTTGAATAAAGTCTTTGCAATTGTTGTGTGGTATTAATTGAATTATAAATGATCGGGCTAATAAAATCGATGATGTAAATTGCGCTCGCTTGCATTTAACACCTTCCACAATGGAATTTCATCTATTTTTATTTATGATCCATGCATGCTGAACAAAACATGTTGCCCCCCTTGCCAACCAAACACCCACCCACCCACCCACCAACCAACCAACCCCTCCATTAATCGCATGCAAATCATATGCAACCGTAGCGCTAAAACAAAACCATATCAAAACAACTTATGCGAGGGCAGCCACATAAGTTCGCGGCACAATTATTATCTATCAAACATATTTTGAATAATTAATCAAAATGTTGACAAAACAATTCTCAACTAAAGATCCGAAAATTGATGTCTAAGAAGAAAGATGTGGGAAATGTGTGTGTTTTGGAAAACTTATCGGTCTGCTCTGCTCTGCTCTGCTCTGAGTGGCCCCAAAGACACGGAACGGGATTGGAACCGTATTTGATCGTATCGTATCTGATCACATTGTATCGTATCATGTCGTGTTGTACTTGTTGTCCACGTTGTTGTTGTTGTTGTTGTTGTCGCTGTTTTAGCCAGGTCTGCTTGAGTTTAGCATTTGTATCTATGTATCTATGTATCTATGTATCTGTATCTGTATCGGTCAGCGTATTTGTATCTGCAAGTGAGACTCTGTCTGGGGACTGGTTGAAACGCCTCGAAATGCCGCCGGGCTGTGTAATTGTAACGCAACAATCAAAATCAATTGCTATGTAAATAAAATTGCAAATTAAATTACAAATTGATTACCTCACTGAGTCATTAATTAAATCGACAACGCTCAAAATGTTCGCAATGCGACAGGCAGACTGACAGCAATACAAAAAGGAAAGATCTCAAAATCTTAGGCAATTATTGGGGGAGAGGGGGTAATTGTCCAAAGTTGGCCAGAGACGAAACTCTCCCCCTAAAAAAAAAAACTACTCGCAATAGAAAAATACTCAGTAGAATAAAAGTTTAAAGTTCTAATGACAAAATAACTTTGTGAGTGAAAATTATTCATTGATTGCATGTTGAATATAGAATAATTTATGCTTATATAATAAAATTTGTTGAAAAGTATAATTTTGTTGAGTGCTCTAAGAAATGATAAAGCGACTGCTTTCTATACTGCATTCAACACTTCCCCTTCTTATGCACCCCCCACCCCCCTCCCCCTTAATCATAAACCGCTATCAAATTTATCGTGACAAGAACTGGTCCCACTTCCAGTCAGTCGATCAGTCGATCAGTTGATCAGTCGGTCAATCCGCTGATCGGTTGCTAATGGTCGAAAAGCCAGTGGCACTGGGTAAATGCAATCAAAGCTGAAAAAGTCGTTTAACAAATGTTCCAATTAGCCATGTGGACTGAGGGGCGTTATTACGACGCGTGCCAATCAACAAAATGAGCGGAAAAGGAAGGAATAAGAATTGAAATGGGATGCAGAATTGGAATAGAAATGGGGATTGGGGAATGGAGAATGGAGAATGGGGCGTGGTAATGGCAGCAGTCAGCAAGGCTCAACTGGGAAGTGGATGCGGATGTGGATGTGGATGCGGAGTTCAACTTGCAGAATTTGGGGCGCAGCATAAAAGTAAAGTAAACATTTTTGTTAGCAAAAACAAATGTGACAGTTAATGGAAAGGCTCTAAAAGATACCCTCGAATTGGGCATATATAATATATATATATATATATATATAATCTTAGCAGATATAATATTAATATATATTCTGTTCAAATAGAACTGATTTGCATAATGAAAAACTGATTTAAATAATATTAATAATTTTGTTGACATTTCTAGGGTATATTTTTAGAAGTAAATGTTTACGTTTCAATGTTTTTATGGCCAGAAATAGAGGCAAGATCAGTTGACTGCCAACATTGGCACGACATTTGGCTAAATTATGGCGTGGCCTGGCTTCACTCGAGTCGGCTCCGCTTTGGCCTGGCTAACTGAGCTGAGTTGGGTGACCAAACGAGGACAGTTGTTCGGTTTGGTTTGTTCAATCTGATTCTGTGACGCTGACGCTGACGCTGACGTTGACTTCAGCTCACCAACCCCACTTACAGCTACCCTCTCTCTCTGCTACCTCTAAGTCTTCAACTCCCCTTCTCTCTCTCTCTCTCTCCAATTGTTTAGCCATTTGTTTTGGCCGTGCCCAACAGCAGCAGCAGCAGCAGCCAGCAAATGGCGCTTTGTCAATCAACCGCAGCAGCTGCTGCAACAGCGGCAGCTTGCGGGCGGGAAAGGGGTAGGCGGAGGCGGAGGTGAGGGTGGGTTGTGGCCACTTATGGGGCGTGTTCGACCCCAAATGCCAATCTTAGCTGTGTTTTTTCTTATTGCTCTTTTGCTGTCTTTCATTAGTCGTGATTAGTTTTCAAAAGCCAAACAAACAAAGCCCGAATTGAAAGGCAAAAAAAAAAGAAGAAGAGAAAAGAAAAGAAATAAAAAAAACGATTGTCCAATAAGATTGCCTGATGTGTTTCCCAATTGCAATTGTATTAGCCACAATTATATAATCTTAATTTGCAGCTCTTGTAAACTTCAATTTAGGCTTCAAAGTCGGTAATCAAATTTCAATATTTATAATCATTTACAAAAGACAACTAATAATTATTAGAAATTTTAGTTATTTATCACAACTGCAGCTTTCTCCAAATCACACCTTATCCTTCTCCAACTCAAACCCAAACAAAAGAAATCTTAATAAATAAAATATTAAATTGTAAATATTTTAACAAATTTAACTTGTAAGCTAAATTAAAGCAAATGAACTGCGGGACTTAGCTGCTTTTCCTATTTAGTTGCGTAACTATAAGAAATAAATGCCCGATAACGATATTTATCGATAACGTTGAAGCAAACATCGAGCTCATTTATTTACTTTCTTTTATTGTACATTTTCACAAATGAGAAATTTGTACAAACTGAAATTGCCAATTTCCAAATGATTGTTGCTTGTTGGTTGTTATTTGTTGTTGCTGCTGCTGCTGCTGCTGCTGCTGCTGCCACGCGCCATGGACAAGAGCAACAATCAGCAAGCAACAAGCGGCAACTCAAGCGCCACTCTTGCGACTTGTTGACAAATTGTGTGCAACGTGCGCAATTGAAACAATTTAATCCGCAACAGCAGCAACAGCCACAACAACTGGAACAACAACAACATGCATCAACAACAACATGCAACAGGCAACAAAAAGCAAACAACGATGGCAAATTAACTGAAATGCACAAACTGAATGCTGAGTTGCACATTTGCACAATGGGGCAGGTAAACAAAAAAGGCAAGCAACAAAATGTTGCTGCAAAATGCTGCAAAAGAAGCACAAATTAAGGATGACAAGTTTCGAAGCTGTTTTCCAATTCAAATCAGTTGCCACAAAGTGAAGAGAAAGCGTTAAAAAAAGCAGTTAATTTTATACAGCAAATAGATATCTACATAAATTGCATATAACTTTAAAATGTATCCATTAAAAATGTACAAAAAATTAAGTTGTTAAAAATTAACAGTCAGATATATATTATATATATCTCTTGATCAGCATCCATTGGAGTATAATTTCTTGTATATCATAAGTAGGCCAAAGTTATTTCATTTGATCGATGAATCCATTCGTATTGCGAATATCGATTTTCGATAACAATTTAAAATTTTAGCTTTCCACTCAATACAAACTTTTAAATTTTATCAGAATTCAATAGGAAACACCCAAAACATATTCTCATATTGATTTTCATATTCGCAGTCACAATTTAACCAATTTCTGCATTTTAATACTGCAATTTAATTTAGAAACACTAGTTTCATAAGTATTTCAAAAGTCTTCAATTTAGAATAAATTCAGATTTGAATTTGAGAGCCAATTTGTTTACTAAGCAAATTCTGATCAATTAATCTTATATATATATATATCTATATAAGAATGTTGCTTTGTACATTTGACCCAGTTTTGTAATTAATTAATACAAAATACCAGTGTTTCATTAATGATCTTAAGATTTTCGGGAGCCAATCGATAAAACTCTTTCGCAACTCAGCAAATTAAAAGATTGATTGATGAGCTGATTGAATGAATCAAAATTGAACTGGCTCGCACAAACACACAATGCACAAATGTGAATAAAACAATTTGTGATTTAATGATATCATATATATATATATATATGTAAATATGTTATTGATTGAGCGAGCAGGTAAGTGCTGCAGCACAAAGAACTGGTTCACATGCGATTGCCGATTGATGCCAATAAGCTGGTCACATTAAAATTCCAATCGCGTGATTAATAGCCTTTTACCGTTCATTGAAGTGAGTCTGTGTGTGTGTGTGTGTGTGTGTGTTATCGGAGTCAGAAAGTGGCTCTATTAATATAAAGACCCTTAAGCGATCAATTTCATTTGTATGTATGTGTGTGTGTTTATCGATAACATGTGGAACATGTCAGCGAGCGAGTTTGTTACAAATGCCAATGAGCAAACACATGTCAGGCATCCATCTAACCCAAAAGGGGTTAGAGAGGGAGAGGGAGAGGGGCCGGGTGATTGGGTGGTTGTCTGTGGTGGTTACAAATGGAATCAGCTCCTTTGCGTGTAACACCGGTCGTATGATAAATGTGCATTTAATTGTGGGCTGCCAGTTTGCAGGGCAACCGAAGGGGGTTAACAGTTGAGCGGCGCAGACAGGAAGTCAGGCGAAGGAGAGTGGAGAGCGGAGAGGTGAGGTAAGTTGAGGTGTAAGTGTGTTTTTTTGTTTTGAACAACAACAGTAGCAATCGCAATCGCAGTAGCAGTAAATAGATTTGAGATATTTGTTGTAGGCGGCAGCTGCGGGCCACTAAATGATTCCATTTATTCACATTAGAGATTCAAATATGTGTCTAATACAGTAAACGCTCGTAAAGTCAAACTATATGCTTAATGCAAGTGCCAAGCATATCGCAAGTAAAATGAGCTTCTATTAAGAGTTACAAAATCTACTGAATCAAATTTGTTCTCTACTTTTTACTTAATATTTTCAAGAACTCACATTTTTTATTTAATCATAATTCGACTTGAATATTCGTAGTTTAAATGGAATCGGTGACAGCTGCCGTCAACTATAAAACGATGAACAATAATAATTATGTAAACAAAAAGTAAAATTGAATAAAAAAAATTGAAATATTAACTGAGCAGATCGCAATATGCGAGAGACTACTGTATTTGCACTCAACATTACATTAGAAGCAAATGCGGCAAAGGGAAAAGTACATCAAGAGTAAAGCAAACGACTCGACAGCAAAATATATAATAAATAAATAAATAATAAATAAAGTAAACAAAACAACAACAACAACAACTAAAACAACAGCGGCGATCACAGAATGCGCTAAACTTAGACCTGATTTGCATATCAACATTTCACATTAAATTCTATTGAAAGCTTTTCCCACTTTAGCGTCAATTTTAAGTTGATGCTTATTTGTACTTATTCTTGCTTTTTCTCCTCTTATTTTTTTATCATTTATTCTCTCTTTTTAATTCAATGAGCCGCATTTCCAGCCTCAATTATAAGCTACTAACCAGATCGCAACGTTTCCAGCGAACTAAGGATGACAGCGTGTCACGGGCAATGAGACGAGTGTTCGTGAAAAAAAAATTTAAAAAAATATTTATGTGCAAAATTGAATATTTCAGCTGTAGCTTAAATACTAAGAACAAATAAGAATACTGTAGTCGAGTAATCTCGAATGCGGCATACCGTGAAACCAGATGTTAAAAATATTCTAATTTCATAGGCAAATATTCCTTTAAAAAGCTTTGCACCCAGCCAGGAGCATATTTTTATTAAGAAGCCCAAACTGATCCCTAATTGGCTGGCTAGAAACACGTACATATAAATACACACACACATACATACATACTCGAAATTGTTGGTAACGGGGCTCTGCACAACACACACAAAAACATATTTAAGCTCGCATCGACTATCATGCCATCTCTTTCTCACTGATGCGTTCGCATATTTATGCATACAGAAAATGCTTGCGAATGCTGGTAGAAATGAGATCGATATGAGAATAGATTTTTGACCATAACTTGAGTGTTTTTTAAGCGATCTTGATGAAATTTGGAAAGCTGATTTGATATATTTATATGTATATGCTGTATTAAGATTGTGGCTTTTATTGCTATCGGATATCGAAATATATCGATAATCGATAAAGTAGTACAGTTATCGATAAAATTAAGTAAACTTAAACTGCGCCGGATATACGCGAACCTATATACCAAACGAACGGAGAGACGGTAATGGCTATATCGACTCGGCTGTTGATCCTGATCAAGAAGATATATATACTTTATGGGATCGGAGATGCTTACTTGTCGTGTCGTGTCGTGCGTGTCGTATCGAGCCGTGCCGTGTCACGTGCAACACTGTCAATCTTAACGCACCCACCACAAATCGTGAGACTTCAGAATGATCGACCCAATCGATAATGTATTTATTGGCTTTGTAGGAGGCGGGGGCGTGGAACTTGCAACAAAATTTATGATGGCATTTACCTAATGGCAGCGTTGTAATGTAAAATGCAAAACTGTCATTAAAATGTGCGAGAAATATGCAAAAATGCATAGTGTTATTTGTAAGTTACACGAAATATAACATTTATCCATTATACATGCATTTTTATAATAAATACAACACATTTGCATCAGTCATTAGTTAACTAGAAAATCAATCTCGACAAATGCAAGCACTCATTTATCTATGTGTATAACATTTTATTGAATTAGTCAGTTTCTTGTTAACTTCAAATCTCGCAATACAAATTAAATACCTTAAAGCCAGCCATTTGAAGCTATTTTTGAAAAGCGCCTAAAAGTGCGCAACACATGAGAAATTTAACGAAAATATTAGCGAAGACAAGCACTCAGCACTAAACATAACGAAGGTAGACTTCTCGCTGAGCAGAGACCTACACATTTTAGTCGAAACAGAAACCCGACTCAACACTAAACGAAGGCAGATAAGTACAAAGAATGACTCCTCGCACAACAGAATTTGACTCCACCAGACAGCTTTCAATGGTTGTTAACAGCACTTGTGCCTTTTCTGTTAACAATGCCAAAATTAGCCGCTGTGCGGGAGAATTTAATTTTCACAATTGATTACAAAAATATATTGAAGCTTTCACATTCACAGCGGTTGTAAAGAAGAAGATACGAAGTTACATGCAATAACTTTGACAAATTATTGTTATTTTAGGTAATCTTTCCAATATTATATTTTTTTGTGCTTCCAAAAGTCTGACTAGATATAGTCCAATAACATTTTTATTTATATTACGGTAGTTATCGATCATCGAAACATCCAGCACAATGCGCACGTGTTTGATGCTGGCTCATATACCAAAATCAACACTGACTGCTGCTGCTGCTTGGAAAAACAACAAAAAGAAGCATCGCCTAGCAACATTCTGCACTGCATTGGCGACACTGGCAGGAGCAGCATTCCTTCTGAAAAGCCGAAAAACGAAGGCGGCAGCTGAAATCGGTCGGTTGAATCTAAAATTGCTTAAATTGTGACAATATATATTTATATATATTATATATATGTATATACATACATATGTATATACATATATATATATATATATATATAGACATATGTATATATTTGTGTTATTTGTTTTTGTTGTTTTTGCTGCTGCAAGTGCCACGTGTAAATGTATTTAGCAGTGAGCTGTTCAATTGAATTACAATTTTTTTCTTTCATCTTGCAATATGTTTGCCAAAGTGTTATGTGTGTTTGTATATTTTGTGTTGCTTAGGAGTGGGTGGGGTGAAGCCAGCACAATAATTGAATACAAGTGAAAAATTAATACCGTTCTGCCGTTAGCGCTTCGTTGTTGTTGTTGCTTTTTTTGTGCATTGCGCACTTAATTCGTGTGCGTGTGTATGTGTGTGTGTGCTGAGCGTCAAAATTCGAAATTTAAAAACGGTGCTCGAAAACATAAAAAGTGCAGAAAAACTGCACAACAAACTAGACCTTAGCAATATATATATATATATATATATATATATTTATATGTATATAAACACATATGTATATAAACGTGTGTGCTTATATGTATTTGCATGTGCATGTACAGTGGTACCTTAATAATCGTAAACTTTTTGTTGAGTCAACAGTTAAAATATCAATAAAGTTGTCTAAAATTTAATTTTCTTTATTTCAGTTAACTATTACAGTTAACCAGGAATTTTAATGTAATTTTAAAGATGGCCTCCAAAGAGAAAAATTTCTATATATTTATTATATATGTGTGTGCATGTATTTGTGTGCGTGTGCATGTTTCCTGTTGCCAGGCAGTGCAGCAGCAGAAACAACAACAACGCAACGACGAACGAGCCCCGCAACAAAAACAACAACAACAGCAAGCACGGAATGGAATTCGTGCAGCGATTTCTAACAGCTATCCCTATTTTTATTGCTCTGTGCTCTGCTCTTCTTATTTTAAGGTCAGCAGCCAGCGAGTGAGCAGCGTCGTGATTCGATTTTCGCCATAAGCTTCGCCGACTTTTCGCTTCAAACTGCTGCCGGTGAAAATTAAACTAAGGCACACACACAAGAGAACTCTAAACCAACGCTGCACTCGCAAAAAGTTCCGCTCCGCAATAAGTAAAAGAAGAAAAAAAAAATGGCAACCAACAGCAACTCGTCGGCAAACACTTCGCTTGCCACAACACCGGCAACAACGCCAACCGCGATGACAACAGCGAAAAGATTGGGCTACAACACATGCTCGCCATCCTCAACATCATCGGTAATCTGCGAGGAGGTCTTCAATGAGGCCTGTCTGCCATCATCCGACGGTGAGTTCCACACATCAAAATATGTAACATCTCCAGATAAACGGAATCTGTATTGTAAAACTAACTTATGCAATGACTCAGTCTATTCTCTCTTCCCTAATCAAAAAATTAAAATTATTAAAAAAAATATTTATGTGCAAAATCGAATATTTCAGCTGTAGCTTAAATACTAAGAACAAATAAGAATAAATACTAATTTCATAGGCAAATATTCCTTTAAAAAGCTTTGCACCCAGTCATGAGCATATTTTTATTAAGAAGCCCAAACTGTTCCCTAATTGGCTGGCTAGAAACACGTACATATATATACACACACTAAACGAACGCAGATAAGTACAAAGACTGACTCCTCGCACAACAGAATTTGACTCCACCAGACAGCTTTCAATGGTTGTTAACAGCACTTGTGCCTTTTCTGTTAACAATGCCAAAATTAGCCGCTGTGCGGGAGAATTTAATTTTCACAATTGATTACAAAAATATAATGAAGCTTTCACATTCACAGCGGTTGTAAAGAAGAAGATACGAAGTTACATGCAATAACTTTGACAAATTGTTGTTATTTTAGGTAATCTTTCCAATATTATATTTTTTTGTGCTTCCAAAAGTCTGACTAGATATAGTCCAATAACATTTTTATTTATATTACGGTAGTTATCTATTATCGATACATCCAGCACAATGCGCACGTGTTTGATGCTGGCTCATATACCAAAATCAACACTGACTGCTGCTGCTGCTTGGAAAAACAACAAAAAGAAGCATCGCCTAGCAAGATTCTGCACTGCATTGGCGACACTGGCAGGAGCAGCATTCCTTCTGAAAAGCCGAAAAACGAAGACGGCAGCTGAAATCGGTCGGTTGAATCTAAAATTGCTTAAATTGTGACAATATATATTTATATATATGTATATACATACATATATATATATATATATTTGTGTTATTTTTTTTTGTTGTTTTTGCTGCTGCAAGTGCCACGTGTAAATGTATTTAGCAGTGAGCTTTTCAATTGAATTACAATTTTTTCTTTCATCTTGCAATATGTTTGCCAAAGTGTTATGTGTGTTTGTATATTTTGTGCTGCTTAGGAGTGGGTGGGGTGAAGCCAGCACAATAATTGAATACAAGTGAAAAATTAATACCGTTCTGCCGTTAGCGCTTCGTTGTTGTTGTTGCTTTTTTTGTGCATTGCGCATTTAATTCGTGTGCGTGTTTATGTGTGTGTGCTGAGCGTCAAAATTGGAAATTTAAAAACGGTGCTCGAAAACATAAAAAGTGCAGAAAAACTGCACAACAAACTAGACTTTAGCAATATATATATATATATATTTATATGTATATAAACACATATGTATATAAACGTGTGTGCTTATATGTATTTGCTAGTGCATGTACAGTGGTACCTTAATAATCGTAAACTTTTTGATGAGTCAACAGTTAAAATATCAAAGTTGTCTAAAATTTAATTTTCTTTATTTCAGTTAACTATTACAGTTAACCAAGAATTTTAATTTAATTTTAAAGATGGCTTCCATAGAGAAAAATTTTTATATATATATTATATATGTGTGTGCATGTATTTGTGTGCGTGTGCATGTTTCCTGTTGCCAGGCAGTGCAGCAGGAGAAACAACAACAACAACGCAACGACGAACGCAACGAAAACAACAACAACAGCAAGCACGGAATGGAATTCGTGCAGCGATTTCTAACAGCTTATTCTTATTATATCAGCCAGCGAGTGAGCAGCGTCGTGATTCGATTTTCGCCAATAACATTTTTATTTATATTACGGTAGTTATCGATTATCGATACATCCAGCACAATGCGCACGTGTTTGATGCTGGCTCATATACCAAAATCAACACTGACTGCTGCTGCTGCTTGGAAAAACAACAAAAAGAAGCATCGCCTAGCAACATTCTGCACTGCATTGGCGACACTGGCAGGAGCAGCATTCCTTCTGAAAAGCCGAAAAACGAAGGCGGCAGCTGAAATCGGTCGGTTGAATCTAAAATTGCTTAAATTGTGACAATATATATTTATATATATGTATATACATACATATATATATATATATATTTGTGTTATTTTTTTTTTGTTGTTTTTGCTGCTGCAAGTGCCACGTGTAAATGTATTTAGCAGTGAGCTTTTCAATTGAATTACAATTTTTTCTTTCCTCTTGCAATATGTTTGCCAAAGTGTTATGTGTGTTTGTATATTTTGTGCTGCTTACGAATGGGTGGGGTGAAGCCAGCACAATAATTGAATACAAGTGAAAAATTAATAACGTTCTGCCGTTAGCGCTTCGTTGTTGTTGTTGCTTTTTTTGTGCATTGCGCACTTAATTCGTGTGCGTGTTTATGTGTGTGTGCTGAGCGTCAAAATTGGAAATTTAAAAACGGTGCTCGAAAACATAAAAAGTGCAGAAAAACTGCACAACAAACTAGACTTTAGCAATATATATATATATATATATATATTTATATGTATATAAACACATATGTATATAAACGTGTGTGCTTATATGTATTTGCATGTGCATGTACAGCGGTACCTTAATAATCGTAAACTTTTTGTTGAGTCAACAGTTAAAATATCAAAGTTGTCTAAAATTTAATTTTCTTTATTTCAGTTAACTATTACAGTTAACCAGGAATTTTAATTTAATTTTAAAGATGGCCTCCATAGAGAAAAATTTCTATATATATGTTATATATGTGTGTGCATGTATTTGTGTGCGTGTGCATGTTTCCCGTTGCCAGGCAGTGCAGCAGGAGAAACAACAACAACAACGCAACGACGAACGCAACGAAAACAACAACAACAGCAAGCACGGAATGGAATTCGTGCAGCGATTTCTAACAGTTACCCCTATTTTTATTGCTCTGTGCTCTGCTCTTCTTATTCTTATTATAGCAGCCAGCGAGTGAGCAGCGTCGTGATTCGATTTTCGCCAATAACATTTTTATTTATATTACGGTAGTTATTGATTATCGATACATCCAGCACAATGCGCACGTGTTTGATGCTGGCTCATATACCAAAATCAACACTGACTGCTGCTGCTGCTGCTTGGAAAAACAACAAAAAGAAGCATCGCCTAGCAACATTCTGCACTGCATTGGCGACACTGGCAGGAGCAGCATTCCTTCTGAAAAGCCGAAAAACGAAGACGGCAGCTGAAATCGGTCGGTTGAATCTAAAATTGCTTAAATTGTGACAATATATATTTATATATATGTATATACATACATATATATATATATATATTTGTGTTATTTTTTTTTGTTGTTTTTGCTGCTGCAAGTGCCACGTGTAAATGTATTTAGCAGTGAGCTTTTCAATTGAATTACAATTTTTTCTTTCATCTTGCAATATGTTTGCCAAAGTGTTATGTGTGTTTGTATATTTTGTGTTGCTTAGGAGTGGGTGGGGTGAAGCCAGCACAATAATTGAATACAAGTGAAAAATTAATACCGTTCTGCCGTTAGCGCTTCGTTGTTGTTGTTGCTTTTTTTGTGCATTGCGCACTTAATTCGTGTGCGTGTTTATGTGTGTGTGCTGAGCGTCAAAATTGGAAATTTAAAAACGGTGCTCGAAAACATAAAAAGTGCAGAAAAACTGCACAACAAACTAGACTTTAGCAATATATATATATATATATTTATATGTATATAAACACATATGTATATAAACGTGTGTGCTTATATGTATTTGCATGTGCATGTACAGTGGTACCTTAATAATCGTAAACTTTTTGTTGAGTCAACAGTTAAAATATCAAAGTTGTCTAAAATTTAATTTTCTTTATTTCAGTTAACTATTACAGTTAACCAAGAATTTTAATTTAATTTTAAAGATGGCTTCCATAGAGAAAAATTTTTATATATATATTATATATGTGTGTGCATGTATTTGTGTGCGTGTGCATGTTTCCTGTTGCCAGGCAGTGCAGCAGGAGAAACAACAACAACAACGCAACGACGAACGCAACGAAAACAACAACAACAGCAAGCACGGAATGGAATTCGTGCAGCGATTTCTAACAGCTTATTCTTATTATATCAGCCAGCGAGTGAGCAGCGTCGTGATTCGATTTTCGCCAATAACATTTTTATTTATATTACGGTAGTTATCGATTATCGATACATCCAGCACAATGCGCACGTGTTTGATGCTGGCTCAAATACCAAAATCAACACTGACTGCTGCTGCTGCTTGGAAAAACAACAAAAAGAAGCATCGCCTAGCAACATTCTGCACTGCATTGGCGACACTGGCAGGAGCAGCATTCCTTCTGAAAAGCCGAAAAACGAAGGCGGCAGCTGAAATCGGTCGGTTGAATCTAAAATTGCTTAAATTGTGACAATATATATTTATATATATGTATATACATACATATATATATATATATATTTGTGTTATTTTTTTTTGTTGTTTTTGCTGCTGCAAGTGCCACGTGTAAATGTATTTAGCAGTGAGCTTTTCAATTGAATTACAATTTTTTCTTTCCTCTTGCAATATGTTTGCCAAAGTGTTATGTGTGTTTGTATATTTTGTGCTGCTTACGAATGGGTGGGGTGAAGCCAGCACAATAATAGAATACAAGTGAAAAATTAATAACGTTCTGCCGTTAGCGCTTCGTTGTTGTTGTTGCTTTTTTTGTGCATTGCGCACTTAATTCGTGTGCGTGTTTATGTGTGTGTGCTGAGCGTCAAAATTGGAAATTTAAAAACGGTGCTCGAAAACATAAAAAGTGCAGAAAAACTGCACAACAAACTAGACTTTAGCAATATATATATATATATATATATATTTATATGTATATAAACACATATGTATATAAACGTGTGTGCTTATATGTATTTGCTAGTGCATGTACAGCGGTACCTTAATAATCGTAAACTTTTTGTTGAGTCAACAGTTAAAATATCAAAGTTGTCTAAAATTTAATTTTCTTTATTTCAGTTAACTATTACAGTTAACCAGGAATTTTAATTTAATTTTAAAGATGGCCTCCATAGAGAAAAATTTCTATATATATGTTATATATGTGTGTGCATGTATTTGTGTGCGTGTGCATGTTTCCCGTTGCCAGGCAGTGCAGCAGGAGAAACAACAACAACAACGCAACGACGAACGCAACGAAAACAACAACAACAGCAAGCACGGAATGGAATTCGTGCAGCGATTTCTAACAGCTACCCCTATTTTTATTGCTCTGTGCTCTGCTCTTCTTATTCTTATTATAGCAGCCAGCGAGTGAGCAGCGTCGTGATTCGATTTTCGCCAATAACATTTTTATTTATATTACGGTAGTTATTGATTATCGATACATCCAGCACAATGCGCACGTGTTTGATGCTGGCTCATATACCAAAATCAACACTGACTGCTGCTGCTGCTGCTTGGAAAAACAACAAAAAGAAGCATCGCCTAGCAACATTCTGCACTGCATTGGCGACACTGGCAGGAGCAGCATTCCTTCTGAAAAGCCGAAAAACGAAGACGGCAGCTGAAATCGGTCGGTTGAATCTAAAATTGCTTAAATTGTGACAATATATATTTATATATATGTATATACATACATATATATATATATATATTTGTGTTATTTTTTTTTGTTGTTTTTGCTGCTGCAAGTGCCACGTGTAAATGTATTTAGCAGTGAGCTTTTCAATTGAATTACAATTTTTTCTTTCATCTTGCAATATGTTTGCCAAAGTGTTATGTGTGTTTGTATATTTTGTGCTGCTTAGGAGTGGGTGGGGTGAAGCCAGCACAATAATTGAATACAAGTGAAAAATTAATACCGTTCTGCCGTTAGCGCTTCGTTGTTGTTGTTGCTTTTTTTGTGCATTGCGCACTTAATTCGTGTGCGTGTTTATGTGTGTGTGCTGAGCGTCAAAATTGGAAATTTAAAAACGGTGCTCGAAAACATAAAAAGTGCAGAAAAACTGCACAACAAACTAGACTTTAGCAATATATATATATATATATTTATATGTATATAAACACATATGTATATAAACGTGTGTGCTTATATGTATTTGCTAGTGCATGTACAGTGGTACCTTAATAATCGTAAACTTTTTGATGAGTCAACAGTTAAAATATCAAAGTTGTCTAAAATTTAATTTTCTTTATTTCAGTTAACTATTACAGTTAACCAGGAATTTTAATTTAATTTTAAAGATGGCCTCCATAGAGAAAAATTTCTATATATATATTATATATGTGTGTGCATGTATTTGTGTGCGTGTGCATGTTTCCTGTTGCCAGGCAGTGCAGCAGGAGAAACAACAACGCAACGACGAACGCAACGAAAACAACAACAACAGCAAGCACGGAATGGAATTCGTGCAGCGATTTCTAACAGCTATCCCTATTTTTATTGCTCTGTGCTCTGCTCTTCTTATTTTTAGGTCAGCAGCCAGCGAGTGAGCAGCGTCGTGATTCGATTTTCGCCATAAGCTTCGCCGACTTTTCGCTTCAAACTGCTGCCGGTGAAAATTAAACTAAGGCACACACACACACCAACACACACTAACAAACACACACACTCACAAAACACACACACACACAAAAACACACACACAAAAACACACACACACAAAGACATACGTACACACCAACACACACAAATACACATATTGCATGCCTATATACAAAATGAATGTAGGATGCTGCTCAACACTTACGCAACGCTAGCGACATCTGACGGTACATTAAGATAACTCTAAACCAACGCTGCACTCGCAAAAAGTTCCGCTCCGCAATAAGTAAAAGAAGAAGAAAAAAAAAATGGCAACCAACAGCAACTCGTCGGCAAACACTTCGCTTGCCACAACACCGGCAACAACGCCAACCGCGATGACAACAGCGAAAAGATTGGGCTACAACACATGCTCGCCATCCTCAACATCATCGGTAATCTGCGAGGAGGTCTTCAATGAGGCCTGTCTGCCATCATCCGACGGTGAGTTCCACACACCAAAATATGTAACATCTCCAGATAAACGGAATCTGTATTGTAAAACTAACTTATGCAATGACTCAGTCTATTCTCTCTTCCCTAATCAAAAAATTAAAATTATGAAAAAAAATATTTATGTGCAAAATCGAATATTTCAGCTGTAGCTTAAATACTAAGAACAAATAAGAATAAATACTAATTTCATAGGCAAATATTCCTTTAAAAAGCTTTGCACCCAGTCATGAGCATATTTTTATTAAGAAGCCCAAACTGTTCCCTAATTGGCTGGCTAGAAACACGTACATATATATACACACACTAAACGAACGCAGATAAGTACAAAGACTGACTCCTCGCACAACAGAATTTGACTCCACCAGACAGCTTTCAATGGTTGTTAACAGCACTTGTGCCTTTTCTGTTAACAATGCCAAAATTAGCCGCTGTGCGGGAGAATTTAATTTTCACAATTGATTACAAAAATATAATGAAGCTTTCACATTCACAGCGGTTGTAAAGAAGAAGATACGAAGTTACATGCAATAACTTTGACAAATTGTTGTTATTTTAGGTAATCTTTCCAATATTATATTTTTTTGTGCTTCCAAAAGTCTGACTAGATATAGTCCAATAACATTTTTATTTATATTACGGTAGTTATCGATTATCGATACATCGAGCACAATGCGCATGTGCTTGATGCTGGCTCATATACCAAAATCAACACTGACTGCTGCTGCTGCTTGGAAAAACAACAAAAAGAAACATCGCCTAGCAATATTCTGCACTGCATTGGCAACACTGGCAGGAGCAGCATTCCTTCTGAAAAGCCGAAGAAAGAAGACGGCAGCTGAAATCGGTCGGTTGAATCTAAAATTGCTTAAATTGTGACAATATATATTTATATATATTATATATATGTATATACATATATATATATATATATATATATATATATAGATATATATATATTTGTGTTATTTGTTTTTGTTGTTTTTGCTGCTGCAAGTGCCACGTGTAAATGTATTTAGCAGTGAGCTTTTCAATTGAATTACAATTTTTTTCTTTCATCTTGCAATATGTTTGCCAAAGTGTTATGTGTGTTTGTATATTTTGTGCTGCTTAGGAGTGGGTGGGGTGAAGCCAGCACAATGATTGAATACAAGTGAAAAATCAATACCGTTCTGCCGTTAGCGCTTCGTTGTTGTTGTTGTTTTTATTGTGCATTGCGCACTTAATTCGTGTGCGTGTTTATGTGTGTGTGCTGAGCGTCAAAATTGGAAATTTAAAAACGGTGCTCGAAAACATAAAAAGTGCAGAAAAACTGCACAACAAACTAGACTTTAGCAATATATATATATATTTATATGTATATAAACACATATGTATATAAACGTGTGTGCTTATATGTATTTGCATGTGCATGTACAGTGGTACCTTAATAATCGTAAACTTTTTGTTGAGTCAACAGTTAAAATATCAATAAAGTTGTCTAAAATTTAATTTTCTTTATTTCAGTTAACTATTACAGTTAACCAGGAATTTTAATGTAATTTTAAAGATGGCCTCCAAAGAGAAAAATTTCTATATATTTATTATATATGTGTGTGCATGTATTTGTGTGTGTGTGCATGTTTCCTGTTGCCAGGCAGTGCAGCAGGAGAAACAACAACGTAACGACGAACGCAACGAAAACAACAACAACAGCAAGCACGGAATGGAATTCGTGCAGCGATTTCTAACAGCTATCCCTATTTTTATTGCTCTGTGCTCTGCTCTTCTTATTTTTAGGTCAGCAGCCAGCGAGTGAGCAGCGTCGTGATTCGATTTTCGCCATAAGCTTCGCCGACTTTTCGCTTCAAACTGCTGCCGGTGAAAATTAAACTAAGGCACACACACACACCAACACACACTAACAAACACACACACACACCAACACACACTAACAAACACACACACACACAAAAAAACACACACAAAAACACACACACACACAAAGACATACGTACACACCAACACACACAAATACACATATTGCATGCCTATATACAAAATGAATGTAGGATGCTGCTCAACACTTACGCAACGCTAGCGACATCTGACGGTACATTAAGATAACTCTAAACCAACGCTGCACTCGCAAAAAGTTCCGCTCCGCAATAAGTAAAAGAAGAAGAAAAAAAAAAATGGCAACCAACAGCAACTCGTCGGCAAACACTTCGCTTGCCACAACACCGGCAACAACGCCAACCGCGATGACAACAGCGAAAAGATTGGGCTACAACACATGCTCGCCATCCTCAACATCATCGGTAATCTGCGAGGAGGTCTTCGATGAGGCCTGTCTGCCATCATCCGACGGTGAGTTCCACACATCAAAATATGTAACATCTCCAGATAAACGGAATCTGTATTGTAAAACTAACTTATGCAATGACTCAGTCTATTCTCTCTTCCCTAATCGAATCCTTTTTTTTTCTCAAAATTTAATTATTGTAAATTTTATATTTATAAAGTATGTGAATTTATATTTATTTAAATCTCTATTAGAATTGACAGTAAATTTGTTAAAACCAGAAACACTGAATCATCCCATAAGGCTCTGAAATATTTCCAGAATCTCATTTAAAAAATGAACAAATTGAAGTCCCTTTTAAAAATTTAATAATTAAAAAACTGTTTTGAAATTTATAAAAAGTTTTCTAAAAATACTTGCCTTAAATAGTTATATGAAATAAATATATATATATATATATATATATATGTATGTATATATGTGTATATATATACATATATATTTGTGTTTGTATGTGTGTATGATTTAGTGGTTGGTTTTTGTTTTTGTACCCTGAACCCATTAAAAATTACTAAAAAGGGTATATGAGTTTGTGCAAACGTATGTAACAGGCAGAAAGGAGCATCTTCGACCCCATCAAGAATATATATTCTACATCAGGATCAATAGACGAATCGATATAGCCAGTCAGTCTGTATCAATAGGCGGATCTCAGAGACTAAAAGAGCTAGAACTTTGCAATATATGTTCTCGTATATTCGCCACAGAACAAATTAGCTTTATTTTATCGATAACTGCCTCCGTTTCTCGATTATCGATACATTTCGATTTCCGTTAGCAATAAATGCCACAATTTTAAAAGCAAAATCTTCTAAAAAAAAAATAAAAACTCACAATTTGCAGCTGATTAAATTTCATCAAGATATTTTCACATCGGTCTTGAGGCGCACGTTCTTCACCTTGAGGCAGCGGTAATTGTCCTCGAGCAGACGCTTCTCGCAGCGCACCTTCTCGAAGAGTCGCTCCTCGCCGTTGTCACGCAGACGCTGCTTCTCCAGCTCCAGCTCATGGACGAGCTTGTTCCTCAGCTGGACCAATTGGGCGGCGTGCTCCCGTCGCAGTATCTCCTGCTCGGAGCGCAGATCCCGCTCCAGTTCCTGCTGCAGCTCGGAGAGATTCGATTGGCGCGTGGACATGCGCTGCTTGTGCTCACTGACCACTTGGCCACGCTTCTATTGGAGCTTATGCTTCGCTGTTCGCGATACTTCTCAAGCTGCAGCTCGAACGCCACCTCCAGCTGGTGCTGATGGCAGGTCAGACGCAGAACGTATTCGTGCCGCAAACTCTTGAGGCGCGTTTATGCTCCCGCCTCACGCACTCCATGTCCTGCTGCAGCTGCTGCAAAGCGGCCGCCTCGCTCAACATCTCGCTGGCGCCCGGCTCCCATTTTTGCTTGAGCAGACCCACCAGTTTGCTGGCCATTTTCAGCGAGCGCATGCCGAGCTTCTCGTGGGCGGTCTGTGCGGATTTCCGGCGTAGCTGCTCCAGTTCGTGGCTGTGCTTGCGTACCAGCTCGTCGAGATTGAACGGATTGTTGTCCTGCTCGGACTTAGTGATGATGCTGCGCACCGAGCTGCCCTTCGAATCGGAGTCGGTGTCCTCATACAGCGGCTTCACCGCTGCGCTCTCCTTCAGCTTGTCCAAATAGCTGCTCGCCGCACTCGTTCCCAATATGGAGCCCGATTGCGGATCCGCATTTAGCTCGGACGACGACTTCTTCAACATGTGGATGGTTTGCTCTTTGGGCAAGTTGATTATGTCTATCGATTTGTTGGCATCGATGATGAATGGATTCAGGCTGCACATGCCCACCATGGCATCCGGGTCATCGACATCCTCATCCAACACATCATTATCAACATCATCATCATCGTTGCTGTCTTCTTATCCTCTTGTTCATCCCCATTCCGCATCCGCATCCTATTCCACATCCACATCTGTATCCTCCTCTCCATTCGCATCCGCATTATTAGCCAATGCCTTTGCCTCGCTCTGCTTCACTTGCGCAACAACATTATCGTCCTCTTCATCGGTGTTGATGGACAGCTTGCGTTGCGTGCTCGCATCCTCCTCAACGGGTGACGAGCTGCTCATGCGCCCACCGGTCAGACTGGAGTCACGCAGTATTCCCTTGACCCCCGTGGCTGCGACGCCCGCCTCCGCCGCTGCTGCCAATGATGAGCCCAAAATTTTGCCGCGCGACTCCAAAAAGCGACTGACGCCGCCACTAAAGCCATTTGGACCCGGTAAGCTGCTTGCCGTTGGCAACGTACACAGACTCAATTTATTTACAGCACCCACAACTGGACCGGCTCCTGCTGCAGCCACTCCGGAGGCAAGATGAATGCTGCCATTGTTCAGGGGAGAGCTCATGTAGTCGAGCAGTTCATCTGTGCCTTGCATGCTGCGTATGCCCGAATCCAACTGCGATACATCATCATCATATATATATATATATATATATATATTATATATATATATATATAATATGTTCAGCCTGAAATTATGTAACAGAAACCGCATAATTTTTGATTTTAGAAATTATTAATAATAAGGAGATAATTAATTATAGTCGAATTTCTAATCAGAAAAATTCAGAATTGGTTGAATTTACCATGAATGAAATTGGTAAACATTTGTTGCTTGCCGTCCGTCCGTCCGTTTGTATATATATATAGATATATATAAATATATATGTATATATGTATATGCATATATATATGTATATATAAGTGAGCTGTGTAGGAATATGAATAAAGGATAAAGCTTGGTCATGCAGGTGTCCTGTGTAGGGTTTCTGCTGTAATATGTTGTCCTTCAGTTTAATGGGTCAACTTAATATCTAGAATACATGCAACACTTATATGTATATATGTATATATATATACATATATATTTGTGTTTGTATGTGTGTATGATTTAGTGGTTGGTTTTTGTTTTTGTACCCTGAACCCATTAAAAATTACTAAAAAGGGTATATGAGTTTGTGCAAACGTGTGTAACAGCCAGAAGGGAGCATCTTCGACCCCATCAAGAATATATATTCTACATCAATCAATAGACGAATCGATATAGCCAGTCAGTCTGTATCAATAGGCGGATCTCAGAGACTAAAAGAGCTAGAACTTTGCAATATATGTTCTCGTATATTCGCCACAAAACAAATTAGCTTTATTTTATTGATAACTGCCTCCGTTTCTCGATTATCGATACATTATGATTTCCGTTAGCAATAAATGCCACAATTTTAAAAGGAGAATCTTCTAAAAAAATAAAAACACAAAATTTGCACATGATTAAATTTCATCAAGATCGGTTAAGAAACACACAAATTATGGTTGAAAATATAGCCTCATATTTCTGGCTATTTCTGGACTGAAAACTTTTTAAAGGGAAATTTCGCAACGAAATGAGAGTACTTTTAACAACTGGGCTCAGGGTATATCGTAGTCGAGCTTACTCAACTACAGCATTCTGTTTTTTTTTTATTAGTTCAAGCCAGCTGTTTGAAGGAACTGGAACTTGTGCAACTCGAGAACCACATAAACTTTAAAACTGTGGACAAGTTGGGCTTTAGTACTCGATTTGAAGTTGTCGCAGTCAAACTGTGTGCCAGATGATTATGTTCTTTGTGTGTGTGTGTGTGTGTAGATTGTTCGCTATGACGACAACAACTACCCCAAAGTATTGCGCACAAGTTGGCCAAAACCAATGTATTTTGGCTGGCAATTGACGACGATGTTGCCGTTGGAAACCAACGTTGACCGCTTCAGATACTTTTGACGTTGTTGGTCGAAAAGTGGTTGCTGTTGACAAACAGACAAACTGACAGCCAGACGGACAGAGGGACAGATGGCCAGACTGTCAGCTGTAATCAATATGGGGGAGCGGAATATGCCATATGCAATATGTAAAATATAAAATGCAAAGTGCAAAATGCCGGCCACGTCGTCATTGCGAATTCAGTTTTCAGTATTCAGTTGCCAGTTTGCTTGGACGGGCTTTTCAAAATGTTTTAGTGTTCTGTTTGTTTTGGGCCAAATGGAATTTTTAAGCACTTAAAGCAGGCAAGTCTCAGTTTCCAACGGATTCGAGATAACCACACTCGAGGGCTTTTTCTCGATGAAAGGAAAATTCTCATATTTGGCCAAAAGATTTCCATTCATTCCATTCCATTCAAGCCACACACACAACGAGGCCAAGGAGGTGGTATGTGGGCGGAGGGAGGAGTACGGTTAAATTGATATGGGTGCGACACAGTTTGTAATGTTTTCATTACTCTTAATTGCCATTAAAAACGTTATTGTGCTGACAAGCTAAGTATGCACCAACTATATAGATATATATCCATATATATATTTATATATATACTGTAAAATACTTAGGCTAAAAGCTTTTAGGGGCAACGAGGACACCAAAGCGTTAAGTGGGGCAGTCCAAAACAATGGCGATGACACATATAATATATATATAAAAAATATAGCTGACATATTCGATTACAAAATGATAATATTCTAGTGGAAATTTTGAGCATCACTTACCGTTTTCAAAGTGCTTGAATACGATAAGATTTAAGTTGTTTACAAATTTAAATTTCTTGACGCAACTGAATAGATGTGGAAATAGCTTTGTGGATATATCTGCTAAGTTTCTGCTGATTGCAAATGTTCAATTTTAAATTGCTTAAGTAAACTCAAACTGAACTTTAATAGAGATTTTAATTTTTTTAATTAAATTTATATTTTTGTAAAATAACTCAAAACTAAACTGTCATTTGACAAATCACAATATAAATCGATTTATTATAAATAATTATTCGTTTTCGTGCCACAGAAATTAATGATTATGCGACAATAATTGGCATCGAGTCAATCAAGGAACCGCATTTACTATATCTGGCCAAGGAGGGGCTTATGGCCGCATTGCCGACAGAGTGGAAGATTTGGTAAGTCATCTCTTATCTATATATATTTTTAGATATATGTATAAATTCTGATCTTGTTTGCAGTTATTCGGAGGAGAAGAGCGGACATTATTATCACAATACCCGAACGAAGCAGTCGCAGTGGGACCATCCGTTGGACGCCGTCTATCGCGATCTCGTCGAGCAGACGCGTCAGAAGCTGTTGACGGCAACAGCAGGCGTTGCCACACCCATTATTGATAATTCGGATGATGTGTCGCAGTTGGATTCGGGCATACGCAGCATGCAAGGCACAGATGAACTGCTAGACGACATGAGCTCTCCCCTGAACAATGGCAGCACTCATCTTGCCGCCGGAGGGGCTACAGCAGGAGCCGGCCCAGTTTTGGGTGCTGCAAATAAATTGAGTCTGGGCACGTTGCCAACGGCGAGCAGCTTTCCGGGTCCAAATGGCTTTAGTGGCGGCGTCAGTCGCTTTCTGGAGTCGCGCGGCAAAAGTTTTGGGCCCATCTTTCAGCCGGTGAAGAACACCCGCTTCGAGGTGGCCAAAACTACGGCGCAAATCAGTCTGGCCATGAAATTTGGACAGGCGGCGGCAGCAAGCAATATGGAACCAACGCTGGAGCAGCGCAAGGGGGCATTCCAGTTGTCCGGCACTGGAGCCATGTTCCTCAAGTCGCGGCGTCAAATGGAGCCGACATCAGTGACATTGGCGGCAGCGGCGGAGGCGGGTGTCGCAGCCACGGGGGTCAAGGGCATACTACGTGACTCCAGTCTGACTGACATGCGTCGGCGTTTCGAGCGGGATGAGGAGACATCTGCGCCCGTCGAGGACAAGAAAAGCGTGCGCTTCAATCTGGTCGAAACGCACACCATGACCAGCTCGTCACCCGCCGAGGAGGATGAGGACACGCAACGCAAGCTGACACAGAGTCCCGAGCTGTCCATCAACACTGACGAGCAGGACGATGATGTTGTTGCGCAACTGGAGAAGAAGGAGACACAGGCATTGGCTAATAATGCGGATCCGAATGCAGAAGAGGATGCAGATGTGGATGTAGAAGAAGATCCGGATGCGGATGGCGGTGAGCAAGAGGACAACGATGACGACAACGATGACGATGATGGGGATGATGACGTGTGGGATGACGATGTTGATGAGCCGGATGTGATGGTAGGCATGTGCAGCCTGAATCCATTCATCAGCGATGCCAACAAATCGATACGCATCATCAACTTGCCCAAAGAGCAAACCATCCAAATGCTGAAGAACTCGTCAACCGAGCTAAATGCGGATCCGCAATCGGGCTCCGTATTGGGAACGAGTGCGGCGAGCAGCTATTTGGACAAACTGAAGGAGAGCGCAGCGGTGAAGCCGCTGTATGAGGACACCGACTCCGATTCGAAGGGCAGCTCGGTGCGCAGTTTTATCATCAATAAGTCCGAGCAGGACAATAATCCGTTCGATCTAGACGAGCTGGGACGCAAACACAGCCACGAGCTGGAGCAGCTGCAGCGGAAATCCGCACAGACCGCCCACGAGAAGCTTGGCCTGCGCTCGCTGAAAATGGCCAGCAAACTGGTGGGTCTGCTCAAGCAAAAATCGGACCCGGGCGCCAGCGAGATGTTGAGCGAGGCGGCCGCCCTGCAGCAGCAGCACCAGGACATGGAGTGCGTGAGGCGGGAGCATGAGACGCGCCTCAAAAGTTTGCGGCACGAATACGATCTGCGTCTGACCTCGCATCAGCACCAACTGGAGGAGGCGTTCGAGCTGCAGGTGGAGGAGTATCGCGAGCAGCTGGAGCTTCAGCTACAATCAAAGCGTGCCCATGTGGTCAGTGAGCACAAACAGCGGATGTCCACGCTCCAATCGAATCACTCCGAGCTGCTGCAGGAATTGGAGCGGGATTTGCGCTCCGAGCAGGAGATACTGCGCAGGGAGCACGCCGCCCAATTGGCCCAGCTGAGGGACAAGCTCGCCCATGAGCTGGAGTTGGAGAAGCAGCGTCTGCGCGACAACGGCGAGGAGCGACTCTACGAGAAGGTGCGCTGCGAGAAGCGTCTGCTCGAGGACAAGTACCGCTGCCTCAAGGAGAAGTATGTGCGCCTCAAGACCGATGTGAAACTGTCGCTGGAGCGACGCAGTCGCCGCCGCGAGACGCAGGCCCTGCAACAGCAGCAGCATGGCCAGCACAGTGTGCACCACACCAATACGAACACCACAACCGGCTCCGAAACGGAGCGTTCCATTTCGCAGAAGCCATCGATTGGCAACAGCGAGAACCGCTCGTTGAGCTACTCGGAGCAGGCAACGGCTGGCGTCAGTCAGAGTGGCACAGCCACAGCTGGCACGGCTACGGCTGGGACGACTGGGACAGCTGGCGGCGCTGTTGTTAAGCTGAAACCACCGGTGCCGCCAAAGACGCATCTGAGCAAGACGGGCATTGCCAGCAAGTATCTGAAGCAGCTGCAGCTGCAGGATGACACGAATACCTCGCTCAGCCAGTCGGACACGACCATCTCCAATAATTATAGCAAGGGTCGCTATTTGGCTGCCCCAAAATCCATAAGCCACCACTCGGCACAGACAGTGGCAACTGGCGGTGGAGGAGGAGGCGGCGGCGGAACAGGAGCAGCATCATCCGGTGGCGTGCTGCTCAGCGATAATGGTAACTCCGATTCGGAGGCAGTGGCCAACAACTGCAATCAGCAGGAGAACAACAACAACAATAACAATAGCAAATCTTTGGTCGCATTGCCGCGCAAGAAACTCTTCTCGCGCACCAAGTCGGCGTCTACGTCGCGCCTTAACTCGGACAACTACAAGCAGCAGCTGGAGCGCCCTTGCACTCCGGTCGAGAACTTGCGCCATCAGCTGCAGAAGCTGGAGGATCTCGAGGATCAGTTTCCGGAGCACACGCTGGATACGACATATCATCTGCGCTACCCATTCACGGACATCTCCAATGAACATGCGGCCGTCGTTGGCTCTGTGGTTGGCTCCGAGTTGGAGTTCTTCAAGCATCGCATCCATTTGGAGAGGGACTCGGTGCGCAGGGCGAAGGAATCGTTGCGCACACAGCGCACCAATTTCCGGGCACGTCAGCGCGAGGTTAAGCAGCGACACAAGAGCATCGCTCTGGCTGCGCCCAGGCACTCGCTGGACCAGTTGATCCAGGAGGAGAAGGATCTTACCGAAATGGAGGTGAATCTGCATCGGACAAGGGCTCTGCTCGGCGAGAAGGTGATTCGGTTGCGCCACTTGGAGCAGAGCCTGTTGCGCATCTACGAAAAGGAGAAGCCCAGCTTGGAGCTGGACGCCAAGGATGATGCGACCACATTGAGTGATCTCTCCTCGCATTCCAGTTCCGGTTTCAGCAGCACCGATTTCGCCAGCGGTGCCGATCTGCACAAGCGCAAGGAATACTTCCAGCAGGACTCCAACGAGTGCATTCAGAATCTGGAGATCCTCAATGCTGAGATCCGTGAAATACTCGACATTCTCGGCCAGAAGCAGCATCTGCAGCAACATCAGCAGCAGCAACATTCGCAACAGTTGCATCAACTTCCGCATCCGACAGCGGCCAGCTTGGCCATGCCATTGGCCATGCCACTGGCCATGCCGATGATATCGCCCAATGAGCTGAGCTGGTCGCACATGCTCAGCCAGCAGTCGTCGTCGGGTGGCGCTGGCGGTGTTGGTGTTGGTGTTGCCGGTGGTACAGCACTGCAGACGAGCAGCTCGGGGCACACACTGAGCGGCAGTGCGGTGCATGCACCACAATCGATACCCACACTGGCCGATCGACTGGAGACGTATCGCCAGCTGGCCGCCGGACGCATGCACAGCTCGATGGGTGGCGCCATACTGGCGGCAAACACGATCGTCTCGCAGAGTCCGCGTGCAGTGAACTATACAACCAGCCTGGTGGAGCGCACCAGGGATCTGCGCAACTGGCTGCGTCAGGCGAAGACGGAGCACGAGCTGCTCACCGGCATGGGTGTGCAGCAGGGACTTGCCTTGGGCGCACATTTGCCTGCCAGCGGCGCTGCTGTTGGCCAGCTGGCTACCACATCCGCCGCTGCTCCATCGCCAGGTGCTGCTGCTGCTGCGGCTGCTGCTGTTGTTGCTGCAGCGGCGCAAAATAATTTGTAAGGCAACCAAATCTAGACAAATATTATTGTACTTAAAAATGCATCGATTTTAGTTGAATTCTTTGCTAAAAAAAAAATGCAAAACAGAAGATGCTGAACAAAAGCCTATTATTATGATTATTATTATAATTATTATTATTATTATAATTATTATTATAATTATTATTAAAATTATAATTTGCAGTAGCTTTAGTCTGCCTTTCGTCTGCCTTTTTACTGAGCCTAGCAATGTTTTTTCCATTTCTTCTGTTCAAGTTTAACTAAGTTGCAACTGCTGCGCATACCCTGTAAAAAGTATATATATATATACATATATATTTACATATAGCTGTCTACCACACAGGGTATCCATTAGTCGAGCAGCCCACTTGTTCGAGACTTGTTTTCGTTTTAGTTCTTAAGAGTTGTTAACCTGTTCAACGCTAGTCTATTTTAGCATATTTATATATATATATATATTATGCATACCCTATAATTTGCTGCAAATAGGTTAAACGCTTACTCGCAGTTGGCATAGCGTGCCTCACTGAAAGACAAGTAAATTTTAGTCGTTAGTTAAAAAAAAAAAAACCAAATAACGAAAAGCATATTTAAGCAAAACGTTATTGAATTAAAATACTAAAAAAAAAAAAAACAATCCCTATAAATATTAACATATATCTTTTTTTTTTTCTTTAACTAAGTGAATTAACTGCAAGTTAATCGGACTGTCATAGTTAATTAGCAACTTAAATTCTCGATTGTTGTTGCAAATGTTTGAGGCGAGCAAATGTTTAGTCAACCAATTTGCATGGGGCAAAAAATTCAAAAAAATGCTAATTAAAAAATCAATAATTCAATCAAAAATCAAATGTAAAAAAAGTATCATCTGAGATAATCAGAGTGCAAAGCAAATAGATTAATGACCGAACCATAATAACCAAATAATCAAAGTGTTGCGATTTCTTATATTTGATATGAATAATAATGATAAAAAAAAAGATGACGATAAAATTTCTGAATGTGACTCAATACTCAAAATGCACAAGAAGCAAATATTGAAAGAGAAGTCAAATCGAAACGAAAGATATTTTATGATAACTCTAAGCAAATACATAAGAAAAGCGGCTAAAACTTATCTATGAATATAGAACATCAAAACCAAACAGGATCTCTCTTTTTATAAGAATCTATCAACCTTAACACAAATAAGAAGTAAAAATGAATTTGAACCACTTGAAATACTTTATACAATTATTAGATAAAATTTATACACTTAATGAAATCGTGCCTAGGGGCAAACAAACTGAGCAGATCTTCAGCTCTGATTGTATTATTTATAATCCCTATTTTCATTACATATTTTTATTATTCTCTTTTTTTTATATTACATATCAGCAGAATCTTTTCCACTGTTGGATCTGAGAAGTTTGTTTGCCGTGGGCCGTTTCCCCAAGATGATATAAAGTTAAAGAATAAATTATTGAATGTTTGAATGTTTTATCTTATAAATATCAAAGATAAAGATGAATATATAGTTAGAGATCAGATCAGAGCAGAGCTATAAAACATGTTGTATGAAAAGCACAATTTATGGGAATGCAGAAATTTCAACATTTGTTGAGGGTTGTTTAATTTCTAGTCATGGTTTTTATTAGCAAAAGGCAAATGTTGGCAAGTTGGCTGAGACAGAAGCAGGTACATTATATAATATATTAGACATATACTATATCTAATCAATATAGCCAAATAATAATCAAAAGAAAAAATTAGACAAACAACAACTCGGAGCGAAGTGAGATATTATCGCAAATTGAACCTATCCAAAAGTAATACTTACATCAACAATAATATTCCAAAAATACTTAGATAATCTAATATTTTTTAAATTATACAAATACAGATCCGATTAAAAAAAAAAATAAACCAATCAAAACGATTACAGTTACGAGTATAAAATACATTTTCTACTATTTTCTATAGCATTTCTAGAGTATTACGTATATCGAAAAGAAAAAGAAAAACTTGTCACTTTCAGTTCCTTGAGCACTCACACAGACACACACACACACACAGACACTCCCACACATACTTACATATTTAAACTTAATGTAGAAGGTTAAGTCTGAAAAAAAAATACCAAAAAGTTGTGCTCCCCAAACAATAGTGAAAGGAATACTTAAGATAAAAAATGTGGAGAAAGAGAGATAAAAATTAGAAGAAAAAATGAGAGAGAGAGCTATTATCAGAGCCATATATGCCATATATATATATATATATATATATATATATAGACATACATGTGTGTATACTCGTACTTGCATAATACGATGCCTACGATTATTATCGATTACCGATTACCGAATATGATATATGTACTTATGTATATGCGATGTTGTGATATTTGACTCTAGCGATATAAGGCCTCAGTTAAGTTATGAATCTATTCTATACACTGCGCAAGAGATAGAGAGAGAAACAGAGAGAGAGATAGAGAGAGAGAGAGGAGGAGTAGGAGAGAGATAGGAAGAGGAAGAGAGAGATTGCACAATTTAGTTTCTATTCAAGCCGTCCCCTTTGTTGTACATCCTCTTCTACCCCACCAATTGGTTTTCCCAGATACATATGTATATATATATATATATGTATATGTATATTCATGTGATAGCTACTAAATTTTGTTTCTTTAATGTAATCATTTTGCTAGTAAAGTATTTCCCAAATAACATAATGATTTAACTTACATGCAAAGGCTTATCTATATATATATATATATATATACTTATATATATGTATTGCCTGTTCAAGAATGACTTTTATGTTTTTCACCACAAAGCAAAGAATTATGATTAGCGCTTTACGCTTTCATTCAGATAAATTAAATAAAAAAAAAAACTTATATAGAATACAATTGCATATATATATATATATATATATATATATATATGTGTGAGTGTGAACATTTATGTGTACGATGTTTAATCGGACAACTTGTAGCATTTAACCGAAATTTGATTAGCAATAACAATTGAAAGCAACGCACAAAGCACAATTAAGAGATTTAGGGACGGAACAGAGATTATTCATAGGAATCTTATATAATATCTTCGGACATACATACATATATACCTACATACATACATATATATATATATACAACAGACGAAATATTTTATAATATTGAGAAATTAGAAAATTGGAAAATTGTTATTTTAGGTTCTTGATCGGTCGAGTACAAAAGGGTTTTGGATCTACTAAAAATTAAAAATCAAAAAGATTTAACAATTAAATACAACTATGAGAAATGTTTATTAAATAACTATGTGAAGAAAATTATTATATATTGATATATTATGTATGGATATTATATGATATATGCGAGCATCCTTATAAGCAGTCTGACAACAATAACAGCAACAACAAGAGCAAAACACTCGGCTGAACAGAAAAGACAATTTTATCAGCTAAAATCCGTTTAGCGAATTTGCTTAAGATAAGTGAAACGTATGTCATTAAATATTGTGAAATAAACGAAAACGATTTAAATAAAAAGAAAATAAATAAATTTCAAACAAAATTGAAACCAAATAATTAGCACGAAATTTAACAAGAACTAGTCAAGAACAGCAAAAATAAAAACAATAAATAAAAATTAAAAAAAAAAAACAAATTAAAATTTTGCTTAGTCTTATTTTATATATATATTTTATACATCATGATTTTAACATATATCCTTTTCAGGCTTTTTATTCAGACGAGTTCTCAATAATACTTAAAAAAAAAACCAAATTATTATTTGCACTGCATTTAATTTGTTTTCCTTCGAAACTTAAAAAGCTAATTTTAGCCAATTTTTTATAGTTGCATAAATTTTCAAGTGCAACAAACTGAGAGATGCAACAGAAGGGAATAGCAATCCGTGGCAAACAGTTAAAATTTTAAATATGCTCTGAAATACGAACCGATTCCATTTGGTTCAGTTTGCCAACTGCCTTTAAAATTCCTCCTAATTTTGTGTCAATAAAACTGTCGTCGACAACGTCGCCAATTGGCGTGTTGCTGCCTCTTGGCGTTTATCTGTGTACCTGCTTTGCTTGCCACATTCACACTCAACATTTTTGTCTATTTCTTTTTTTACAGCCAATTCATTGCCAATTCGATAATGGTACAGGTGTGGGTGGCGAGGGTAGGTAGGGGGTGTGCGTGGGGGGATGTGTTTTGCGCATTTTGGCATGCAACATTTGTTGAGACCCTCGACTCGAGCAGGAACCCAAACAGTTGCAAAATAACCGTGCTTACAGCCAAGCGTGCCATTATTTAATTATTCAACGAAAAAATTAACATTAAATAAACGCTGTGTTTTATCAATAGATATACCTAAACATGAACTATCTTGCCCCTCCCGCGCCACACAATGCGAGCAATAACAAGCAGAGCAGCAGCGGACACAGTGGAAATTCGCCGCGGCTGATCAGTCGTTCAGTTTCGCCATGTCGCTATCGCTGTCGGGCGAATTCGTTGGCTCCCCCCACACAGCAGGACTCAGCTTCATCGCCACAGCCGCTGCGTAGGCGAACACCATGCTCCTCATCCAATCTCAACGAAATTTATCGGCCGCGCTGCAACACTGATCCCAGCAACAGTAACATTAAAAAGCCGACAGCGACGCGCAGTGTCCTTGGATCTCTGTTGCGACAGACGCTTAAGGTGACATCGGCATCGGTTGGCTTCAGTGCCAGAGAGGAGCGGTAAGCAGCTGTTAAAGTAATAGTAAAAAAAATAAGCTCTCAGCCTAAGTAAATATTTGCGACGAAATAGAGTTGAACGGACACATTTCGTTCATTTCGCTCCAATTCGCTTAATTTTTGCAAGGTCAGCGATCTTAATTTTTACATGTAATTGTTGTTTTCGTTATTGCTCGTTGCTCATTTGAAATGTGCTATGTGTTTAACATTTAGAAATAATGGGTGTGTATTTTTGTTTTTGTTGGCTGTTTATCTATCAGCTGGGCATATATTTTTTTGGCGCTAGTTGTCTAAGCGTGACGGCTGCCTGTTTTGTTGCCAATTAATTTATTGCGTGAACGTTTCGTTTTGTTTTCGCTTGCTCAATAAGCAAATGCCCACACACACGCAGATCTGCGATGCGTTGCGCTTGAGAGGCGTTAGGTGGCGCTGAGTAACTTACATCAGCGCCCACTAATAAGCTTGACCTTTCGCTTCTGCTTTAACCGTTGCTTTTGTCACTGATTCTGCTTTCTGCTGACGCCTTACGCATTAGAGATAAGCGCGTGCTGAGATATTTTCAGTCACGTGTTACTAAAAGAAATATTTATATATACTAGGAAGGTACGTTTATCATGCACACAATCTTATTTACTCATTCGAAAAGTAAATGCAACAGCTGCGCATTGCATAACAATATGACCACACATTCGCGCACAAATATCAGTGTTATCAATTTGGTTCATTTTTAATTGTGGAAAGTAGATTCCGCTGCAGAAATATATACATGTATATATACATGCGCATACTCACTTTCAGTAAAGTGTGAGTGCGATAAATATTTGGCTGACAGCATCTGAGTTGTGCTCCTTACATATGTATGTATATGTGTATGCATTGCATTGCACATTGTTTCTATCAGTCCATATGCATGTTGTGCTGTGATGTGCGCTCTCTTCCTCTTGCTCTACAATGCTGTGCTTTCTGTGACGCTCTCTTTTCATTCAATATGTTTGCTCGCTTGCTCGCTAATCACGCCCTGGGCAACGAAACGCGCTTTAATTCACAGGACACACACACACATACACCACCCAAATTATTATAATTCGGCTCACTTTCGTATAGGTCGAGAATATATTCAAAAAAAACTTTGTCGAAATTCGACAAATAACTTTTGTTAAACTCGATAATTTATATTTAGCCGATATTTACTATTTTTAGATTGATCCATTCAAGTCTAACGGCAAATCAAAAAAATTAAGAAAGATAACTATGTAGAGTATAATTTCTGTAGCTACAAATTTAGATTATGTTGTTTTCTAGAGAAGTACGAGTTATTAAAAATTTTTCAAAAGGGAGCTTGGACATTTTTTTTAGAAGAATAACATTTGTGTGTGCATCACTTTAGCGAGTGACGACTGTATTGCCAATATGTTCCACTGTAGGCGCTGCCACCATTTGGTGGTGGCTTGCAAGCTTAAACCTACCACCAACGCAACAGCTAAGGCTAACGGTGCTGCTGCTGCTGCTGCGACTGTGAATGCCATAATGCCGCAACGACAGAATAGCAGAAACAGTTGTAACAGCAGCAGAAGTAGCAGCGGCCCTTGTCATATTCTTTGGAGAGTTGAGCGCGTCGTAACGTTAACGGGATCTGTCCGGTATACAAAAAAAACAAATAATAATATAAATAAAGAACAGCAGAACAGCCGTGCGAAATTTGTAGTTTTAAAAGTTAACACAACACGCAACCGAAAAAAATACCGAAATTCGCAATTGGCATAGTCCTGTGCGTAAACGTAAGGAACAGTTAAAGCGCACGCAGTCAAAACAACAACAAGAACAATTCACAAAAAGTGTAAAAAGTGTTTGGAAAAATTTTACCATACGCAACAGCATGTAAAACTCTTGCGAAAATTTGGCAAAAATCTCTGTGCAAATGCAAAATCAAGGTATGTATACGTGTGAGCACTCCCTATTGGCAGCGATGTGTATGTGTGTGTGTGTGAGACTTTCGGCTAGCGAGAAGAAGCACACTATGCGTTTGCCGTGTAGCTCGCTGGGCTGCAAGCGACCCCTGGGTTTTCGCTCAGACAAACAGAAATGTTTGCTGCTGGTGTTGCAACACAACACTCAAATGCATGCATGTGTGCATAGAGAAAGAGAGAGAGAGAGAGAGAGAGAGAGAGAGAGAGAGATAGAGAGAGAGAGCGAAAGAGACACACATACATGCATTTTGGGGCTTCCTTTTGATTGTGTAATTGTGAATTATGAAAGGGGAAAACATAACCTTTGTGCACCGATGTCAAGGTTTGCGTACATAACCATAGAGAAGAAGGATGAGGAGGAGAAGGGGCACGTATAAAGAAAGTTGTGCAAATAGAAACCAGCCCGTTATTTGCCGTTTAAGCTAAGCGAAAGGAAAATACAAAGTTTTGACAGACGGCAAGAAGAAAAGCGCAAAAATGCTGACTGAAACTTAATACTTGTTTGTGTGTATTTGAAATTGGCTTTGAGACATTGGCATTGAGCTAGATACATATATATATAAATATATATATATATAATATATATATATATATATATATTTATAATATATATATATATATATATAATGTTCATTGACCAACCTTATGTGCAATACTAACAAACTGTTAACACACTTAAAACAATAAAATTGTTTACCAAAAGAAAAGCAAATAGCATTTAATATTCTATAAAATATTTTGTTCAAGTTTCAAGTTTATTGAGAAAAGTTAAACCGTAAACTGACCAAGTTTAAAAGTTTGCTATTGCGTAATTAATGCTATAAATATGTAATTGAGAAAATATATAATTTTTTATAGTAAATTTATATTTTTTTTTTTGGGTTTTTTGCAACTGCTTCTAAACCGTTTTTTACTTTTTTTTCGATAGGTTAACGCAATTTGCCTCAACTGGTTCGCTAGGCGACAATGCGAAACGGAAGCATTCCAGGTGAGTCCATTAAATAGATACAATCCAAACAATAATCACCTCAAGTAACCTCAATTACCGCTAATTAACTTCAACAACCTTAACAATGGGCTACTATCTGATAATGAATGGGAAGTCACCTTCTTTTTTTTTTATTATATTACTGCAATAATACATATAAAGATTATAAACGGTGAAAGTCAAGAAATAAACTTTTTCTGGAAGAACTATTTTATTTGTATCTGATTTCAACTAATTTTTATAAAAATATCACAGATTTTGTAGCCATTGATTAGAAGCTATAAGATCGTCCATTCTTTTAAATAACAACTTTCAATAGAACGCGATCTCTACTTTTTTTATTTCCCAAATAAATAATCCATTATCAATTTATACAATTCGGTTTAATTTTTAAATAGCTTTTTTCGCATAAAATGTAAACAAACAATTTGCACAGATTAATAGAATAGAGTGGAATTTTTTCTGATTACCTACTTGATAATAGATTTGGACCCTTTAGTAATCCGTAGATTAAAAGCTTGATCCGATCTCCATTTTGAAGTTGATTACACAGACTGAAAAGTGGGCCATAAAGTTGAACAACTTTTTGCTAAATCACACACATCAGTTTGAAAATATATATATATATATATATATGTAAATGGATTAAAAGACTTTTGCTGACTAGTTCTTGATAATCCAGCGAATTTGGAATTGCGCGTGCCAGCATTGTTTAAATATATGTCGAGTGCTGATTTATAAGCTATTCTATATACAGACATTATAAATATGCTATTTATATACTATATAATATAGTATAGTCCATGCGTGCGTCAATTCCAGAGCCGTACACCGACATCGTTTGACTCAAAATCTTCTGTCATCTCTTTAACCCATCGACACCTATTCGCATAGTCGTGACTGATAGCACGATCGAGTTTTTCACTATATATGTATATATATATATACCAGAATACGTATATAAATTTATTTGTTTGTTGATCTGTGTGTTTTTTTGTCATAAATTTGCGCGAATTGTGTCAAAATATTTGGTTGCGCATTAAAATAGATTTTTTTTTTTTTTTTGGTCGCATAATCATTTTTTATTTTCTACAATAAACAAAAACAGTTTATAAGTGGATAATGTTAATATTTTTGTTTAACCTGTCATAATAATGCTTCAGTTGAGAGAGCACGACCTTGAAAACGGCTGCTTTGTAATTCGCCAAAAATATTAAAATAGGTGAAAAAAGGTAAACAGAGCTACAGACTATTAATTTAATTTAAGTAGAGGAGAGGAAAATATCAGATAAAAAATATATATATTAACTCGACAAATTTTATCGAGATCTAAAAATAAACATCCACGTTATAGTCACAGATTAATTCTCATATTTATCTCATTACTAGATAAAAGCAGAGTATATTTAACAGCTGGGTTAAGGGTATATTGTTTAGCCTCTTGATCCACAATATATATATACTTCATGTAAAAAATCTTTTCTTCTGTTTGCCCCACTTGCAATTACCACTGAAATAGGAAAAGTGAATATATAATTCAAATTAACTGCTTACATAATTAAGAATTATGCATAAGTCTGTACTGTAATGTATATATATATATATATCTATGATACGCATATATTGCAATTTATGGACAGACGCCTATTAGTCACGGGAAGCCTTACAGAAGCTTTTCCGGGTTTCGATTGACAACTCATTTGTATTACTAATTAAATAGATGTCATGCCACCATTTCAAAGTAATATCTATAGATAGGAGTGGGCCTATTTGAAAAATAAAAAATTATACATTTTTTTTGGAAGGGGTATAACTTGTGCGTCCATGTCGACGCTGTCTGGTTAATGCGACAGGTGTACAGAATATTTTGTTGTCATATCTATCCAAATGTTGAACACCTGGAGACATTAGTCATATGATTTTCGGGGTGCAAAGATTATTTTTGTTATAATTGTTTTTTTTTTTTTTAATTTTTTTTTAGCTTTTGTTGTGCAATGTTCTATGAATGTGGCGCTATGCTATAGTAACTATATATTACGAATACGGCGCGAGCCTAGTAATAAATTACTCATGTTGATTTCTTATAAAGTTTTTATTTTTTCCGCTTTGTCTTAATTACATTGAAGTTCTCCTCGAACCTCAGACCTACTTGTAGGAACAGTGTCATATGCGACCATTAAACAAACAAAACGCCCTATAAAAGTAACGCCCCACATTAAAATAAAATTAAAAAAAAAAAATACAGTCAAAGTACGCACCTACTGAATACCCTATACAAATGTAAATGTTAATTATTTTTATAATTGATATAATAAAAATTTAAGGGCGTCAGGAATACACCCATTTTTTATTCATCTCTTGCGACCACAGGGAATCATTAAATACCCCATCGGATCAAAAGTTAGAAAGATAAAAAAACACTGCTGCCCTTGCAATGTGATTATTGTACTCTTCGCTGTTGTTGTTGTCGGTTGCGGTTTTGGCGCTGCTGATCTGAGGGGTGGACGGCCGTGACTGCTGCCAGCGCTGCTGGGGTTTACGATGCGTCGAACTTGAGAGCTGCTGCGCCTTGGGCTCGACGACGAGGGCTGAGCGAGGGTTCAGCTCGGCGGTGAATTCAATTTAGCATGCAGTGGTTAACAGCAGCGCAGCAGCAGCGTTGCCATATCGATAAACATTTGCTTCGCTTATCTTTCGATTTTTATCAAAAATAATACATTAAAAGTTCAATTATGGCTACAAGTACTCTTTAAGGTGGTTAAGGAGAGGGGCGATGCAAGTGCCGTTTATTTAGTATATACGATAGCAAAGCGTTTGGTTGCGGTTTGGTGCTATGGGGAAATGGGCTGCTTGTATTATTATATTTCTCTTTTGTCAGTTCATTTATTTTAATGTTGTTTAGTTTTATTTTTTCTGCTCATTTTTTTTGCACAATGGCACAAAGCAAAACTGAAAAATCATCATATGGAGCCCCAAAGGGAAAGAAAAAAAGTGTGTCGCTTTTGTGGCTGTATGTGTGTTTGTGTGTATGAGTGTATTGGCAAATGGTTTTAAGGTCAGTAGAAAAAAAATTGAATTTAACGCTGTTGCGGCACAACCAAAAATAATTTACAGAGCGAAAGGTGCACGAACACCAAACGGTTAAAGTGAATAGTTAAAGCTCGCGTGCCGAAAAATCCCAGCTGCCGTTGATCTCTGTCCGTGTATTGAGCTGCTGTTCTTGCTGCTGCTGCTGCTGCTCCTCCTTGGATAAACTAAGCATCTGTTAGGCAGAAAGACAGAAAGAGACAAAGAAAGAGAGCGAGAGCAGCAGCGGCTGCGGCTTCTTCTCTCGTTTCATTGTTAAATTTCTTAACAACAATAACATAACATAACAGCAAGTAACGACGTGAACGTTGACGCTAACGCCGACGCCAACGCATCGCACCGCAGCATGATAAGCGCTCCGAAGAAGAAGTTTAATACACACACAAACACACGCACGAATGCATATGTGTGCACACATCCATACGATACACACATATGCATGTGGCCACGATTTGCGTTCGTAGCAACGTCGCGTCGTTTCGTCGACACCTCGTCTCAGATGTTGTTGTTGCTGTATTGTTGATGTAGGGTCGCTGTTGCTGCTGCTGCTGCTGTTCACTGCTTGTTGGCTGGACGTTGGGTCTGGCCGCAACGGCGCTTCAATTTCAAATTCAGTGCGAAAGCGAACGACAAAGCAGACGGGCATCCGTCGGGAGCGAGTGAGAGAAAGAGCTTTTAAAGCAGCGCAGCTTGTGGCCGCTTTTCCACACTTCGCCTTTTTTTGAACTTTTTTTTTTATTCTTTCCAATTTTTTTCCCATTGTGTGTGTGATGTTGTATTCTGCTTGCTATCTCTGGCAAAAACAACAAACAATAAGTTTTATCTCTAAATAAAATGGCTAATTTAAGTGTTAATGTTTATTAACAACAAAACATCAACAACAGCAATAACTGTCTTCGTTATTGAAACACACACACATATTTTTCGCACAACAATTTGCCGGCCTGTAGAAATATATAAATGTAAATGTGGATATAAACGAGAGTGCGGCCAAGTGACATCATAAAGCACAAGTGACGGAAATTGTTGGCTCTGTGTCGTGGCCAAAAATAAATGCAAAAAAAAATCAGAAAAGAGATATTCAAAAAAAAATCAACATTCAAATAAAATAAGAAAAGAAACAACGAATTGTACTCCACAGCACAACAGAAATAACAACAAGAAGAACAATAAAAGCAAGCGGTAAAATCAGAAACAAGCGCACAGCAAGCAGCCAGAAAACTGCTGTTGGCCAAACCACAACAACAACAACAATAGCGTGACAAGCTGACAGCGCGAAGTGAGAGCTAGCTTAACTGGTGTGTGTGTGCGTGTGACCGTCGTAAAATACCGGGCGGCTGCTGTGTGGCGCCATCTATTGTAGTTCACATAAAAGAAGTTACATTCTGCAAATTCAATTCAAGACAACAGCTGACGCCAAAAAAAGGGTGACAGAGAGAAAAAGAAATAGAGAAAGAGGGCGAGTTCCATTACGCAAATACAACAAAAAAAAAATCAATTATTATCACTGTAGAATAGAATTTACTACCTTAATCTATGATAATTATGATTGAGATACGCCAAATTATCAGTTGGTACTCTTCGGCAGGCATATCGTGTAAACACACAGCCATACACATAACCCATACACAAGGTGCTAACGACAAAAATTAACAAAAAAAACCATCAATAAACCGCAATTGTTTAGAAGCATTAATAATTTTAAACTAAATTGAGCTTCTTTAAAGTTGAAAACCCAAAAAAGACTTTAAATGCGAATTGGGGATGTTATCTTCTATCCTTTTTATATTTCTCTCTCACACGCACAAATGAAATGCAGCTGCATCTTGTTAAACTGCACTTAATGAGAGCTCACCAATCCCAATGAACACCACCAATTTGTGTGTGTGAGTGTTAGTTGAGTGAACCTGCGCTCTCACTTCGCGCCTCGCACCTCACCTCAGCTCGGCTTTGCTCCGATCAGCTCTCCTCGCATCTGTCAGCGATTGCATTGAGTGCCGGCGAGCCGTATAAAAATAACTTGCCTTCTCTTATTTCTGCTCAGTCAAAGAAAGGTGATCAAAGGTGGTCGTGATGCTGTCGTTAATAGTGAAAACAGAAAGCTAAGGTTGCCTGCCAACTAGAACAATAAACAAAACTTAGACAGACAGAAAGTGAAATACAAACAACAATAAAAAGGAGAAGGAATAAAATTAGATAATTATATATATATAATACAATGGCTGAAATTAGCGGGAAGGTCGACTCTGAGACCTCGTGTACGGAAGCGGAGGCGACGCTGCAACAGCTAAAGGCCACAAAGAACAAATCAAATTTGTTTCTCATCAAATCCCACAGCTTAAGTGAGAAGAGCAGCCACAGCAGAAAGAACAACAACAATAACAATATTAATAATAATAATAATAGTAGAAACAATAATAACAATGAAAAGCCAACAAAATTGCTGCGTTCGCCGGACATAAAACCATTTCCGGACATTTCATCGCTGATGCTCGCCGACGAGTCCACAAAAAAGCAAAAGACTCTCTTTAAGCTGCAGCTGAAAAAGTCCAAAACGAAATCAAAGCGAGCCAAAACTCAAAATGAGCAACAGGAGCAGCTGCAGCTGGACAAGGATCTGGAGCTGGAACTAAGTGAGCAGGAGGTGCAACTGTTGCGTTGCAATGCCCACGAGTACGAGGAGCTGCTCGAACATTCACCACACACTTCACACGCATCGTTGCCACGCCCTCAATCGCTGCCCGGCAAGGTGCATTTTGATGCTGCCGCCGTGGGGGCAACCTTAGATCAACCACACCCGTTGCCAACGATACGTCACAACGACAATACACAGCACATCAAACGCGAATCATTTCTGCGGCAGAGCTTGCAGTCGATCCGGCGCAGCTTTACCTCTAACAAGCACTCTTTGAAGCTATCGATTGCCAGTCCTGCTGCAGCTGATCGCACATTAACGTTTCCATCGCCGGCGGGCTCATCGAATGCATCGACATCGTCATCGTCATCGTCGACCTCGTCGTGCTCCTCATCGACGGCGATCAGTTTGCTGAGCCGGGCTCAGGCGCAAAATCATATCCTCGACGAGTTCTTGCCCACACCTGTCGTACTGCTGCTCAACGATGATCCCGCCCACAATTTCGATGTCAGCGATGCCGTCTATGTGGCAAAGAGGTAAGCTCAAGGCCCACTGCCTCAACAATCAATAAATGTAGGTCATTCTTCAATTTTCGTTCACTGATCACACTTAACAAAAATAAATGATTTTCATAGCTTGCCTTTTCTAAGTTGATCTCTGAATTGGTCGCCATTTTGAGTTTTTCCGTTCACTGATCACATTTAAAAAAAGGCCAGATACGATTTTCACAGCTTGGGTTGGTCTCTAAAGTGGGCGTCATTTTGAATCAAGCTCCATTCGAAGCTGTGTGGAAGCTTAAAGCTCATTTGCTTAACTGTTTTCCTTTTTTGGCACATGTGCAGAGAAGCTTTTAAATTACTAGAGCAGCAAACCGGAAGCTCCGCAATTTGTCTTCTGCCTGCATCCATCGCATCTTCCACCTTCCTCCGCTTCATACACGCAACGATAAAATAGCTGAAACACAGCTGAGCTCATTTTGAGAATTGATATCCAATGCCAGGCATAGATTTGCATTCGTTGTTGGTGGACACTTTTACTTTGCCAGATCGGATGAGCAAAACGACATTTCCATAATAACAGCAACAGCAACAACAACAACAACAACAATAACAATAACGATAACAACAAACACTTCACAAACGCCTTCCGTCGATGGGCAATTGAGAGAGCGCTTCAAGTTCCGATTTGAATGCAGCCAATGTCCGCATGAGCGATTGACTAAATGAGACATTGATCAACTGACAGCTACACATACATATACAAATACATATGTAGGTGTACATATCTAAAAACAAACAGATTATGCCACTGACATATTTGGTGTCGCTGAGCATATTTGGCATCTGTCTTGCTGCAATTGCCCCGTTGCCAAACCTGATACAATGGAATTTCCCATGACGTCACTATAACAATATAATTTGTTTTTTTTTCCCAAAGAAGTTTCGAAAATGATTTAAATGATTTATAGTACCTAATAAATCTGATTTACAAAATGATTAAATTTAAAACCAAAAACAACATGTGATTGAAATTCAAATATGTATATGTATATGTATATATATATATATATATATATATAACTTTAAGAAGCCCACAAAGAATTCATCTCAGATTATAGTAAACAATATTATTATTATATAGAGCAAGTAAAGTTTAAAACTTTTACACACTTAATCAACTTCATTATGTTCGTTTTAAGATGTGAATTTACAATGGACTTTAAGATTATATGGAGAGAGGGTATTGCTTGGTGGGTGGGAGTATGGTGGAGTTTATTATTTAGGGGAAATGGGCTGGCAGCTGCTTCGTTATTTTAGTATAAAAGTATAATAATACTCGCAAACATAAGAGCGGTCTGTGTTATGAGTTGATAATGTGAACGTTCACATAGAGACGGGCACTGTAGGCGCATATATAAATACATGATAAATAACATATATATATATATATATGTACCCTAGGAGTATATCAACACGCACCAGAAGCAAACCCAATCTGTGCAATTGAATTTTGAGATGCGTGCAATTTGTAGGCGTTGTTGTAACTTTCGAGTTTGTTGATAATGTTATTATATGCTAGTGTGTGTGTGTGTGTGAGTGTGTGTGGGTTTGCGTGCAAGTGTAGTTTCTGGTCGATTCACTTCACATGACAAAAATAGTGAATATTTATTTCGAGTGCATTCATGTTGATTGAATTTGCAGTGCATTTGGTTATTATCAGAGGCTTCGTGCAATGAACGAACAAGTGGATGCACCCGCTGTCCAACCCCCTTCCCCTCCTCTTCGATCATACACTGACACTGACACAATCACACCTTCCCCTTCCGCAAGTGACAGCGATAATATTTGCACTCAAATGGGTCAATTGTTCGTTATAGGTTTCGAGTTTCACTTGCAATTTGTTAAACAACAAAAAGTGTCCGTTGTAAATTTGTTGAGTTGACAGTCAGAATCAATTAAGTTCATTTATTGTGTAAAATTTACATTCTAAATATTTGATACTATACAAACTATGCGTAAGCACATAAAGATCAAACCTAAGCACCCATTTGGCCTTAACTTGTGATCTGGCATGATCTGACGTTAAAAGTATTCAAATAAGCTGCGACTTCAGATAAATCACGCGAGCCTTAAGCCTAACTTTAAAAATTAAGAGATACTTACGGATCATTTTATTATCGTTTAAGTTTAGATCACAGCCAGCATCCGCAATTTGAATGAATCTCATTACTTAGGCGTAAAAAAAATACACATTTCACCACATTCTTTGTGATTAAAAACTTCCTTTTCCCTTCCGCTTTGCTAATTAAGTAAGCAGATTTTTTTTGCTGTTAAATCAGCACAGAAATATAACAAAGAACTCAGATAACAAAGAGTCAAGGAGAAAGCTTCTTTTTTTTTGAACGCATTGCTCCCATTATATGTTTATAGGAAAAATATAACAAAATATATATGTAGAAGAAGAAGCGTAACAAACAACAACAATCGACAAGCTGCACACTGAGAAAAATAAGAATTGTAATCAGAAGAAAATAGTAATGAAACTTTCTCTATTCGAACCGTCAACAAATGAAATTAGATAACTTAATAAACTATATAAAATGTGTGTATCTGTGGAGGCGTAAAATACTAATGTTTAATAATAATATACAAATTTTGTTAAGCACAAATAAATCAGACATATATTTTTATAAATTACAAAAATCTACTCTGCACTTAAGAAAAGAAAAAAATAAACAATAATAATAATAAGTTGATAAATTTTCTTAATTTAAGAATATAATTTTTTTTTTGCTTGAGTGTAGTTAATCAGATGCGTTTGATCAGCTGATCAGCTGTTGCGTCTAAAGTTATTCGCTTTAATTTTGCATTCAATGCACAATCACACTTTAAAACACCCATCAGTGAGTGTTATACTTAATGTAAACACACTCACACACACACATGCACATGTATTCTGCTTGATAATGTCACAGTGCATATAGCACCTCATACCCAATTCCCCATTCGCCATTCCCTACCCTTACCTTGCTGCTAATCTTACCCCAGCCAGCCGGCATCAGTTGAGAAACACACTTCGCATTCAATTGACAGTAAACCATAATGTCTGTCTCTTTCTCACAGCAGCAGCTCGCTCCCGCTCTCTTTTCCTCTTTCTCTCTCTGTGAGTGCAAGTGCCATTGAATGGACTTTAATAATTTCACATATTTCAGTTTGTCAGTCGACATCGCACGGCCCGTCGAAACTTTTGACCGCAACTAGAAATGTACGCAAAATAAAACCGCAATTTTCAAAGAGACTTGCACTTTTCGCAAGAGACCCAGAAATTCACATTGGTTTTATTTTAATTATTATTATGCTGCTTTGTCAAAATTTATTTGTTCGTCGTACGTGAAAGTGTTTTTGTATAAAATATTTTCAAACTTATCAAAATAACTTTTAAACAAAATGCGCGCATATATATATAATATATAATTTGATAAGTAAGAGCGATTAAAAAGCAAGGCTTACATAGATTAAAATAAATGAATGACTTGTGTGTGGAATAGTTAAAAGAATTCAAACTTGTTGAACAAGACTTAAGCTTTGATTTTAAACAGACTTTAAAGAGAAACAAAGGGCAAAAGATCAGCGATCAGCTGAATTTTGTAGGAAACTAACTTTAAATATTCAAAACACAATAAATAAACTTGTTTTTGTGGCATATTTATATATGTGTCAAAATATATATTTATTTAAATCGTACTAAATCCCATCTTTCTTGCTCTTCTCATTGCAGGTATGCATTCAAATGTTTGATAAGCCAAGTATCTTTTTTATAAATATATATATATATATGTATGTAAACCCCAATTTAATGCCTTCTATTATATAATTGAAGTGAGAACCGGTTCACAGTGTCTGTGTACAAAACAAAGTAGCAAAACAACAAAATTATCACCAACAAGTGGCAAACAAACAAATAAACAAATAGAAACACACAGACCGACAAACAGACAGATAGAGTTAAGGCTACTAAATTGTCGGTAATTATATCATCACAATTATGAAAGAAAAAACGCTGCAAAAATATTGTCATAAATCATTTTGAACTTTGTGCTAAACCGTATAGTATACAACTATATAAAACTTATATATATATGTGTAGTATACCGAGGTACAACGATTATAAAAACATTTTCGCCAAATCATTAGCAATGCCAAAATCGATGGGTTGGATATAAGCAAAGATGGCACATAATACATACATAGCTATATATATACATACAGATAGAGAGAGAGATACGCAGACAAAGAGAGAGAAGAAAAGAACGTGTTTAGAACTAAACATTTAATACCTGTGTAAAATAGTCATACAATAGCTATAAATCGTTGCCAGTGTGTATATGATATATATATATATATATATATCATATATATATATATATATATGTATGTCGCGCCATAATGTATACAGTTCAGTTTTGGGGTCCAGGCAATTATTTATGATATAGCAAAACTGAACTTCAAAGCTGACGCAAGCAACAACAAAAAATGGATAATAATTTTGATTAGTTTGCACTTTTTGTGCTTCTTTATCGTTTTTTTTTTACGTTTGTAGAGGGTAGTCAAATTTTGTGAAACGCATTAAAGTAGAAATTGACTACATAAATTCCCAATCATTATCTCTAGTCACGTCCATGTTGCCATTTCTCTAAACTAAAGATGCAAATTTATCTTATTGTTATTTTTCCATCAAACAAAAATTTGTCTATTACTCATTAGAAACGACAGGTTTATGAGAAATTAAATCATTTTTGTTGCGAGAAGATTTCAACTCCATTCTTAAATTCTACAATCATCAAATTTGCAAAGTCTTTGAGTGGGAATTCGATTTCGATCGTTCTTAAGTGCAGTAGTAAATTAGAAGCCTGATTTTGAGCAATAGTTGATTTGTCTTGATACGATTTTCACATGGGGATTTCAAGCAAATGTCGTGTTTGTTCATTTAAATGCAAATGGCTACGAAAATCGGTTCCACTTAGATAATTATATAGCTGTATAGAGTGAAAAACCACACTAGTTCGATTAGCTGTATCCAACTGGATAATCAAAGTATTTTATTATTGATATACCAATTTGATGACTTTGCCATATTAAATACGTACAAGCAATTTGATACCCTAACTGAATTGGAATAAGTCGATAGGGTTTGAGGGTATTAGGCAAATGTTTTTATCGCAGGCTTATCAGTTGCATATATATAATCCTAATCAGGCCTGTCACTCAACATTTGAGGAAGCACAAAAGTATTTTGATAATCAATTATTGACATATTAATCGGCAAAGATACAACTAATTACTTTAGCCTAGGGTGTCTGTTAGTCAAGTACACTTAAAAAGAACCCTAAAACTTAATGGTTATATGACTTTGCTATTTGTAAACAAATTATTATATTATTGCATTGTCATTGTCATTGATATACGATGCTATATATACTAATATGAGTCACATATACTTTTTTGGCAACTACTAAAACTGTGCTTGTCAAAGATTTTCATACGTAATTTGCTGACTATATAATTTGTGAATGGACGCATAACTTTTATTTAGTATTTCTCTCTGGGCATCCATAAATTCAAGTTGTAATTCTTTGGAAATTTTGATGTTGTTTTTATTTTGGTATTTTTGTTGTAGCTTTGTGGGGGTTAGTTCACAGAATTTTTCAACACATTTTCCATAATATTTACGAGCAACGTCGAATGCAAATTTTTTTGGCGTACATTTCCATTTGCTTGAGAATTTTCCATTTTTCAATGTGTTTTTTTAAATTTTTTTTTTTTGGCACAGCATTTGATGTTTTCTATTTGTGTAAATTGTGCAAAATTCCGAAAACAGTTTTGTCAATTAAAAACGGCAAAAATATTTCACTACTAAACTGTTTATTTCATGTGTAAATTGCATAATTAACCAATGAGTATGGAATGATGAGACAGGGGGTGTAGAGAATGGGGTGAGTTGTGGTTACAAAAATGTTTGTGGCACAATTTCCTCTGAAATACAAATCGCGCGAGTATTTTTCTTCTTTTTTTTTTTTTTAGCTTTTTTTTACTCGGCGGGGGGTGAATCATGGCGTGGTATAATGGGAGGTGGCGAAGGGGGCGTGTGTCTGTTTGAGACAACATTGTCGCCATTTAATTAGTTGCGTGTCGACAATTCGTCCCTTCGTCGACTGCGTTGAACTCTTGTTGCCGAGAGGCATGCAATTTTTATGCTGACCTTTCGCCTGTGCTGCATCCCCTTAAAGCAGGTGTAGTGGGGGAAACGGAAGTAGTGGCAGACGTCGTCTGAAATGTTTTTTGCACTTTGCGCTGCATGCCCCACAACACACAGGCCACTTGCCACATGCCACACACAATGGGTTAATAAACTTTGACCTTGCTAAAGCAATGCAATTCAATTCAATTCAATTTCTGTTCTCAATAGGCCTGACACTGAAAGAAACCATTTAGCCTTGGCCAAACAAATTTCGCATTGTCACCAATCCATCAAATATCATATATGGCCATCAACTATATATTCTAGTCAATATAGTGTTACCACTTACCACGTGTACGTAACCCTTATGTGCACGAGTGTTCTTCTAAATGATACTGCAACTGCCAATTCGTGTTGCATAAGCCACTCGGTTGCCAAAGCCAGACTCTAGAAATCGATACGTATTCACCAGTTACCCAACTACTCTCTCCTCTGCTCTGCTCTTCTCTGCTCTGCTCTTCTCTGCTCTGCTCTTCTCTGCTCTGCTCTTCTCTGCTCTGCGAGAATACAATTCGCAAAAAAGTTTCAGGGACAGGGCCATGGGAAATCATAAGAAACACAGCTGTGGCTGTGAGGAAGCCCATTGAGTTTGCTGTGGTCCCTTGCGATGCACGTGCTGGTTCAGAGCATTGACATAATCATATTTATTGGTTTTTTTAACCGGTTCAAAAGCTGTTTAACGTCATATCAATTTAGCTGTTTGACCAGTACTGCTGAAACTTGATATCGAAGGCATGCATCTGGATAGAGGAATATGTTCACACATATATATATATATATATATGTATATATACTTAGTTTTTTTAATATTATATTTTATGAACCTGTTTAGGACAACAATTATAATATATATATATATAATTTTACATTGTATATATGTCAAATACGTTGACTTGATCTGGATCGAGTTATAAACATCTTCATATATCTTTTATTTAATTTCTTATATTCTTTTTTTAAATCGATTTAAAACTGCTGCAGTACGCTTCTGAAGCTAACTATGTGAAGTATTTGGATTTGATTTGAAATTTATAGAGGATTATGTATAAAAATCCTGCATTAGAAAATGGATATTTAATATATTGTGAACCGGTTCAAAACTGGTCCGTCATCTCTAAAACTATTTGAAAAAAAAAAGGTTGAAATTTAATAGTTAGGTGTATATATAATTGTATATATATATAGGTATGTATATATAGGTGTGTAAACTTAATGTGTTGACGCTTTCGGGCAAACAGTTAGCGTCATTCATCGTGTTCTTCTTCTTGTTCTTGTGCTAAGCTAAGCAAAAGTCAATTGCCAGCTTAGCCAAGTAAATGGCCAATATTCGATTTAATTCGAATACACACGAATCGCATTTTGTCGACTATATCAAATTACCACATGTAATACTATAAGACTTGTGATATAAGTCGTCGGAGGAGGAGGAGGACGATGAGGCATGCGACTGACCTGACACGCGGAATTGTAATTTTTATTGCCCATAAATATATATATATATATAAGTGACTAGTGTTTGCGTGTGTATTTTAATGCTTATCACAGCGTTTAACGCTCATTTCATTTATATATACATATATATATGTATACAGTTACTTAATTTGTTGTGCCTGTTCGCACAGGCAAACACACCCACGAACAAAACCATGAAACTTAATTTAATTAAGCTATCAAGCTGCGAATTTGACGCTCATTCAACTTGGCTGCACATTGTTGTATCTGCAAGATACTTGCAACAGTCAACCAACAACAAATGGATTGTTTCTTTGTTTTCTTTAATGCTCGACTGTGTCTCAACCAGAGGCTGCAGCCCGGATTAATCGGGAAAATGCATAGAAATCGGACAAAGAAGGTGTTTAACATAAGGCCAGGTACGAATCATCTATCGAATCATCATCATCCTTTAGGACTGTTGAACGAGTAAAAACTCTGCTGAAATTTCAAGAATAGAAGATTGAATCTTTTGGCCGATTGCAGCTATATAATAAAGTGAGATAATACATGATCAATCAGTCACAGAACGGATATATTGAGAGTACCATAGAAACAGCAAATAATCTAGAATGAGAAACGTTGAAAAGTTTAAATAATAGTTAAATGATGACAGTGTAATATGAAACCCACAACTATTTATTTATTTATTGCTAGAATTTGAAATGGTTATAGAAAAACAATTGAAACGGAAACTAATAATTTATTTGATTCAAGTACAATTTGGTATCTTGCCAACATTTAATAAATGCAATTTACGTTTGAAAGTGGAATTGATGCAATGGTGAATCGATTGATTTTTATGTCTCATTCTCTCTCTCTCTATTTCTGTGTCTCTCTCTGTCTATCTCTCTGTCTCTCTCTCTCTCTCTCTCTCTGTGTCTGCTGTAATACAAAATAAGCAATTGATTAACTCCTAGTCCAAAACACAAAACGCAATTTCCCTTTCTTTTTATATTTCTCTGTGTCGCTCTCTCTCTCTCTCCCTCTCTCTCTGTCTTTCTCTTACTTATCTCTGCTCCCTCCGACAACGACAAGTAAGAGACGGAAGTATTTGGAAGTATTTACTGGTACATCCTAGAGTCTCGTAGCTGAAGCTGGACCGAGGACTGAGTTGTGGCTTACTTGCCCATTTGGGTGAGCAGCTCAACGATGCGCGCGCTCTTGACCCTGACGATGTGCTCCATGAGGGCGACTTGCTCGTGGTTCATTTCAATGATGAGATCCTTGGCTTGATTGTCTTTTGCCATCTTCTCGTAGAGCGAGTAGGGTATCATTTTCTGGGGCACCTGAACGATGCTGTCGCCCACCTGTTTGTTAACGATCACCGTCTTCACCTCGTCGTTTTCCTCCCAGGTCTGGTCCTGGGCAAGGACCGCATTGCATTGATCCATCACACGTTGACGCTTCACGCGGATTATCTCACTGAGCAAAACTTCGGCGGCACCACGTACCTCCGTCGAGAGCAGCATCATGAAATCGGTAGTCATTTGCAAATTGAACTTGGACAGCACCATGCAGTTGAAGGCCTCCCAATTGGCCAGCTTGCGCTGTACACAGCTGCGCGTCGGAAACATGTTGAGATCGACGAGACGCGGATGATCCCGCTTAATCATCTCCGCCAAGGGCAGCACATCGGAGAATTGGCGTCGCATTCGCAGTGGATTAAACTCGCTCTGTTCCACCCAATTGTCCACCTCGGCAATATCCTCGCTGCTCAGACTGGTGATGCTGCTGATGATGTGCATCTTATTTCTCCGCACAAACACATCCGTCGGGCACTCGATTCCGCTACTGCTGTTCATATTTATATATCTTTATAAATATTATAAATGATCTGTGTTTGCTACTTTAAATATTTGCCAACTAGTGAAGCCAGTCTCAGAGTCTGCTCTGTTCATTAATATGTCAATTTGATATTTTTTCGAACTCGATTCGAAATTATTTGACTATATATATATATATATTGGTTTGATCTATTCGTCCTATGGAAACAATATATTCTAGTATACGAAAAGTTGAAAAGAAACCAACAATTATTTTTTGTGGTATTTTTACCACAATTATACAACAATTTTTAGATTGAAATTATATTTTTATCGCTAGAAAATAAGTCGTCTTAAACTGTTTGCAGTTTAAAAACAATAGTGGTAATAATAGTTCTTGTTAATTAAATAATTAATTGCGTACGCCAGTCGAAAATGTCCCAAGAATTAATCTATTTATTTGGCTTGGCTTGGGATTTAATTAGAGTCGTTGGCAAATTATCAACGACAATTCAATAATAATTCAATAATGTAGTTTCCAAGCAAATATGATTTTTATTTAATTCAATTACGTCCATTTAGAGTCGCAAGATAGGAATATTTTGGTTATTTTGTCTTTGCTGCAAGAAGCTGTTGCAAGCAGCTGTTGCAAGCAGCTGTTGCAAGCAGCTGTTGCAAGCAGCTCATTGATAATGTGATCAACTGCGTCTTTTCGTTGCTGAAAATAGAAAAAAGAAAAATATAGTTTTTCTTTCCTTTTCTTTTTATTGTTATTGTTGCTCACCTCTTTGGAAGCAATATTATAGATCCTTGCTGCCTTTTGTGGCTTTTTACAGCCTGAGTACGATTGATTTTAAGTGCTTTTGTCCTTTGGTGAAGCGACGCCTTTGCCTACGACGGCCTCCTTGGTGTCTGCCGCTCCGCAATCCTTTGGACCCTCATCACGCTGTACAGCAGCAGGTCGAAGGATCCTTTGGACGCTCATCACGCGGTACAGCAGCAAGTCGACGGATCCGGGCACACTGCTTGCCATCTGCACCATCTCTTCGCGTGTCAGATGCAGATTGAGGCGTTCCAGCACCCGCTTGTTGAAGGACTGCCAATTGCACAGCTTGTTCCGCACACTGTTCCGCGGCGGATAATAGTTGAGATCAATCAATCTCGGAAAGAAGCGCAGCATTAGACGCGCCAAGGGATGAACGTCCGTAAAATATCGCCTCAGATTGGATGCATTGATGTTATTATCCTTTAGCCATAGACTCAGCTCGTATTGCTCTGTCGAGCTGAGCGATGTTTTCCTCAAGCTACCAGAATGTTTCGGCATTTCTCTAACACTTAATAATAATAATTTCGATGATTAGTTTGCTAATTTTCAATTAATAATTTAGATCCGCTTGCAAAATTTGAAAAACACAAAAAGAAAAAAACGCACGTTTTCAACATGAAATTTAATAAAAATTTATTTTGGAAGCAACTGCTATCGAAATTAAGTTTGACGTAAAATCCAAGGGCTTTTTGTTCTTTTTATTAATAGAGTTTTGTCTTTCAACTCCAAAACTTACAACTTACGTAGGATAGCCAAGTTTTGAATTTTAATGTATGTAACACATTTTTCTTATGCTCCAGTTTAAACTGTGTTGGAAGTTCTAAAGAAAATCAGCTTTTTTATGTTGTCTTATTTTTTCTAAAAATAATTAATCTTTCTAGTCGCATACCAAAAGACAGTTGGGCAATGAAAGACAAGTTCTAACATTAACCATAAAAATACACATTATTTTTATACTCGATATATATATATATATATATATATATATATTTATATTATTGTTAGAAATTGTGCAATTGATAAACGAGCTCTGCCTTAATTAGCTTGCGTGCTGTTTGATATATTAATCCATCGAGTTCAGATGATAATCTAGATGAAAATTAACAATGTTGCCATAGCGAATATATTTGAAAGAAGGTCGTCTTAATTAGTCGTTTAAGTAGAAAATATATTATATGTCAATCATATCTTTGTCAGTCATATCTGTGTCAATCATATCTTTGAGCCGAACGAGCGATTGACTGGTAAATAAACTATTATGAAACTATTATTAATTACGTATGGCACGTATATATAATACATACTCTTGCTACAAGTATAAAAATATCAGAAGTGAGCAAATTATTAAAAAATTATATTATTATATTATAAAAAAAAACCAAGAATACTAAACTAATTTTATTGTTCAGAACAAAAACAATTATATACAGCCTAAAGTTTTCTTCTTTTTTTCAATATACCTACATTTTACAACTCAAAATGGGGATTAGTAAATCTTTTTTTTAGCTTAAGATTTTCCATAATAAATAGCTAAATTCTTGAATTAAGAAAATCTGTTTTTGTTTTCCATTTCAATATAATTATTTTATTTATAGTTAGATATGTATTTAAAATCAGACATATTACACTATGAGCAACTCACACACTCACTCAAATATATGTATGTATGTATAGTTCCTCAACACGCACACACACACACACACGCACACAAATGGTGTGTATCTATTGTTGCTGATGGAAACTTATTTTGTTGTTCCGCCTAAATGTATGCAACAGTATTTTTTTTTGTTTTGCTCGCTGCTTTGAACTGCACAAAATTACTTATGCGCCCCGTTGGCCGACTGTTTTTGGCTGTGGTTTGTTTCTGCAGATCGACAAGCAGCGTGCTTTGCAACAACAATAGCCATATTGTCGCCGATGAGCGTGCAACAAGTTCCATGGCACCACCACAATTGTCAGCAACATCTCCAACTCCAACTGCAACTCCAGCAATAGCAACAGCAACAGCAACTGCAAGTGCAACAACAGCAACAACAACAGCACTAAACGAACAACAGCAACGGCAGCTGCAGCTGCAACAACAACAAGAGCTACAATTGAGACGTCAACAATATAGCATAATACAGTTATCCCTGCCAGAGACAGTTGGCCCACAACACAGGTGAGTAGCAACAGCCTGGCTAATTGCGCTGTGTGTGTGTTGGTGTTGGTGTTGGTGTGTTTGTGTATTTGCCACCGGCGATTTGGCATCGATAAGATAGGCAACAGGCTGTTGAGCAGTTAACAACAGCTGGTCATTGCTTTGTTTGTTTTGGCCACCTGTTGCTCGATGTGCTTATCAATAAGCCATTTGCGTGTTTCTATTTATATATTCTGTTTCTATTTTTTATAGTATCTTTTTTTGCGTTTTGTTTGACGACACATGCTGGCCAGTTGGCTGTGTGTTTTAATTGTTCGGGGGCATGTCTGCGTAGTTAAGCGTTATTATAGATGATAAAGACGACGTTTTTCTGCGGAAAACACGCCATCAGCTGCAGCGTTATCAAATAATGCACAACTTAATTGCTTTCTTGAAGAGCACATTTTTTCGAAAGAATTTTAAGTGAACTTGCTTTGTATTCTTCTTGAACAAAGAGCAAAAACTTAGCCTTAGCAAGAAACTAAATTATTACACTCATATCGATACCACGAACCTTCCAATACAGAATTCACTTGTTAGTTTGTGCAACGAATTGTTTATTCTCATCATAAACTTGCAACTATTAACTGATAAGTCGTTCAAAGTATTAGTAGTTTGCACAAACTGCATTATGAATCATTTGTGACTGTCCAAGTCCGAGCTGGTTACTCATTACTCCCTATTAATATTTGCTTTAGTTAAGTGTTAACAGCTTGTTTATCACTCAGATCAGATAGTTTATTGACACATTTCACATAAAAATTACTATCGAGCTGCAAAAACATCAAATGGCCAACACAGCCATGCCGACTAATGTTTATATAATTATACACTCACAAAATAAACGCCCTGATTGTCGTTTTTTTTTTGTTTTATTAATAATTTCTTAAAATTACAAAAGTCCTGTTTTAAGTCAACATTACCAAAGATGAGTTTTATTTATTATTAGATTTATTTTCTATTATTAAGGAAGGCATTTCTAAAAAGTGGAAGTGCAAAGCTCTCTTCTGAGAACAACTGCTTTCTCAAATTTAGCAATATGAATGAAATTTTTTTTTATATAAATATACAACTTTTTTAATAATATAAGCAAAAAAAAAAACCTGAAAAATTTGTCATTCTGAATCATGAGAAGTGTTACCGTTGGTGACACGATTATGGTAAATTTCTTAAATTCTTGTAAATTTTGATTAATGTTTGAATTCCACTCGAACTCAATTTTGATAAGGGCTATAAAAGTCCGTAAGTAAGTGAGATACAAATTCAAAAGTGTTTCGCGTGCCTTTTACTGCTGTCCTCCCCCAGATTATGGTATGGGATGACTCATGGCCACATGAGCAGGCTGATTGTTGTATAAACAATAAATGTCATGCGCAAGAGTGTTTAATCCGTGTACGATATGTTATTGGACCCTGTCAGCTATGATGAATCATGTTATGTACAAGCAACCCCAGCCAATATTACGGCTTTTTCAAATATTTCATACAACCAGAGGAGGGAGTGATACAGAAAGTACAACACTGTTTGATATAACAAATTGCATTGATAATGCAAAAAGCGAAAAGCTTTATCTCTCTCTCTCTCTCTCTCTTTTTCTCTCTCGCATGCATTTCTTACACACTGATTGCTATGCATAATATGCATTATCTGCCTACAGTGTAAAGGAAAACAAAAAAAAAAAAGGCAAAGCATAACAGGGGGACCTACAAAGTGGGAACAGAATTCAAAAATTAACAATTAACTAATTGCGTTAGAACCAAGTGCTATCTTGATGCGTCTGCAATCGCAGAAGTAAGAAACAACAACGAAAAATAAATAGACAAAATATAAAAAGCAAAAAAAAAGCACATTCACATTTACCCTGTAACAAATGCTAGTCTATAATAAGGTATAATTATTTACACTTCAACTTAACTCTTGCTTATTAGAGTTAAGCGACAGTCACATACAAATGTTAATCTAAAACAGTTACATTGGTCAAGGGTATAAAGACGGTGATCAGCTGATTTATGCTTATCGGCGTCGCCTATTTTGCTCTTCCGTAGTGTAAGCAATTGGTGAACATCGCTGATACTGGCGTTGCCGACGTCGACGCTTCGGTATTGACAATAAAGAGTCGAATAACAGTTAGCGCGCTTTAGTAAGCGTGAGACGCTGGCGATGCACGCACATAATACCAGCGGCGGACGGCAACTCATAATGAAATAAACACCGTTACCGGTTATCCAGTAGAAAAGCTCCCCTTTGCAAACACTTCTTTCTACCATTAGTGAAGCTTTAGTTTAAGTCCGTGTGTTTTGCATCGCAGATGCAACGGTTATCAGTTGTTTCTTTTTTTAAATACTTTTTTTTGTTGTGCCCTGCAAACTAACAAGAAATGCGCCATTCGGATAATACGCCAAGCAGCAGTGACCGTCTCAGCGTCAGCTATGAGCAAGATGTGCTGCCAATCGATGCTGAGACATCGACGGGAATACCAATGCGCAGCAAAACCCCGAATGATTCGCTCGAAATTTCCACAGTTGACAATAACAACAACAACAAAAACAGCAACGAGAGCACTTTAAATGAGAGCCAAGATTTTAATAACACTACACATCCGCCGGTCGTTAGACGCCGCAAGAACACCGGTACAGGTTACACACCAACTGACTCACGCGATCGCAGTTTTGTCCATGCGGCCGGTGATGCTGTCGTCGGCGGCGCACGCAGTGTGGCACGTACATTTAAACGCATGTCGCTCATCGAATCGAGCACCAACAACAACAATAACAACAGCTCTGGAAGCAACAGCATGCGAGAGCGCACGCTGAAGAAGAGTCGCACGCAAGATGGCGTTCACCGACTCAAGGCGAATGCGAAGCGAAAAGAACACTACAAATCCACGCCGTAAGTCTACAAAAAGACATCGAAATTGCAGCGAATTCGACGCACTTTTCACTCAATATCTGAAAACAGTGAAAAAATACTGAATTTATAGTCAACAAATAATTTAAAGGGCTTGGAAATTTTTAATGCACTAATCTGGGAAAATGGTGAAAATTTGATTTGTGCAACCTAATATTTTTGTTAAAACTCGTTTTAAGAGTTTAAAATAAAACTGAATAATTTACATTGCTAATCCCAACTACTTTAAACTAAGTATCATTTATGTAAACATTTGGTTTTTGAAGAACAACTTTAAATTTAGTTTAATTTACTATTTATTTATTATTCCTCAAACAAATTTTAACAGAGATCTATTAACATAAAACAGTTTAGCCACAAAGCGTTAGACTGGAGAAATGAATTTCGTATAAAGAAAAAAAAAAACAATAAATACCAAATCTTAAACTATATGGTTTCCTTATCTTTTTGTAATCCAATATAAAATTACAATTTATACCTTTGTAAAAGTTGCAGTATCGAAGAGCTGTAAACACTTTCTTTTGTTGCTTTTGCGATGATTTGTAAATATTGCAAGCATTTTGCACAAGCTTTTTAAGCTAGCAACCGATAACCCAGAAATAGTTGAACAATGACAGCATTTCGGTTGAAATATGACGCAATGGTTAGTTAAAGTTTAAAGCAGTTTCACAATTGCTCAAAGACTGCTTAAAGCAACTATACGCAAAGAACTGGGAGCTAATCCCTCGTCAACTTAAACGCAGATAAGATATAAAATTAACAAATGGCTTTCAGTTAACCATGTCAGGCATTGCAGCCGCAAAAACATATATTGAATCGTGTGGTGATGAGGTTGGCTGCTGCGTTCATTCACGCCGCGGTTTGTGGTACAGATAAAAATAGAAATCAAATGTAACCAACAACTAAAATAGCAAATGCAAGTCAAATAAAAACTCGACACACAAATGCTTATCATTCAAAATTACGGAATGTGGAAAATAGACATACAGTTTCCAACATGAATCTTTATAATGCCATGGAAGCTTCTACCATAAATCGATTAAATGTGTCCCAATACGCAATGCATTTGCCTTCATCAAATTGGCAACACTCTGTATGTACAAACAAGAAGGCTAAGATCGATTACGATATACCCTGAAGCCAACTGTTAAATTTATTCCCCTTAAAGGTTTTGCAGACACTAAATAAAAAAGAGCTCGTATTTCGTTTAGCAGGCATAATTAGTATATATATATATATAGGCATAGGTAATATATATATCTGTCAGACGATATATATATATTTTTAATCAGAATCAGCAGCGGAAAAGATATAGTCGGCATAAACACTCGATACTTGGAGACTATAAGACCTTGAGATTTGAAATACAGGTTATCGGGCAGATCAAGTTTATTTCATTTTATTTATAACTGTCTACGTTTCGGGAATATCTATATTGATTTCCTAGCGCAATAAAAGCTGCGATTTTATTTAATTTATATAATATACATTGACAACTTTTCTATTATCATCAACTGGCAAAATTTCATCAAGATCGAATTGGAATACGAAACGCATTTGCAATGGGTTCAAGACCCGATAATCTGTTCACTTCTATTAAAACTTTTATATTTGTGTTCTTTTTTCAAGTCTCCTATTTAAACTGTAAAAGATCACAATTGAAAAATGATATTGGATCAGATAGGATGACACGATTTTCTTCGTCTAACTTAAAACCAAGTGATCCATGTCTGGCAGATCAACCAGCTATCAAAGTATATGTTTTGGTTTAGCACATGTTTTAGATTTTTTTTGTATACACGCATAGATATCACAACTTGTTTTGGGTTGTAAAAACCTTATCGGCAAATTTACCAAATTTGCTTATTAACCATGATGGTCAGGTGGTGGCTAACACCTGCCACCTGATTGCCAACACGTATCGCTTTAGTGTTTTATTACCACACCTATTAAACAGGCATTTATTATCATTGCTTTTATTATTATTATTATTAATATCTCAGCTTCCCATTCAACTTAGTTGAGGTCGGTTCGATAAGTCTGTGGCTAAGTGGGAGCTGATAATCTTTGAGCTGATAAAGCCAACACAATTTATGTCGACTGCATCAGATTAATTTAATTGTAAATAAAAATTAGCAATCATATCCGTTTTCTTTTACATACATATATGTATATATATATATATATATATAAAATACATTTATGAATTTTGATATGCTTTGCAAATTACCAGAAATTCTATTAATTCGTAAAACAGTCAACAAAAACTTGATTTACTTAAATAAAAAAAGAATTTCCGTTTTGAAAACAATCAGAATAGATTATATACATTCTTGATCAGCATCAAGTATATTGGGCTACAATGCACATTTTGGCTTAATTATATAAATTAAAAAATTTAGATCCGCTCTGCGGGGCTATAAATTTATTTTTTTTACCCCATTATAAAAATTACAAAATTTAGATTTAACCTGCTTCGATTTATTTAGATATTTAATTAATGATTTATTTTACTTTCATACCACTTGCAGTTCCTTGCCGCAGAGCTACGCCAACGACATTGGTCCGCTGCAGTCGAGCGACAGTGCACAGGATCTCGTCAGCAGTCCCAGTGCGAGGAACAGCCAAAGCCAGATTCAGCTCAAAGGCGGCAACAACACGGCTAAGCAGAACGAGCAGCTGCAGGCAGCCACCTCATCGGTGGCAGGCATCTCAACCACAACAGCAACAACAACGGCTGCATCGACAGCCGGCGGAGCCGTTGCCATTGCAACATATTCAATTGCGAACGGCGTCGGTTCGGCTGTCGCAACGCCGCCCGAGAAGGAGAAGAAGCGCAAGGAGGTGTCCAGTTCGCGCGTGAAGAAATTCCATCGCCACTTCTCGCAGGTCTCCAACGATGAGCACCTCATTAATTGTAAGCATGTTTCTTTAATTCCCACTTTAGACATGAATATATCCATCAGATTATCGGTTAACTATCGGATTAACATATTTGGCTTCAATTCTTTTCAGACTTTTCGTGCGCATTGGTTGGCGACATTCCGTTGCAGGGTCATCTTTATATAACCGATCAACATTTTGCTTTCTATTCCAATGTCTTTGGCTATGTGACCAAGGTGAGTTGAAGCTGTGTTGATAGATAATTGCTAGAAGGTCTGACAATATGGTAACTCAATAGGTTGTCATTCCCACGTCGTCGGTGACAAGGATCTCGAAGGAGAAAACGGCCAAGATCATACCGAATGCGGTGGGTGTGGCCACCGCCGACGAGCGTCACGTCTTTGGCAGCTTCATCAGTCGAGAGGCGGCGTTCCGCTTAATGTGCGCCGTTTGCACCCATTTGAATCATGGTGCAGAGATACTGCTGCCCAAGCCGTTGCCTGAGGAGTATTTGATCGACGACGACAGCAGCTGCTCCATCAGCGGCAACGAGAGTCCGCCCCAGCTCCACGATCCAGCCGCATCAGTCCAAGCAGCCGGCTGCGAACAGGAGCAGCAGGCATTGTTGCGACAGCGTCCAGGCAGCGAAAGGCATTCCGGTAAGTGATCAATCTCTGTGATCCGTATGGAAAGTGGCTGTCCATTTGGCTACTCGAAAGTTATGAAAGTTATTCCAAGTCCAGTTAAAATAATTTCTCACATCTTCCATTTGTAGAACTGCAGACGAAGAGTTCGCTGAATGATGGCGTTGATGGCTCGGTAAATCTACGCAGCTCTGCGCCACCTGTTATCCACTACAAGGAGTCAATGCAGCATCATTTGTATCAGCATGGTTCACCCGGCGCTGGCAATCGGCAAATCTTTACATCCGCTTTGCCCTCAGTGATGGGCAGCTCAGGCGCCGCATCCAGTTCGTCGTCGCCAGTTACGGTTGTGGGCATGGGAGTTTGTGTGGCAGTGCCAACTACTCCAATTAACACTGGGAACGCTGCAGGATTCAATGCTGGAGCTGGCGCTGCTTCTGCTGCTGAGGATGAGGTTGATAATGCAGAGAACCCACGGCGCTCCCGTTGGGGAGTAATAATGGCAGCGGCACGCACACATCTATCCATAACTGGGCCGGCACTAACGGAACTCCAGGTGCTCTACTTGGGCATCTTGTTGGCCGTTCTGTTAGCCATATTCTCAGCCTTCTTGCTCTATCGCGTCCTCGACATTGAGGCCAAGTCCAGTCTCTACAATATGCCAATCGACTTCAACTCGGTAAGCAACCCTCCTCCATCAGCAATCACTGGGAATTATTTCCATTTTCTCATTCTATCATTTTTATCTCTTATTGTATTTAGTATGGAGCTGATGATGACGACATCTTTGCAGAGGCGCTGCACTGGCAGAAGAAGCTGCAGGAGAAAACCACAGCTGAAGCTCAATATATTTTAGCCAAGAATCTGGAACAAATATCCAAGGTGAGAGATGACTCTTCCATGTATATATGCTGGGCGAGTGGAGATAAGAGAGTGAAAAGTAGAGAGTGGAGAATAAAGAGTTTAGACAGAGTGGAGGATAGAGAGTGAAGAGTTGTGAACTTAGAAAAGAGTTTAATAATAAGTGCTTCGTCATAGTGGAGGAGTGGAGCTTTCACGCTGAGAGAAAGTTATGGCCATCACAACAAAGAGAGTAAACCGAGGCAAATATAGCCAAAAAAAAAAAGTATTTGCTTTCAAAGAACATTTATGATAATTATATTTATGATAAAAAAAAAATAACTAGGTTATTTCATTTATATTTAAACGCTTCAAATTAAGTAATAATCTTTTGTTTATGCCATTTTGTGAAAAAAATATTGTTTTGAGTTTTGCTTGCACAGCTGCTTGGGGTAATCAATTAGATTATGAGAGAAACCATTAGTCAATCTTTAATTTTATCAATGCGCTAAGCGTTTTGCATAATCTTATCAAGTGTTTGCCGGGGCAGACTTTCTGGCCAGCTTTGCCAGGTGGTTATCGCAAATTTGTTTTGGTTTATAGGCGACCACTTTGAGAAACCATAAACAGTTCATAAAAAATAAATTAGACAGTCACAATAACAATTAAAATATATTGAAAGAAAAGTTGAAAAAAATATTTACTAAAAATGTACTCTTATCTTGTCGGAAATAGGTGCGTCGCAGTTTGGAGACGCTCTCGATGCTGATCCATGACAGGAGTACTGGTTACGCCGAGTCACTGACAGACATCAACTCAATGCCCAAGGATGCGGAATTCGCCAGCGATGCTAGTGACTGAATTAGATTTTTTTTATCCAACACCACAATCCCCCTCCCCCTGCTATCCATTACACACTTTTTTTTACTTAACTTTAGCTTAAGTCGGATCAGAAAATCAAAATGCAATTGAAGCAAAATGCAAAAAAGCCCAAAGTAAACAATTTCATATAGTCATATATAGTTCATCATACATCTATCTCGATGTCTATTCGCATTAATAATCATCATATCATCATAAATGAGATCATAAATAACTGAAACGATTTCACTTAAAAGGCGTCGTGAATTTTTTTTTTTAATAGACTTAAGCTTCATAAAATATCAAACATCAAATCGTAAATTGAATTATAATCAATTTAAATGTATAACTATATTATGTGTGTAGTATAAATGTATGTATAATCTATACCTGCTTTTGCTCCCCAAGCGATAAAAATAATGCGCGAAAACTTTGTTTTTAGGTTTCATGAAATAATTGAAATATAAATGAAAGTGTGAACAAGTCAGAACAATTGGGACAAGTAAACCTCATTTTGTTAGATCTTTTCCAATGTTTTTTTTTGTTTTCTCTGTTCATTCATAAAATAAAATGTGCAACAGCAAAAATACAATTTAAAATTATTATAAATTAATCCTGTGATATGCATATTTAAGTTCTTTTTTTTGTTCTTAATTATATTAAGTTCCAAAAATTATATCTATTAGAAACATTTAATATATACAACTAAACAATGTGTATTTGGATATCAAACGAATTTTATTATTTTTAGTTGCATGTTGAAACATGAGAAAATAAATCAAGAACAGCAAATATCGTAATTATAAAAATTCTAAATGTTAATTACATTCATGCAAAGCAAATATCCCACATATATATAAACAACTACATAAACTATATATGCGCTATATGTCTTTATATATTTGCGTAATAAATATCTAAGTGTAACTAATGCAAAACTTTGACTATTGATTGCGTTTTATTGTCAACTATGTATGTAAGTATTTGTTCGAGATAAAGATCAGTAATCTTTATGCATATTTTATTTGTTTTTTTTTTTCATTTATTTAAGCTGATTTTCTGTTGGTGTTTCACTAATGAACAATACAAGCAGAATTTGATTCTGGTTTATTTTTATAGCTGCCAACTTTATGGGTATATTTTACTGTGTATAAAATCCTTGAGTTTTGTTGCTTCAGATTCGTAATTTATTTTGTCGTTTTTTGTATTTATTGTTGTTTTTTTTTTAGGCGATTCCCTGAAGATATATATACATATTTATACAGAAGACTGTTTTTAACGTCTCAGCTTAATGTAAATTTGAGTTAACTTACATTTTTATTTAATCCTTAAAGTATGCAATATATTTAAAAGTTTACTTAAGAGTTCGTTGTCAAGTTTATTGTTTATCAATTCGCTTTCGGCATCTGCCTGTGGTAACAAAAAACATGTAGTGTTGCCACAGTTATCACTAGCTATGATATATTGGTCAATTTGCTTCAATTATTTTAGCATGTCAATTCGTATAGCAGCAGCTCGTATCTAAAGCTTCTCTGTAGAGTTGTACAATTTAAAGGAAATTTTAAATAGAGTGGGTTTTGAAATATTTTCCGATAGAGAAAAGTTCATATGAATCCAGAAAGCTTTCTCAGCTATTCGCTACAGGCAAACAAAAAAATGAATGAATATCGTTTAAGCCAACTATCGGGATTAGATGACTGAAGTACCATTTAAGGTGTGTAGATGCCAATTATTACCAAAAAAAAAAAAAACTTTTCACAAATATTTAACAACTCCATCATATCCAAAGAATACATACAAATTAGCACAGCTGAATTACAATAAAAGAATGCTGCAGTCGAGAGAGCATGACTAGGAGATATCTAACACACTGAAAAAATGTGTGCATTCTCGATTAGTAATTGATGAAACCAGAAATCGAGTTGTATCAATAAAATGAAATAAACTCTGCTTATGGCTTATATATATATCATATTTCGCAATTGCAATTGGTAACCACTAAGTTCCAAGCGATTGCGGTTCCTTATGCCAACTGGATTGGTTTACAAGCGTTTGATTTGTGATTTTCATGGCGTTGTCTAACTAGGCATTTCACAGGAATTGGGTGAGTGGTGGCTGGCGGTTGGTGCGCTCTCCTAATTGGGATAATATTGGGATGGTGCTATGTAGTCGGTGTAAATTTCAGCTCATTGAATATGGTCGTCTGGACGGGTGGAACCTGTTTGTCCTCGTGATGCTGTAACAGCTTAAATATACCAGTGCCAATGCCCGCCGGCATACCCAATATAATGCGCTCCGAAACGCCATTGATGGCATCCATTTGGCCATAGTAGGCGGCATCAAACAGATGATCCGCTGTCTTCTCAAACTGTCGAAAGATGTTGAGTATAAGTTGATATATATATATATAGAATCCTTGATAGATCAAATTTCTTACCGATGCCAAATTGAAGACACTTTCACGCATTTTGGCCAAACCATGCCGGGTGATGCCGAGCACCTCGCCGCGTGCCGTCATCTGGCTGGCCAGCAGCATAATGTGACGCCAGTCGACACTCATTCCATGCCCCTCCATCACGTCCGTAATCTCGCTCATAATAACTGTGCGCGCCGCCTCGATACCCAGTGTGTTATAAATCTCACAGATGTTATTGCTGCGCGTCTTCTCGCCAACAACGCCATACGTGGCAATCACATCCCGCAGGCCGGAGCCTTCGATGCACAGCTTATATGTTGGCGGCTGGTGGCCATCGTCGACGGCGATGACAGCACGTGCTATATGTGGTAAGCCCCCAACGACGACATTCTGTATTGTGATCGCAAGACGGGCAAGTTCCGCATTAATTGTCGCATTCTTTGTCGACTCGACACGGATAATGATCCGTGCCCTTTTGGGTATGGCATGCACCTGGCCGGGCTTAATCCTTAGGCGGGACTTCAATATGCTGGCTATTATGGTATCCAGATCGATGTACAGTCCCAAAACTTTAATGCGTGCCATATCAATATTAATAAGGAGATGACAGCTATATGGACCACAAACGATCTGCAAATACGAGGAGAGCTCTCCGAGCGTTGTCTTCTCGATGCGAGCCTTCACCTGGCGGGCAAATTCCATGCTGGTATTATTGCGCAACTCGGCGGTGATAATTGGCGTCGATATCGATTTCGTTGCATTGATAATCTCAACAATGCGCGGCACACCCTGTGTTATGTTCATGGAGGCGACACCAGCGAAATGGAACGTCTTCAGTGTCATCTGTGTGCCCGGCTCACCAATACTCTGTGCCGCAATAGCACCGACCGCAGTGCCCGGTTCGGTGACAGCGCGATTGTAGCGATCGTTGATGCGACGCAGAAACTCCAGCAATTGCTCCTGGCTGATGGACTCGATCTGGTTGCACAGCTCCTGATGCTTTTCACCAAACTGGCTCTGCAGCTGACCAATGCGATTGGAGACCATATGCAGATAATTACTAAAGAATAAAATTTAAATATATTAATCTTTAATATTTATGGTTTTACTTTCCAAATTGGAAAACTTAAATAAATTAATGTCATCAATTGAAATACGTATTTAATGATTGATTAATGATTGATTTCTTTCAATTTGATTGACTGTGCTATTTTTAGTTAGACACTCACGTCACGTCCTGCTTGAAGTCGGTGCGAGCTTCGTTGAACTCCTCCTGCTTGAGCATCCAGTTGGCCACGCTGAGTATCTCGTCGTACTGCAGCGGAAGCTGATCGCCAATTGGCTGCTGGGCGCGCAGATTGTCGTATTGGTGATGGAGATCGACGGGCTTGTTGCGCGTCTCCATTGAGACGGGATCGAGGCCATCGCCGCCGTAGATGGTGTCGACCATTTCGTTGATGGCATTTCGCACGGTGCCATCGTAATGGACAACCAGATCCTCCAGGCACTTGACCAGACGACGCTGCAGATAGCCCGTCTCGGCCGTCTTCACAGCCGTATCGACCAGACCCTCGCGACCAGCCATCGTATGGAAAAAGAACTCGGTGGGCGTCAGGCCGGAGTAGAAACTGTTGCCAACGAAACCACGAGCCGCAGGAATCGCAGCTGTAACGAGTCAAATTCAAGTAGCGATTGATGATAAGTAACGAGCAACAAGTATTGAATGATTTGCAATAATAAGAAAATAACTGACGACTAAGAATGAATTAGCGAGTAGCAAATCTATCGAGTAAACAAAAGCGAAAACTAGAAAGAAACGAGTAGCGAGTAGAGTAACGAGTGGCAGCCAGAACGTGAAGAATAGAAAAGAATCACATAAAATATATAAATGTAATCATACAACATACTTACAATGCCTCTCAAAGTGGGGGAGTGCTCGATTCTCAAAACCGTTTGGCACTCGCTTGCCACTGACAGCTTGTTGGCCGACACAGGCGATCATCTGGGAGATGTTAATGTTCGACCCTTTGGAGCCACTGAGGGCCATGATCAAGGCACTGTTTGTGGGATGCAGTTCGGCGAAACAGGCCTTTGCCGCCTGCTCACGGATGCCGGACAGTTCGCGCAGCATAACGGCCTCGAGCGTCTCCTCGGGCGTACAGCCCGGCTGACATTGGAGGGTGCCCGCCTTGAGCTTCTCGATGTACTCGTTGCAATTGGCATAGCCCCGTTCCAGCAGGACCTGCTTGTGCTGCAGCAGCTGGGCGCTCGGCGTCACATCACTAATGCCAAACGAGAATCCTCGATTCTGTATGAAATACGACGCAATCTGCAATTCGATACCCAAAGTTATTTACAATTTAATTAGTTTTTACTTGTTTTATAATCTAAATTTAATAGTGACGATTTCTCAGTACACGTCTATTAATAAAGCCGCCCAATCAGTGTCAGTCCTAATACCAAAAACTTAATTCTAGCGAAAGTCGTCGTGAAATTTTGATAAGTCCACAAACACCACCAAAAATGGAATGCAAGGGGAAGGTTAACAAGTGCTAAGCACGTAAATAATTTATTGTATGTCTTTTAATTGGCTAAATTCGCTTGTTGAAATCAGCAACATAGTCAGGGGAGCTAATTAAATTACACTCGACGGCCAAATGAGGGAATATTAAAGAACTGATTGATTTTTTCTATTTATATAATAATGAAATTCATTTAAACGAATAGTGCAAAGAATTTTGTTGTCTCTCTCGATTTTTATATACTGCTTTAACTGGAGAGGGATATGCTGTAGAATATAAATATATATATAAATCAATATATTATATATATTGTAGAAGATCTACTTAAAGCTGAATTCTGTTGTCTGGTGTTGAGACACGAAGCGCGTCACGTTATCAGTGATAAGAGCTGCTAACTTGGCTCGTTGGCTTGTTGGACAAAAGGAATTGACAATGGAGACAAGAACAATAATAATAATAATAATAATAGGCAAAAAGCGTTAAGCAGCCGCAGTAGCAGCAGAGACAGAGTGGCAGTTGCGGCGGGAGGGGGGGCAGACACTATTGATGTATGAGCAATTAATCTTATCGAAAGAGCAGCGCTGTCGAGCTGGCCAAATAACAAGATCACGACTGCCTGATTTAATAAAAAAAATATTGTACTAAAGACGGGCAACGGCAGAGAGAGAGAGGGTGGGAGAGAGAGAGGGGGCGGCAACGGGGCGTTGGGGTTTTTGACAGTGGCCTGCATTCGGGGGGCACCGCATATAATTGCGAAAATCGAGCAAAAACGGCGCAGACGAAGCCGAACAATTAACGCGCGCAGAAACCAGAGAAACCATGAGAGCAACTCCAACCACAAGAGGAGTATGTGAGAAAGGATTGCTCGCTGGCATATTGTGGCTAACAGTGCTGCTCCTGTTGGCAGATGCGGCGCCACAGCCACAACTGGAACTCGATCCGGTAAGACCAAATAAAAATATATATATGAATCGAATTTGAACTGAAAAATGTGGCTATGATTTGTGGGGATTTTTGCAGAAGGGTCGCATTATTTCCGGACAGGAGGCGTCGCTTGGCCAATTTCCGTGGCAGGTGATATTGAAGCGTGATGAATGGGATGATTTGCTATGCGGCGGCTCTATTATCTCAAATAGTTGGGTGCTAACCGCTGGCCACTGTGCTTATGGACACGAGTCCTTGTTCCTGGTCTTTGGCACCGTGGAGCTGAACGATGAACAGGCATTAAATATGACAGCAACGCAGCTATTTGTGCATCCCAATTACAATAACAAGATGAACAACGATGTGGCACTAATCCAGCTGCCACAGCAGCTAATCTTCACCAGCACTGTGCAGCCCATCCAGCTGGTGTCCAGTAGCCAGGCGAGCAACACATATGTTGGCACACAGGCGGTCATTGCGGGCTATGGGCTGATAGATGACGAGTACTTGGATTACTCGCAGCAACTGCTCTTTGCCCACGTGCAGATCATAACGAACGTCAAGTGTTCGTCCATTTTCGGATCGAGTGTTGTGCTCGCCTCGACAATCTGTGCCCAGGGCGCAGCGGGCAGCAATATGTCCACCTGTAGTGGCGACTCGGGCGGTCCTCTAATCGCTTACAACAGCAACGCTGGAAGCTGGATACAGATTGGCATCAATTCGTTTGTCGCCGAGGATCAGTGCACGGTCGGCCTCCCCTCCGGCTACGTGCGTCTAACCTCGTTCCTCGACTATATATCAGAGACGACGGGTTTGAGCTTGCCTTAAAATAATAATAATAAAAAAAAAAAAATCCGCAACTTTGCAAAACACTTCCTAATATTTCACAAATAAATGTCCCACTTGGAAATCCCAAAAGAATTAAGCGATAAGATAAGATATGACATCGCCACTCTTCCCACACCAGACCATTTGAAACCAACGGCAAACTATTCTTGTGCTGTGCTGCTTATTATCAATCACCTTATCGATACGTTATCGATAACGTTATTGATTTGAGAACTGAGTTAGATGGCAATGCGCATGGGTCATTGTTCCGGTAATCAACAAGCAATTCCTCAATCTTGACATTGAGTTATCGTTATTGTTATTGTTATCGAGGCGAAAGCTGTTGCTGGAATCAGTTTCGGTTATCAGTTGCAACAGCGCAGATAAAATGCTGCCCTTAGGGCAATCTGAATTATCAAAGACGAACAGTGTTAAATAGTCAAACACTTGCAATCAAATTATATATAGAAATAACTGATGGGAACTATTCAGATTTAAAGCTATAATCATAACATAAATGCATAATTTTATAAATGAATACAATGGTTATTCAAATGAATAATTAAAAGTTATTCGAGCATAATTGTGAGAGAGAGGGAGAGAGAGATAGTTTGATATAGATATATATATGTATATAGAAACTAGTTAATACGCACCCTGGACAATCGCCACATGGCCTTGGTGGCGAATGATTCTCCAAAGTCGCGTAACAGCAGATAAAAGATGCACTGCTTGGTGCCGGATCCCATTGTTGCCTTATCCATGGTGCCGCACATCAGCTCCGAGTTCCGTATGTGAATCCCTGGTAGGCATAGAGACAGAAAGAGTTAGATTGAGTGGATTAAGTTTAGTTAGATGCACCATACGCACAGGAATCGTTGACACAGAGATCCATGTTGCCGGCATAGTTGCGTCCTTTGTTGACCATGTTGAAGAGTACATTGCAGTCATCATTGGGTCGCATCAGCAGGCTGAAAATCTGTTTGCCCGTCCACAGGCGACGCGGCTTCCAAATGGCCGGCGGCGGCATTTGAATGCGCAGCGTGGAATCCTCGCTGGCCAGAAAACAGGCAGCCAGCTGCATGGCATCCTCCTTGGTGAGAAACACCTCCTTCTGGGTGAGCAGATAGCCGCCAGTGATGAAATCCTGCGTTGCCGCAATCAAAATCTCACCATTCTTTGGCGTCACCAAATTCGATTGATTACCCATTAAGATGAGGGCCTCGGCACGTGCCTCCTCCGTCTGCGGCAAATGGAGATTCATCTCGTCGCCATCGAAATCCGCATTGTACGGCGTACAGGCGCACTCGTTAAAACGAAACGTCCGCTGTGGCTGCACCTTGGCCCGATGGCACATTATGGACATTTTATGCAGCGACGGCTGCCGATTGAAGAGCACAATGTCATCGTCACGTAAATGCCGCTCCACAATGTCGCCGCTCTTGAGCTCCTGGGCGACCTTTTCGCGATTGCCGTAGGCTAAATATTTTTTGAAACTGGATCCACGCTGCTGGACATAATTGGCGCCCGGATGGACGCTGGGACCATTGCGAACCAGTTGTTTCATTATGCGAAGATTCGCGGGATTTACACGTTCCGGATACGTGAGAACTTTGGCCACACGCACTGGAACGCCGACCTGATTGATCATAAGATTGGGATCGGGTGAGATGACGGTACGACCACTGAAGTCCACACGCTTGCCAGAGAGATTGCCACGGAATCGTCCCTGTTTGCCCTTCAAGCGCTGCACAATGCCCCGCGTCGTCTTCTTCGGTGCCATATTAAGGGGTATGCCACTAATCTCACTGTGGAAATACAGTGCCACATGCAGTTGCAGAAAGTCCCAATCCTCGTGTATTAGCTCAATCTTACCACCAGTGGCCATGTGGCGCTGTATAACATCATTAATTAAAAGAATCTCGCTTTGTTTCATTGTCAAATCGTCCTCGGTGGTGCCGGCCTTCACCTCCGATAGCACCGATGGACGTATACAAGCAGGCGGCACAAAAACCCGAGTGACTATCAAGTGTTTCGGATGAGCGCCGCGGGAGCACATGCCAAGGAGCGCAACATCGCTCTGCGGTATCTGCTCGAACAGATCGAGCACCATGAGGGGAGTTAGCTCCTCAGCGGCGCTATAGTTGCTCAGCGTTTGATTGAGATCACGATTCAGTTCCGTGGAGCGCAGCATTTCGTCCTTGTGGTTGTTGAAGTGCACATCCTTTTTACGCCCCTTATACGGATCGTGCTGAATTTTGAGAAGGCCGGGGCCCTTCTTTACACCACCGTTGGAGGCCATACAATATGGGCACTTGGTCACCTTTTTCGCCTTGGCAAGCATCTGGGAGTGCAGCGCCTTCTTGCCCAGATACGAGAAATTTGGATTATGCAGCTTTTTCTCGAAGACAACGCGATCCTCTGGCTTGAGCATGACCTTGGCGCACGTCTTACAGATCATCTGCAGTACGTTGATCGTGGATCGAAAGTGTCCAATGTGGAAAACGGGTAACGCCAAATCCAAATAGCCAAAATGCCCGATGCATTCGTTCAATCCCTGGCCGCAAGTCTCGCACAACGCATCTTTAGTGCTGATGCCCATGCGGCGATCGAGAACGCCATAGGGCACTGGCTGACGCTGTGCCTGATACAGATTCTTCGAGATGATCCGCACCAACGACTCCTGCTGAATCTCATCAGAACCGCTGATGCCAAACTGCACATGTGAGCTGAAATTAAAATAATAAATATATCGGCCAGTCACACCGCGATCTTTAAGTAGCTACCCTCACATTACTACTTACATTTTCTTGTTAAGCGCCGAGGCGCGAAACTGCTCTTTTGGCATGGCGTCTGTTCCAATCGAATTCCCACAATAAGCTCCACAATCGAGCACTAAAATTCACTTTTCAAACCATATGACAACACGCTGCCGGCCACGGTGCTAAAAGTATCGATGTTTGTAAATAGGCTGCAGTGCTGCCACCTATCGATCACTAATAGTACTTGAACTGTCGATTAAAAAATACTACAAATATCAGATACCAATGTTATTTGTTTGTTATTTATTTTATTATTATATTATTATGCATTAACAACAACAACATATTTATATATTCGTTTTTGTGTTATATTAAAAATGCATCGATGCATATCTTCAGTGTTTCAAAATTTATTTGAGACAAATACCACAAATTTGCAAATACGATTAATACTTATTTGCAAGAGTTAAATCGATTTAAGTGTATGCGATAAATACTTATTACCATAAACATCCAACTATCGATATACTGCCAATTTTCTTGCATCTCTATTAGTACACAGCAGTTTGTCGTCGTATCAACGCAGCGAAAATCGTAGCTTACTGAAATTTTAAATTGATATATCACGGAAACCATCTATGTATTTGGTGAATTGAAAATCCATATTGATTAAAGTTACAATACAAAGGTAATAAGAAATATTCAAGTAGCATACACAACCTCAAAAAGGTTAACTGGCGTGGCCTCTTTCACTGTGCCTGTGCATGGGCACATATATATATGTGTGTTTTTGTGTGCATGTGTGTGTGTAAAGTAAAATTAAAAAAAAATTACGTGCAATGTTGACGTTAAATATCTGTGCGATATTTTATCAGACGATTTTTGCAAGCTAACATTTCAGAGATTAGCATTCAATAACAATTTTGGTCATATTGCGAAATACATTCGTATATAGGTTTGACCCTGAGCTTGTGTGCACTTTCGCACAGCCCATAAGCTATTTATTTGGAAAGGAATACGAAAATCGTAGCTGTATTTTTAGTGTACTGCGCACGTTTCGTTTCATTTCGTATTTTGTAGTCCAACAACAAATGTGAGACACATGCAATCACACTACATACACAGGCACATACATGCGCGCATGGATAGGCAACAGCAAGTTAGCAGCTGAGGGGCCACTGTTGCGGTTGCTGTTGGGCAACATGCGCAATTAACATTTGCATATTGTAAATCATTTTGCATCATTCGATCAATATAGGCAAATTATTTGTTGTTGCAATTGTTACAATGTATTAAACAAATTTGTTTCATATGTGTATGTATTTTTATTTCGTTGCAGAGTTTGCAGCAGCAGCTACAAAAGCGAAAGGCAACCACAAACAACACAAATCTAAAAGCTATTCGCGTGGTTAGCGCTCCTAGCGGCCATCGCAAAGAGCGAATCCATTTTTTACAGTTGCCCGATATTCTCACGTGGCGACAAAAAAAAAATAAAGCAAACGAAACGAATAATAACAAAGGCATAAAAAAAGCATTATAACAGCATCAGTTACGGTTACACAAATTATATTTATATATATTTAATAGATACATATAGATATATTTATATAAATAAATAAATAAATCAACAAGACAAGCAGGCGAAACAGAAGGAATACATCATCCATCGAAGAACGACGAACCGACAAACACAAAAATCAAATCAAATCTGACAATTTAGTCTTGTTGAGAGGAGGAGACGAGGAGACAGTTTGTTCATTCACTTGCTTATCTAATTCGTGAGATTGCATTGCGCACCCCAAGCAGGGGAAACATAATATCTTTTATGACTTTTGAAAGATTAAGTGGTGAGTAAAGTCAATTGAGAATCGAGAACACGAGATGCATACACATATCTGACTCACGCTCATATCTATTTACATAATATCATTATATTATTATTATATAATATATTAATATTATCATTATGTTATTATTATCATTATGTTATTATTATCAGTGTGTTATTATTATCATTATTTTCTTATTATTAAGCAAATAATAGCTTGTTTCAAGTTCAGTTCTGGGATAGATAACATCTGGTAGTACATGGGTAGTAAGAACTTATTTTTATGCAGAAGAAATTAAATTCTTTATTTTTTGATTAAAACAAACAGTAGTTCAACATGAATCTGTATAAATGCTATTCCACTTTTCCCATTACATATATATATATACACACATATATATATATATATATATATATGTATTTAGAGAAAATGCGATCTGAACTCTTTAGACTGTTTATTAATCTCTAATTGCATTTGCAAGGTCCTTTGCATAGCAATTTGTTTGCGGTATATGCTGGAATTATTTTTAAATATATATTTGTTATATTTGAAGGTATGTGTGTGCGTGTGTGTGTTGTGGGTGGGTGCATTGTCATGCAATTATAATTAGCCATTCAAATTAATTCACATTTAATCTAATGAGCCGAAGCTGAATTTTGTAGTCAGTTTCGCAGTTCTGTTTTGCTTTTCACCTACGCAATTGAAGATCACGAAGATCATGTCGTAAATATCATTACACATTTGACGTGTTATTTGTTTTTCTATGCTGCCTTTCTTTCTTGCCCTGTACTACGTATTCTCCCCATACAGGTTTGTCTGCAGTGCACCTTTATTGATATAGTTGTCTGTTAAGTTTCAAGTGTGTGATGTGTGCTATGTGCTCATGGCGTAACAGATCGACATACTTACACACGTACACACACACACACACGTACACGTTTACATTTCGCACACGGAACTACCATTAAATGGAACTGTTAGTTAACAGTGCTCTGTTAGCGGGCAACTACTTTTTAGCAGTCCATTTTTATTTACACTAAACTACCTAGTAATTGTTCATTTTATGGTCAGATTTAATACGCAATCAATCTCAATTTTATGGCCTCGGTCGGTGGATAGATATCTCCAGCCCACCAAATACCTAGCTTAGTTACCAGTTCCATTTGCATTTGAGCGCTGGAGTTTCTGATGTTTTTCTGTTTTTCTTTTCTTGTTTGACATTTTTCAAGAGCGCGCCCAAACAATAACAACACACTGATCAAAATTAAAAAAAAAAAGAGTGAAAAACCAGTTTATGACATTGGTCGATTGCCGCATACTGCCCCGCATCATTATACTACTGGGTCGGTATCATCATATGCTTTTTTGCTAGTTTCAGCTGCAAATGCCTCGCTGCAATAAAATCACGTTCTTAAAGTAACTCAAAGTAACATCCATAAGTTTCAAGTTAACTATCTGAGCGTCATCGGTTATCATTATATAAACATATAATCGTCTTTGTGCTGGTGGTGAATATATAAATTAAATATAGAGTTTAAAAAAACTAGAACTGGTACACAATTCACTGGCCCAAAAAGCAACCTGATTCAGTAAAACATTGGACAACAATGTGACCGACCACAATTCAAATGAAAGAAAAGAAAAATAAATATTAATTTATTTTTATTTTTGAATCAAGCTTAAAATCATTTTATTGAGCTTGAGGAGAAAATCCACCGCATGATGACTAGTAAGAACCTTATCATATGCATATATATTTGTGACAATCAAATTGTTTGTGTAATTCACTTTGGTTTCAATTTCATTAGTTTCTTCAGCTACCTCTCTTTTTGTTTTTTGTGGTTGCATGACCCTGCTGCCAGTCCATGCAACAGATATTGCACGTTTCGCTTACTCACTTTTGGTCTGGTCATGTCAACAATTGAACAACGCACAAGCAGAGTTAGTATATCTCTCTCCTTATGCACTTTTCTTTGCTTTGTTGAGAATATATTTTCAATTTGTTGACTTTTGATTAGTTTTGGTATTGGCTTAACTATTTTACTTTGTGGAAATACGTAAATCTTTGTGAATTTCAAATGAAAGTTGCGTTTTTCTTTTTCAATGCCTCGGATGTAGAAAGAGAAATACAACGTTGAGATTAACGAGAAATCGTGCATAAGACAGTTGTGCAAATTTATATATATATATATATATATATATATATATATACACGTGCACTACGGTGTATAAAGATATAGATATATCGTACATAAAGAAAATGTGCAATATATATAAATGCCATCGTTTAATTGCATTAGTCATGCGATTCTAGAAAAAGAGCTGTTCACCATAATTGTTCAAGTGCAGCTAAGTATACAAAAATAAATGGGAAATTCGACAGAACTGCACCTACTTAGTCGATACCCAGTTATCAAGCTGTGCAATTATAATTATAACATAGCCGACTTTTTATCCTACACTATTGGAAAAACAGATGAACTCTGTTTATATTCTGTAAATATTCAAAATAAAGTTGTAAAATAAATGGATTTGTTTTCTTATTTAATTTTAGCTTTGAATTTGCGTGGGCTTTCATCAGCACTTGATGCAGTTTTTGAAAACAAGAACATATGCTTTAATAAATATAGATATGTAATTTATACATATTTTGATAGCAGCTGTTGTGCTGCAGTTGGCGCTCAGTTCCCAACAGCAACAACAACGACGACAATAATAATAAGAGCAATAATCTTACAAATTGTCTTTGTGCATTCTCTTTGTCTCTATTTCGTTTTCTCAGCTGTTTGCAGTACAGCAGCTTTCGCTCGTAGACGCATACGCACACAGTTTACTGTTACACGCATGCATATATGTCATTTAATTCGCTCTAAGCTAGAAGTGCAGTTTTGCTGCAGCTGTTTAGGTCATTTTGTGATTGATGTTTCAGTCGCACCTTTTGCCGCTGCCTACTTTGGCGGATGCCCTCAAAAACGGCAATTGCAATGCAAATTTTAACATACTTTTTTAATAATATGTATGTTAACAGTATTTGCTGTAAAATTTACCATACAATTGCATTACATGTGAAGCGAGCGATGTAAGTGTTGGGTGGGGGGTGGTTGTATTAGGGAAGCGGTTCTTGTAAACATCTGTTTGGTGCTGCAAGGGCCACGGCACATGCGCAGTGCCAGGGCGATGACGACGACGAAGACGAACTGCTGTTTTGCTCGTGCCTTTGATTCCATCCCCGCCAGGACGAGGTTTTGGGCCTGCTGCTACTCAGCATCGCTCAGAAGTTAGTTTATTCGTCAGCGTTAAACATATCGCAAGTTTTTCCGACTTTCCTTTCTCGTGACAATAAATTTTCCATACGCACAAAATTAGAAAACAAAGTATTTAACAGGGATTTTATTTATTTTGTTTTACTATTTCCCCTCTTTGTCACACCTGATGTGTGACAGAACACGTGGGCCAAAATGTTGCAAGGAAATAAACTCTGAAAACAGATAGCCAAAACTAAGAAACGTTGCCATTTGGCATTGTAATTATTGAATTTTTTTCCGATTTGCCTGCGTGTGTGTGTGCCTGTGAGTGTGTGTGCGTGTGAGTGTGTCCATGTCAAGTAGAAGCTGCCTTGTTATTGTTGTTAGTGCTGTTTTTATTTTTTTTCTATTTTCTCTATGTTCTTATGTATGTATGTATATGTATTTATATATATGTATTTTTTTTTAAGTTGTGTTATGTTTTCCTATATTTTTATTCAATTGAATTATTGTCGAACAGCACCAAACCAATCTCAAAAATATTTACACAACAAAGGGACGAAAAAGGGCAACAAACCATCGAAGAACCTCTCCGATAAATCAATTTATTAGATATTGAAACAATAGCAGCAATAACAATAACATAAACACTGCCTCCCACCAAGGAGCAGCAAAAGCAGAGGCAAAACAGTCGCATCCGATCGTTAAAATGTTGTTGTCGGTGGACTCACGCACTAGTCATACATCGAAATTTCGAGGGGGCTTTTATTTTAGTTGTTGTTTTTCGTTTGATATTTTGTCATTTTTCGCAATATTCGCCACACTCATACATTGACACTGTATTGAACGTTTGTTAATGGTCTTTACGCTTTGTCTTTGATATTTCTTAATTTGCTGTCGCTTTGTCGGCTGCTTTCAACATTACGAAAATAATAATCGGCCCGATGAAAATAACAGATCGAAAAGGAAACCGTTAAGCTGCCAAAATTAACATTAATAATAACATTAATAGGTTTGCATTGAGTGCAACATTTACTGTTAAGCAAGATCCTGTTAAACACTGTGGTGTGTGTGCCAACTGCCTGAGAAAACGACATCAACCTGACGCCGCCCAAGCAATTGAAGTTGTCGTTGACGTTGACGTCGACGTTGCCATTCAAATTTCTGGCCGCGCTCGTTCAGCTCCTGCTCGTGACAACGAACTACAAAAGCGAGCTGCATCATATGCTGTGCGATTTAACCATCCAGCGACATACTGTGGCCATTACCTATGACCTCAGCGGTGAGTTAACAGTTTTCCACATAAGACAACATGAAATAGACAAACCCACGCACACAACGACACAGACACACAGGCAGTCCTGTTCGAATTGTATCCTCTAGTCGCATGTAATGTGACATTATTTTAACAGAGCACGACTCTTCTGTTGCTGTTAGTTAGGCTCCTCGTCTGTAAAATGCAGATCCCCTCTTACTCATTCTGTCTCGCTCGCTCTTACTCTCATTATATATCTATTGATTAATCAATTTACACTAATTTCTTACTGTTTTCACTGCTTCAAACTATGGATAAGTCTCGAAAATTCAGAGGCATTAATTTAATCAAAGTAGTAATAACCCAAAACTCAGATCTGTCATCCAACTTAATAATTTACAAAATTTTTTTCATTATTCTTTTGGATAAATCTAAATTCAAGTTTTCAACAAGTTTCTTCTAATTCTTCAAATTTAAATTTTCGTACAAGCCGATGTAAATTAAACAAAATTTTTTTTTAAACCAAAAAATTCATAGTTTATATTCTCGGTTACATATTAAAACGTTACCAGCATTTTTGATGTGGTTTCACTTCTGGCAAAAGAAGAGAACCGGTGAGGCGGCACTACAAGTCTGGCTAAAGAGCGAACGAGCTATCCATCGTTCTAGCCCCAAACCAACTTGAACAATAATCAAAAATCAGATAAAATCGACTTGGTTCTGTTCAATGTGTCCTCTCTGTGTGTTTTAAAGTGGATTTTTTCAATATTTACTTGCTGACCTTTAAAATGACACTAAACTTAAAAATTGTAAAGCCATAATTTTGGAATAATACATAACAGTTAAAATATAAAATAATTGATTTTCATCCACCAACTGAAAGACAACGGCGAATTTGGAAGTGAAAACAGTGAAAGCTCATCGGTATTAGAAAATCGTAGTTATTACAAATTGCAATTCGTAAATATATATTTCAAATTTTCGGGAGAATTAAGTATTTTATATGGTTCTTTTTTTACATGTGCTTATTACTTTGCATTGGACATTAGATAATAAATCAAATTAGATTATACATTTACAACCGTAATTTAAAGTTATTGTTTTCAGGCACACAAATTCGAAGAATTCTCCATAGTTCCAAAATCAACATCTTTAAAATAATGATTAACCAAAATAGAATTTTATATTTAACTTATGGTATATTTAAATTAATGGATCTACAATAAGTATATATGCATCACAAACTACATGTACACCTATTAATAATTAATAATATTAATATTCTCATAAATTCTCATTATTTTGTATAATTTCTATTGCAGAAACACCAGCAAAAAAAGGCGCACCTCCAATTCCACAAAAACGGAGTAAAAGCTTCGAACTGTGCATGAATTCAAAGAGGCGAACTATAAGTCATCGGTGAGCATTCTATATAATTAACATACATACTACATATGTAAATTCCAGGTTGCAACCTCTGCGACACACACACACATATATATATATATATATAATGTGTTCAAATGCCTTCTGCCTACGGGTAGAGTTTCCTTTAAATTGGGTCATCCGGATACGCAAGAGCACAGCTGCTATTGATTATTTATTACAAGCATGTCCGTGTGTGTGTGTGTGTGTGTTGCATTAAATGTTTGGTAATGGACTAAACGTGGCAGATACTTTTGCTAAAACTTACTTCTTAGTTAATGGATGTTGTCCATCTATTTTTGGAAGCTTTTCACTTGTTGAGACACTCAGAACGAAAATGCAGTCTACAAAATAAATATATATATAGATAGATATGAATATGATATATCTTATATATCTATATATCCAAAAGATATATATCCATGAACTGGCATAGAATGCTTATAAATAATATTCATTTCTTAAAACCATCAAGAAAACCTCTCTTCCACAGGACTTCAAGTAACAGACACCGGAAGTTACAGCCGTTCAGGTACACGTGAGCCAACCCTTGTGCCGTTCCAATAGATTTTTACAACATATAAAAAAAAATATAAAAAATAAAAAAAAATTAAAAACCAAAAAAGAAAAAAAAAAAAAGAAAAAAAAACACCAATAGATAAGACTATGCCAGATATAGAAACGGCATACATATAAAGTAATATTTACCCACGCACTACATGCGAATAGGAAAAGATAGAAGAAAGCAAGCACCCGATAGAGGGAAAGAGAGCCACACCCAACACAAGATCCAATCCCTGAACGAAGACGAAGAAGAAGGCGAATTTAAAGTATACCTAATTTCGAAGTCCCATCAAATTTGTTAGCCACATTTTTAATGAACGAGTCATCGTCGATGCGCAGTGAATCAAAGTCGTCGGTGTCGGTGTCGGCGTTGTCGGAGTCGCAATCGAAGTCGGAGTCCGAATCGCAGTCGGAATTCATCCAAATTAAGATCTAGAGCAGATCATCAATATCGAAGGTTCAGTCAAAAGAAAATTTAATGAACGGGAACGAAGCGCAAAGCAACTGCAAAATAGCCGCTAAAGTCAAAACATTGGCGCTGCCAGCCGCACAAAACTCCATAGACAATTGAAATTAGTCGATCCCCGATCGCTGATCACCGCTCTACTAATCCCCAAATTGCCGCCAGCACCCAACATCATCAACTGTCAATTGTCAACCATCAACCTTCAATCCGTCGAAACTGATATCATCCAAGTCTAGATCCAACAACAACAATCCCCAACAACTTGCAAGAAGCTAAGCTACAAACAACGAGAGGAGTCAAATAAGAAGAAAACAGCTTTACAATGGCGACCGTTAATGTTAATCGCAGTGTGACGGACATCTTCTATCGCTACAAGATGCCACGCCTCCAAGCCAAGGTCGAGGGCAAGGGCAATGGCATCAAGACCGTGTTGGTTAACATGGCCGAAGTGGCACGCGCCATCGGACGTCCCGCAACCTATCCGACCAAGTACTTTGGCTGTGAACTGGGCGCCCAGACGCAATTCGATCATAAGGTATGTATCATTATTATCTATATATATACCCGATATATTTTAACTGAATTATTCATCATTAAAATTCCCACAGAACGAGCGTTTCATTGTGAATGGTTCGCATGATGTGAACAAGCTGCAGGATCTGCTGGATGGCTTCATTCGCAAATTTGTGCTATGCCCCGAATGCGATAATCCGGAAACGACTCTGAGCGTCTCGGCCAAGAACCAAACGATCTCGCAGTCGTGCAAGGCATGCGGTTGCCATGGCCTCCTCAAGGTTAACCACAAGGTGAATACGTACATTGTGAAGAATCCACCATCGCTGAATCCGGCCGACAAGGCACCTTCACTAACCGAGGGCAAGCGCTCGAAGCGTACGCAGAAACACAAGTTTGAAAACTCGGATGGTTCCATTTCCAACAACTCCATGGCTAACAACTCAGGGGGCGAATCCGATGGCGGCAATGGCACCAATCATGCTAGCCAAACTGAAGCGGAAATCAGTGCCGCCATACCGGAGAAGAACATTAACGACGATGACGACGATGGCTGGAGTGTCGATGTTTCCAAGGTAAACGTAAAAATAGTTTTACATATGCATGTATTATATTTATTTAATATTTTGCAGGAGGCAATACGCGCGCGATTGCAGGATCTGACCGATGGAGCCAAGGGTATGACAATTTCGGATGATTACGATAAAACAGAAAAGGAGCGCATTGACATCTTTTACGAGCTGGTGAAAAGCAAGCGTGACAATATGAAGCTGAATGATGTGCCCACGCACAAGGAGCTGATGATTGAGGCCGAGCGTCTGGATATTGTCAACAAGGCGCCGCTTGTGCTTGCCGAGCTGCTCTTCACCGAGAACATCATTAACGATGTGCGCAAGAATCGCATCCTATTGCTGCGCTTCACCCACAACAATCCGAAGGGTCAGCGCTATCTGATTGGTGGCATCGAGCAGACCGTCGAGCTGCATGCAAATTCGCTAATGAGCAAGGTTGCTGGCATCTTTAAGATCTTCTACGATTTGGACATACTCGACGAGAAGGAGATACTCGAGTGGGCCCAGAAGGTGAGCAAGCGCCATGTATCCAAGAAGATTGCCACCGAAATACACGAGAAGGTCGAACCGTTTGTCAAATGGCTTAAAAATGCCGAGGAGGAGGATTCCTCATCCGACGACGATGATGCTGGCGGTGATTCGGATGTCGAAATCGAGTACGATGATCGTGCTCGCGTCGAACCATTGAAGGTGGTCAAAGTCAGCGCTGTTAACAAGAAGAATGTCCACGACGACGAGGATGGCGATGAGATCGATATTGACGAGATCTAATTAACAACAGAAATCGGCATCATAGTTTCTTCTTCTTCTTCTGTTATTTTCTTCTTCATTTTTTGCATATAGTTAACCGAAAATAAAAATAGCACAGAGATTGAACAGCAAAGCGCATCAAATGTTGGCACGTGGCGGCGAGTGGCAAGTAACGAGCAGCGAATGACGAGTGTCAAGCAGCAAGTAATAAGAATCAAATAGCGAATAGCAAGTTACGAGCCAAAACAGCACTCTCACGGTATAGTTTTGGATTAAATAGACATTTTTCCCATTTTAATAAGCCAAATTCTTTTATTTTCTGTTTTTAATTAATTTTAAGTGCGGTACTTATTAAGCTACCAGTTGTATACAAACAATATATGAAAACAATTAATTTAAATAGATATTCAACAAAATTTTGTAAACGCATTTAGCATTCAAAAAATATATATGAATTAAAATACAAATACCGAAGTTGCAACTTATCTATATTAATAATGAAGCAATAAAATCAATTTTAAGGCAAGACAAAAATCAATAACATTAACTAAAACACACACAAATCCACAAGCCTTACAAACATTTCTTAAGCTTAAAAGTAATTGAAAAAAAAAACAAAAGAAAAACTCCAAAATAAATGATTAAAAACTTGCACCAAAATATGCCTAAAACATACAACTAGCCGCATTGTTGACTTTAATCAAATTGATGCAAACAAAAACGAACATTTTTCTTAAATTATAAGTTATTATTTAATACAGATATCCTAAAGCTTTTTTTTTTGCAAAACCCAAAATGCTATTTTCAAGAAATCTAATAAATAGTGACTTTAAAAATGTATAAAAATGTGGACTTATTATATTGGTTATATATTAACTGGCTAAAATTATATATATATATATCACTGTCGAATTCGACAAATATGTCCTCGATTCCATATTGATCATTTTGCATATGAATCCTTATTAGGATTCCCAGGCATACTACTGAATTCGCGTTAATTGAGCAACGTTTGCAATATGGAATAATAACTTTATTCATCTACGAAAACCTATATATATATATATATAGGAACAATTAGTTTTCACTTTGCTAATGGATGGACTTGCCTGGGATTTTCTTTTCATCCAATGTTTTTTTTTAGGTTTTATAAAAAAGTATTTTTGATTGTGGAATTTTTTTTATTTTCTCTTGATTGGAAACTTACTTGGTATAATTTATGGCAATCTATAATATAAAATTTAAAACTAATATAATAACATCTTGGCGGTTGCATTTTAGTGGTCCGAATATATATTTTGCAGGTACAAAAATTCTTCAAGTCCCCTGACGTGTATGTCATAAGGATTACAAATGTATTACTTTTTAAAAGTCAAAACGATTCCTTTGTACCGATTACAATGCATGCGAACCAAATTCTCTTCAAGGTTATGGGCTTATATAAATAAATTAATAATAGTTAAAGCCACCCCAAAGCACAGCGACGTTAAAACAAATACAATGGCAAGTCAATTCGAAAACAATTAAATTCTTATTTTTTAACTACCCACATTTTGCTGCGCCGTGGCTCGGGTAGATTTGGGTTAATTTCGTCGCTCGAATAGAAGTGGACAGGCTGCTTGAATTTGTTTTTGTGACGAGTGCTCAACTCTTTGGGCAACTCGGATGATCGCGATGGTGGGTTAAAATTATTGTAATTATGCTCATCTTCGTCCTCGTCGGAGGTTGGGTTATGCACTCGGATTACCGGCAGTGGCCCATTACTGCGCCGATTTTTGGACAGACTGCGCCGGCCAACGCCCGCACTACAGCGTATAGTGTTTTCCAGAATGCGCACCTTCTTCAGTGGCAATCTCGTTGATGTCTTTTGACCAGCCGCTACATGTTTCATGGGTTTTCGCAATTTTGGTGATGCCTTCACGGAACTCAAACTAACCATTAGATTTCGCTTGGCATTTGCCGTCTGCTCCTTAGCGAGAATATCGGAATTTAACATTTTCCGCTTCTGCAGATTACCGGTGGTTTTGGCCGCCAAGTCTGTCATGGAAGCCAGCCATTTGGCAGATGTTTGACACAACGCTACTGTGGATGAAGACACTGCTGACATGTTTCGCAGCGACGTGGGCGTTCGTGGGGCCGTCGAACCTGCTACAGCTGGTGGAAGCATTTTTCCATTGGTTGTTGATGTCGTAACTGTGATTTTGCGGGCAGAACTCTGCTGATCCTTAACCTTTTGAAGGCGCTCCCAATCTTTGGCCATGTGCTCCAATATGTTCTCACCATGAACCAAAAAGGATGACTGACTGCGCGACTCATAGGCTCTGACCAATTCGGTAATCTGGTGTTCTATTTTTGGCAGCTTGCTGCTTATAGCCTTACGCTCACGCTCCTCCTTCAGCAGCTGCCCGCCTCGATTGTTATAGCGATTGGGATCGTTGGTCTTAGCCTCCAGAGCCTCCATTCGTGCCCAAAACCCGGCGCGACTGGAAAAGAGCTCAAAAATTTCTCTGTTATTATTGTAGAAGCTCTTCAGATCCTCCAACTCGAGCTCATGCAGCTCCAACAAATCCTCGTTGTAACAATCGTTGTAAAAGTTGGAAAAGCGTTTCCGCTCCTGATGTGATTTCAGGGTCAAATCCCACCACTTCTGGATCTCCTCACGCAACTGATCAATGAAACATTTCATGTTCTTACGGCGTAGCTCCTGGCAGCGACTTAGCTCCTCTCGCAGCAGATCATAGGTCCGTTGCGTATACTCGTTGGCCTCGTGCACTCTGCGCATGACAAACTCGTCCGACTCCTGCAGACGCTCCCACAACACGTGGATCTTTTCACGCGCATCGTCAATGCCTTCGCGTAGTTCTGCCATCTGCTCAGCAAATAGTTTTTGCATGGAACGCAGCTTCTCGAACACATCTGGTGTAAGACTCTGGTTTGCCTGGCTGAGCAAATGCTCATCGGCGGCTGTGTGCACCCGTATTCCAAGCAGCTTCATGTCTTCCTTAATCTTACTGCGCAGCTGAAACAGCTCCTCCATGCGGCGCGTACGCACATCACGCAGGTGATCGAGATGCTGACTAAACGAAGACATCTCTTCCGGACTGGGCAGTGGATCGGCCAATAATGGCAGTGGCAGCTCACCCAACTCTTCGCATAGCTGATCCTGTTGCAGAAGCAGCTCACAGATTTCAGCGCGATGCACACGCAGCTCTTCACGCAGATGCTCAATACTTTGATCTAACTTTTGCTCCCATACGGTAAGCGGCATTTCAATCGGTTTTGCGCCAATATCCACGTTCTTGTGTAAAAATCGTCTCAAGTCGGCGGCCTCAGCCTCCAGTGCGCTGATACCATCTTTGATGACCTGCTCCTTTTCATTGGATTCAGTCAACAGGTCGACGTAGAAGGACTGGACGCGTTCCTCCAATTTATTTCTTAGCTCGAGGCAATAGTCCTTATCGAACATGTGACACCATTTGTGTAATAGCACATCCACATGTTCGCTGGTAATATTTAGAAGTGTTAGTTTTGTTTGTGTTTCCATGTTTGTCTTACAAATTTTGAATATTTTCACAGAACATCAAATCAGAACAGGACGCCTATGTTTAATTTAGGCGCAATTTAACGTTGCCACCTAGTTGAAAACACGATCGACTGGGAAGCGAAACTCGGATTTTTCAACCCTGAAATGAACTTCTTCAGTGACTTTATTCACAATGATGGAAAATATTAAAACAAAAATATATGCAAAAATACTAAATTATTACAAATTACAAATAAATTGTAACATACAATATAATAAAACCATATCGGGTAAATTTCTTACCTTTATGTTTAGTAGCAAATATTTCTTTTTCCAGTGCAATGCACACTTAAATTTTAAAAATAGGATTAATTCAGATTATATTATGCATTAATTTTATTTTAAAGCACGTTCAATACCTTTAAAACATAACACATAATAAAACAAATTTTCATATGGCTATGGTAAATTTATAAAGATTTATTTTATTTCGATTTTGTCCAGAAAGCCCGAACACTAGGTGGCGCTGCTGTTCGTTTACAAAATATTTTGAAAAGGTGGCAATATTTAATTCGGTTTTAAAAATACTGGATCAATTAGTTGTTCTGTGGCGTCCTTTCTTGACAACATATTCGGCGTTCTAAATAAGAATAATTAATGAATACATAAAAATGGATGAACAAATTAAATCATCCATTCTGGTCATCACAAGTGAACATTTCGAAATGCTGTTACACAAATGGTGTCACATGTTCGATAAGGACTATTGCCTCGAGCTAACAAATAAATTGGAGGAACGCGTCCAGTCCTTCTACGTCGACCTGTTGACTGAATCGAATGAAAAGGAGCAGGCCATTAAAGATGGTATCAGCGAGCTAGAGGCGGAGGCCGCAGACTTGAGGCGACTGTTGCACAAGAGCGTAGATATTGGCGAAAAGCCGATTGAAATGCCGCTGACCGTATGGGAGCAAAAGTTAGATCAAAGTATTGAGCATCTGCGTGAAGAGCTGCGTGTGCATCGCGCTGAAATCTGTGAGCTGCTTCTGCAACAGGATCAGCTATGCGAAGAGTTGGGTGAGCTGCCACTGCCATTATTGGCCGATCCACTGCCCAGTCCGGAAGAGATGTCTTCGTTTAGTCAGCATCTCGATCACCTGCGTGATGTGCGTACGCGCCGCATGGAGGAGCTGTTTCAGCTGCGCAGTAAGATTAAGGAAGACATGAAGCTGCTTGGAATACGGGTGCACACAGCCGCCGATGAGCATTTGCTCAGCCAGGCAAACCAGAGTCTTACACCAGATGTGTTCGAGAAGCTGCGTTCCATGCAAAAACTATTTGCTGAGCAGATGGCAGAACTACGCGAAGGCATTGACGATGCGCGTGAAAAGATCCACGTGTTGTGGGAGCGTCTGCAGGAGTCGGACGAGTTTGTCATGCGCAGAGTGCACGAGGCCAACGAGTATACGCAACGGACCTATGATCTGCTGCGAGAGGAGCTAAGTCGCTGCCAGGAGCTACGCCGTAAGAACATGAAATGTTTCATTGATCAGTTGCGTGAGGAGATCCAGAAGTGGTGGGATTTGACTTTGAAATCACATCAGGAGCGGAAACGCTTTTCCAACTTTTACAACGATTGTTACAACGAGGATTTGTTGGAGCTGCATGAGCTCGAGTTGGAGGATCTGAAGAGCTTCTACAATAATAACAGAGAAATTTTTGAGCTCTTTTCCAGTCGCGCCGGGTTTTGGGCACGAATGGAGGCTCTGGAGGCTAAGACCAACGATCCCAATCGCTATAACAATCGAGGCGGGCAGCTGCTGAAGGAGGAGCGTGAGCGTAAGGCTATAAGCAGCAAGCTGCCAAAAATAGAACACCAGATTACCGAATTGGTCAGAGCCTATGAGTCGCGCAGTCAGTCATCCTTTTTGGTTCATGGTGAGAACATATTGGAGCACATGGCCAAAGATTGGGAGCGCCTTCAAAAGGTTAAGGAGCAGCAGAGTTCTGCACGCAAGAACACAATTACGACTCCATCAATCCACGGAAAAATGCTTCCACCAGCTGTACCAGGGTCGACGGCCCCACGGACACCCATGTCGCTGCGAAACATGTCAACAATGTCTTCATCCACAATGACATTGCGCCAAACTCCTTCCAATTGGAGGCAGGCTTCCATGGCAGGTTCGGCGGCCAAAACCACCGGCAATTTGCAAAAGAGAAAGATGCCGGTTTCAAGCACTAAGTCGAATACACCAAACGCTAAGCGAAATTTGATGAGAACTTTTAAAGCGTCACCAGCAATGCGAAAGTCAAGCCAACGCCCTGTGGCCATTCAACAGAAGGTGCTCAAGACTCAAATTAAAAAGGTGCATGTGCTGGAAAACACTCTTCGTCGCAGCTCTGGTCTGGGCAGGCGCAGTCATGGCACACCTTCCAAGAAGGTTCGAGCAAAGCCGTCAATGTCCGAATTTGGAAAACAGACTCAGCAGGGCTATGAGGACGATGACTGCTACGATTCATTTGAGAAGTCCATTGAACCCGCTGCTCGCTCTTCGATTCTACCACGGTCAATGAGCGTGACCAATCGGACCCATAAACTGAGAAAACGTTTGTAGTTTAAATCATTGGAAGGCCTTACTTAGTTTTAATTTTAAGAGTATTATTTTTTAACCATCGTTGAAACATATAAGAAGAAACAAAGCCGGTAATTCCCTATAAATTACTTGGAATTTCGTCCATTTACGTATCGAATTTTGCATCTTAACATTTAACATAAAATAATATATGTAATAATAAATAAAAGATAAGCTGTGAATGCGCTTAATAAAATGTATTTACATTAATTACATTTCAGAGATGATTTGTTTTTGGTCATATGTAATGGAAATGTCCACGTGGAATTTGTATAGTGAGTTCTTAAAATTCTCGTTTGAAGAATTCAAGTTTAGAGTTAAATTTGTTTAGATTAAAATTGTTTGAATTTTGTGTTCGATTTTGAAAGTAGGCTTAAATTAATCGAAATATCATCGATATATGTGAAAGCAGCCATAGTTTTGCTTACGCGCTTTTTTATTGTTTGTGTTTACCGCAATCTCGCTTGCTGCAAATAAATCACAGATTCAAAGTTTTGGCAAAGTTAAAGTGAGTTTAGGAAATGAATAAGCATTTTGAGCCGCGCACCCTTATCAATGGCAGCATGCTAAAGCAGTTTGCCGGCCAAACCGTCAGCATCATGGTGCAAGTGGAAAGTGTTGCCGGCACAACGCTGTTGGCCAACAGCACGGACAACCACAAGCTGCGCATCAGTCTTCCAAGTGAACTAGGAGCGGCCCAGGGTGCCTGGGTGGAGATAATTGGTAGTCCAAATTCCGCTGATGCCCTACGTGCCAATGAGGTAAGTTTATTATTTACATGCCCTGGCGAAATTCTAGCTAATCTGCAATTTATTAAAAGGTGATCGAATTTGGCGGCGAGAACATTGATTTCGACACAGACAGCTACAACACAATGACCCAGTTGCTGACCAATGTGAAGCAGTTCTATCGATATGGCTAAGTAAGGAATAACTTCTGCTGCCGTTCTGTATTTTAAATGCACTCATCTTTTTTTATATTTTAATCGAAATAAGCACAAAGTTATTAGAGTATTTCAATGAACTCAACATGTATTTGCTTTATTGGGATTTGATGCATTTATAATTAAAGGCTATCTGTTGAAGGAATATTCAACCGTTGAAGAAAAACAGGAGACAAATTCAATGGTGGGTTATTGCAGCACAGCTGCATTGGCAACGACGCTGGGATTGTTCACCACCTCACCGAGGGAGTCGAGTACCTCCGTGCGATAATCATCGAAGGTACCATCAATCTCGTTGATTGTTTGGTTCTCGATAACGTAAAGCGTACAACCAGTTTCGCGTATGAGACGCTCATCGTGAGAGACTATAATGACGCCGCCCTCATACTCGTTGATGGCCTCGGCCAGTGCATCGATTGATTCAATGTCCAGATTATTCGTCGGCTCATCGAGAATGAGCACATCTGGTGCACTGAGGCACAGCTCGGCGAGTGCAACACGCGCCTTCTGGCCACCAGAAAGATCCTTCATTTTAATGGTATGGGCATGGCTGACGAGCCCAAAGGAGCCCAGCGCTTTGCGTGCTTTCTCGTGCGGCAAGTTAAACAAACGCTGCAGATATTCAGCCGCCGATTCTTCGGCAGTCAAATGCTCGCCCGAATGCTGATCGAAGCGTCCAACATGCAGTCGATGATTTTTACGCTGCTCGCCCGTCTGCGGCTCCAGTTCGCCGAGCAGCAACTTGAGGAACGTTGATTTGCCGACACCGTTCGGGCCCACAATAGCGACGCGGCTGGTCAGATCAATGCCAAAATCAGCCATAATAAACAGTGGCTTGTGGCCCTCGAAGGCAAAAGTGATATCGTGCACACCCAGAATAGGGGGTTGCAGCTGGGAGGGCTCGGGAAATCGGAATTTCACAATGTACTCCTTTGGGCGGGCGAGCAGCTCCTGGGGACCATCGTCCTCGTCCTGTTTCTGCTGCTTCGATTTATTCTTCTCCTGTTTGCGTGTCAGCGTTTCTTTTTGCTTCTTCTCAGCGGCCTTCTTCGACTGGCCATGCGCCTTAAGTTCACGTATCCGCTTCTCCTGCTTCTCAAACTCCTTTATCATCTCGCGCCGCTTTTGCACGTACATCTTCTTGAACATTGAGTAGTTGCCCTTGTAGTATTGCAATTTCTTCTGATCCAGATGTATGATCTCGTTGCAGACGTTATCCAAAAAGCTTTGGTCGTGAGACACAATTAACAGCGTCTTCTTCCAGCCCTGCAAATAGTTATCCAGCCAAATGACAGCATTCAGATCTAAATGATTTGTCGGTTCGTCCAGCATGAGCAACGTTGGCTCCAAATAGAGAGCGCGTGCGAGTGAAACACGCATCCGCCAGCCGCCAGAGAATTTGTTTGTTGGTCGATCCTGCATCTCCTTGCTAAAGCCGAGACCGGCCAGAATGCGACGAGCTCGCGCCTCCGCCGAATATGCACCAATCGCTTTTAGCTCAGCAAACGTATCGTTTAGCTCCTCCTGCACACTCATATCGCCATTGGCGAATTGTTTTTCCAGCTCATCAGTCTTCTTAAGCATCTGGGTGCGCTTCACATCCGCATCCAGTATGGTCACAATGGCCGTTTTGTCTGTGGCAACCACCTCCTGTTCGCAGAGCAGCACATCAATGTTGGGCGGTATGGCGAATGCGCGCGTGGCTATATGACGGAGCAGCGTCGTCTTGCCGTGACCGTTTGGACCCACCAAACCATAGCGACGACCATGGGCAATCAGCAGATTGGCATTAACAAATAAATCATTGCCTGGAATGAACAAAAAAAAACAAAGAATCTTTCAATTATTATCCAACTTAAACATATCTTGTGCTCGTGCTCATTATGAACCCACCTTTGGCTGATATTGTGAAATTCTCAATTTTGATGTCAACGGCATGCTCTAGGGCTGCCTGCTGACCAGTGCTCTTCTGTACCTGCGACATGGTAAAATTGTTGTCGAGATCTGAGTGGCCGGCGCCGCCCTTTTTCGTCATTAGCTCCATTTGTCGTTCGTATTCCTGTTGTTTCTTTTGCTTCTTTTTCTCTTTGTGCGACATTTTCTTTTCCTTGGACTCGGCAAACGCTTCCGATGACTCTTCGGATATGGGTGTGGTCGCTGTGGTCTCTTCCTCAGGTACTGGTTCGATTTCGTTTAGCGTAACGGTGACAACTTCTGCGCTTAAAGATTCCTTTACAGCCGCTGGCGGCTCCACCTTTTCCACCGCCTTCTCGTCAACTTTATCGCTAAATTCGCTTAATTTATCAGTTTGTTCTTTCTGCTCCTTCTTTTCTGATTGTTTCGCTGGCACTACTTTTTCGAGCTCTGGCTCCTTATCCTGTTCATCATCATCTTGGTCATTGTCCACATCATCCTCATCACTCAATGCAAATTTATTGGTTATATGCTGCTGCTTCTTTTTAGATTTCTTCGCTGCAGGCTTGGCTATGGCTACCACTTCTTCATCGTCGTCCTCATCATCGTCTTCCTGCTCAATGTCGTCTTCGTTTAGATCCACCAAAGCTTTCTCGTCATCATCGCTAAAGCCAGCATTCGCCTTCTTCTTGTTGTTCTTCTTACTCTTCTTTGCCTGCTGCTGTTTCTTGGCAACAGACTGTGATTTGGCGACGGGTGTTGTCTCCTCCTCATCGGAGACATCGCTTGTGACTTTTGATATTCCCTTTGCCGGGTGCTCATCGTCACTCCAATCATCGTTTCTCTTACCCTTTTTACCCTTCTTCATTGCCTTCTTCTGCTGCTGCTTGCTTTGCGTAGACTTTACGCTTTCAAGATCATCGCCGTCAATGTTGTTGTTAAATTTGCTGTTGCCTACGGATTCATTATCACTGGAATCGCCACCGATGCCGGCAGCACGCTTTCCCTTTTTGCCCTTCTTATTCGCTTGCTTCTTCTCGTTGGCAATCACATTTTCTGGCTGCTCCGTGTCGTCATCGAAGCGCTCCTTATTCTTACTTTTAACCTTGGACATATCGATGTCGATGTGTCTGCTGGTGACAATTAAACCATCAAAATTAAAATACCCAATAAACTGCAGCCGAGTTTGGAAACCTTACGTTTCTGTTGTCGTCAACGGCTTTCACGTGCACAGCTGGCAAATGTACCTAGTGCGGAGAAAGCTGGCGAAAGAGGAAGAGTTAAAAACTGTGTTTGGCTATGTGTGCGTGGTGAAATAACTATCGGAATCGTGATGTCATTGTTATGAGCTAGTTCGCAGATGAAATCGATCTGGGCCTTAGGACGCGTTTGCTTAAATTAAATAAATATAGCTTTACGATTATGTACAGCGTACACACAACTTGAATGTTACTTGATAATTTTTCATAAATTATTTGAAAACAAACAGAACTATAGCCATGTCGTCCGATAAATGTGCAAGCTTATCGATGTATCGATATGTTTATTTTTTTAGGCCATAAATGTCGTCGAGCTACATAATTGTTTAATAAACAATTAATCACTAATATAAACAAAATAGTGCAAAAAGTGCGTGTGATATTTGTGAGATTCGCAACGCAATCAAAAAAAAAAATTCCATAAAACGGAAAATAACATACGCTGCGTTAAATGGGTGTGACTTAATAAGGGAAGGGGGCCGCGCGCATAGCCCAAAGGTGGTTAACAGTAGCAGCAGCAGAACAACAACAACAAGAATAATACGACAATCGAGACCTTGAGAACTTTTAAGAAATAGCAACAAAAAAGATCGAAATATATTAACAAACTAAGCAAACAGAGCTGAGCGCAGAGAGGCAGGCAACCACATCGGCCGCCAAGTTATGGAGAGTGACAATTTCCCGCTGCGCGCCAATTAATAATAATAATAATAAAACAAACAAAAAATAAAAAAAACAATAAGAAATGCATGGAGAAAGGAGAATTCGGAAGCCGTGAATACAAGTAAACGTAAGAATAAAAACAAAAACAAAAGCTAAAGCTTTACACAAATAACCAATAACAACATCACCAGTGCCGCCGGAACACCATCCACCCACACGCACACACAACACACACACACACACACACACACACTGACACGCACGCAGCAGCAGTACAATGGCAGCGGTAGTTGCGGCTAAAGCAAACGGCGGCAGCGGCAGCGGCATAGGCAACGGCAATGGCAACGGCAACGGCTGCGTCGCAATTATGACAGCAGTCGATTCGGAGAATGGAGACGCCAGCTGTGCATCGAATGGACGCGAGGCGCGCAATCTTGCCGAGAAGCAGCGACGGGACAAGCTGAATGCCAGCATACAGGAGCTGGCCACAATGGTGCCGCATGCGGCGGAATCAACGCGCCGTTTGGACAAAACTGCCGTGCTACGCTTTGCAACGCACGGCCTGCGGCTGGAAGGAATAACTTCTGCTGCCGTTCTGTATTTTAAATGCACTCATCTTTTTTTATATTTTAATCGAAATAAGCACAAAGTTATAAGAGTATTTCAATGAACTCAACATGTATTTGCTTTATTGGGATTTGATGCCCATATAATTAAAGGCTATCTGTTGAAGGAATATTCAACAGTTGAAGAAAAACAGGAGACAAATTCAATGGCGGGTTATTGAATCACAGCTCCATTGGCAACTACGCACCTGCTGTTCACGGAAATTGAGCACATCCTCGCGATAATCATCCAAGGTACTATCAACCTCTATAAAGCTTTGGTCTTCGAGAATGTAAATCGTACAACCAGTTTCGCGTATGAGACGCTCATCGTGAGAGACTATAATGACGCCGCCCTCATACTCGTTGATGGCCTCGGCCAGTGCATCGATTGATTCAATGTCCAGATTATTCGTCGGCTCATCGAGAAGGAGCACATCTGGTGCACTGAGGCACAGCTCGGCGAGTGCAACACGCGCCTTCTGGCTACCAGAAAGATCCTTCATTTTAATGGTATGGGCATGGCTGACGAGCCCAACGGAACCCAGCACTTTGCGTGCTTCCTCGTGCGGCAAGTTAAACAAACGCTGCAGATATTCAGCCGCCGATTCTTCGGCAGTCAAATGCTCGCCCGAATGCTGATCGAAGCGTCCAACATGCAGTCTATGATTTTTACGCAGCTCGCCCTCCTGCGGCTCCAGTTCGCCGAGCAGCAACTTGAGGAACGTTGATTTGCCGACACCGCTCGGGCCCACAATAGCGACGCGGCTGGTCAGATCAATTTCAAGTTCAGCCATAATAAACAGTGGCTCGTGGCCCTCGAAGGCAAAAGTGAAATCGTGCAGACCCAGAATAGGGGGTTGCAGCTGGGAGGGCTTGGGAAATCGGAATTTCACAATGTACTCCTTTGGGCGGGCGAGCAGCTCCTGGGGGCCATCTTCCTCGTCCTCGTCCTCGTACATCTTCTTGAACATTGAGTAGTTGCCCTTGTAGTATTGCAATTTCTTCTGATCCAGATGTATGATCTCGTTGCAGACGTTATTCAAAAAGCTTTGGTCGTGAGACACAATTAACAGCGTCTTCTTCCAGCCCTGCAAATAGTTACCCAGCCAAATGACAGCATTCAGATCTAAATGATTTGTCGGTTCGTCCAGCATGAGCAACGTTGGCTCCAAATAGAGAGCGCGTGCGAGTGAAACACGCATCCGCCAGCTGGCAGAGATTTCGTTTGTTGGTAGATCCAGCATCTCATAGCTAAAGCCGAGACCGACCAGAATGGAACGAGCTCGCGAACACGCTACAAAAGAATTCGCTCTTAGCTCTTTATACGTATCCTTTAGCTCCTCCTCCACACTCATATCGCCATTTTCGCCGATTTGTTTTTCCAGCTCATCATGCTTCTTAATCATCTGGGTGCGCTTCACATCCGCATCCAGTATGGTCACAATGGCCGTTTTGTCTGTGGCAACCACCTCCTGTTCGCAGAGCAGCACATCAATGTTGGGCGGTATGGCGAATGCGCGCGTGGCTATATGACGGAGCAGCGTCGTCTTGCCGTGACCGTTTGGACCCACCAAACCATAGCGACGACCATGGGCAATCAGCAGATTGGCATTAACAAATAAATCATTGCCTGGAATGAACAAAAAAAAAACAAAGAATCTTTCAATTATTATCCAACTTAAACATATCTTGTGCTCGTGCTCATTATGAACCCACCTTTGGCTGATATTGTGAAATTCTCAATTTTGATGTCAACGGCATGCTCTAGGGCTGCCTGCTGACCAGTGCTCTTCTGTACCTGCGACATTGTAAAATTGTTGTCGAGATCAGTTTGTTCTTTCTGCTCCTTCTTCTCTGATTGTTTCGCTGGCACTACTTTTTCGAGCTCTGGCTCCTTATCCTGTTCATCATCATCTTGGTCATTGTCCACATCATCCTCATCACTCAATGCAAATTTATTGGTTATATGCTGCTGCTTCTTTTTAGATTTCTTGGCTGCAGGCTTGGCTATGGCTACCACTTCTTCATCGTCGTCCTCATCATCGTCTTCCTGCTCAATGTCGTCTTCGTTTAGATCCACCATAGCTTCGTCGTCATCATCGCTAAAGCCAGCAATCGCCTTCTTCTTGTTGTTCTTCTTACTCTTCTTTGCCTGCTGCTGTTTCTTGGCAACAGACTGTGATTTGGCGACGGGTGTTGTCTCCTCCTCATCGGAGACATCGCTTGTGACTTTTGATATTCGCTTTGCCGGGTGCTCATCGTCACTCCAATCTTCGTTTCTCTTACCCTTTTTACCCTTCTTCATTGCCTTCTTCTGCTGCTGCTTGCTTTGCGTAGACTTTACGCTTTCAAGATCATCGCCGTCAATGTTGTTGTTAAATTTGCTGTTGCCTACGGATTCATTATCATTGGACATATCGATGTCGATGTGTGTGCTGGTGACAATTAAACCATCAAAATTAAAATACCCAATAAATTGCAGCCGAGTTTGGAAAGCTTACGTTTCTGTTGTCGTCGACGGCTTTCACGTGCACAGCTTTCAAATGTACCTAGTGCGGAGCAAGCTGGCGAAAGAGTAAGAGTTAAAAAATGTGTTTGGCTTTGTGTGCGTGGTGAAATAACTATCGGAATCGTGAAGTCATTGTTTTGAGCTAGTTCGCAGATGAAATTGATCTGAGCCTTAGGACGCGTTTGCTAAAATTAAATAAATATAGCTTTACGATTATGTACAGCGTACACACAACTTGAATATTACTTGATAATTTTTCATAAGTTATTTGAAAACAAACAGAACTATAGCCATGTCGTCCGATAAATGTGCAAGCTTATCGATGTATCGATACGTTTATTTTTTTAGGCCATAAATGTCGTCGAGCTACATAATTGTTTAATAAACAATTAATCACTAATATAAACAAAATAGTGCAAAAAGTGCGTGTGATATTTGAAGTAATAACACATACCCTACATTAATTCACCAGCAGCCATTGTACGCTTCACGCCAAGAGGACAAACAGACAATCAAAAACAACAACGAAAACGATATTAACAACAAAGCTAGAGCCACAACCCCAAGGAGATTCGCAACGCAATCAAAAAAAAAAATTCCATAAAACGGAAAATAACATACGCTGCGTTAAATGGGTGTGACTTAATAAGGGAAGGGGGCCGCGCGCATAGCCCAAAGGTGGTTAACAGTAGCAGCAGCAGAACAACAACAACAAGAATAATACGACAATCGAGACCTTGAGAACTTTTAAGAAATAGCAACAAAAAAGATCGAAATATATTGACAAACTAAGCAAACAGAGCTGAGCGCAGAGAGGCAGGCAACCACATCGGCCGCCAAGTTATGGAGAGTGACAATTTCCCGCTGCGCGCCAATTAATAATAATAATAATAAAACAAACAAAAAATAAAAAAAACAATAAGAAATGCATGGAGAAAGGAGAATTCGGAAGCCGTGAATACAAGTAAACGTAAGAATAAAAACAAAAACAAAAGCTAAAGCTTTACACAAATAACCAATAACAACATCACCAGTGCCGCCGGAACACCATCCACCCACACGCACACACAACACACACACACACACACACACACACACACACACACACACACACACACTGACACGCACGCAGCAGCAGTAAAATGGCAGCGGTAGTTGCGGCTAAAGCAAACGGCGGCAGCGGCAGCGGCATAGGCAACGGCAATGGCAACGGCAACGGCTGCGTCGCAATTATGACAGCAGTCGATTCGGAGAATGGAGACGCCAGCTGTGCATCGAATGGACGCGAGGCGCGCAATCTTGCCGAGAAGCAGCGACGGGACAAGCTGAATGCCAGCATACAGGAGCTGGCCACAATGGTGCCGCATGCGGCGGAATCAACGCGACGATTGGACAAAACTGCCGTGCTACGCTTTGCAACGCACGGCCTGCGGCTGCAGTACGTCTTTGGCAAGTCGTTGACGCGACATCGACGCAGGCTTAACGTGAAAACCGTTGGCGGTGGCAGCGCTGGAGTCGCTGATATTGGTAGTCATAATAATAATAATAATAATAACGGTGTCAACGTTGGAGATACGCCGCAATTGACGGAAACGTTGATGCAGTTACTCGACAGCTTCTTCATAACGCTCACCTGCAATGGGCAGATAGTGCTCATCTCTGGCAGCGTCGAACAGCTACTGGGCCACTGTCAATCCGATTTGTATGGACAGAATCTGCTGCAGATAACACATCCCGATGACCAGGCGCTGTTGCGCCAACAGCTAATACCACGTGACATCGAGACGCTCTTCTATCACCAGCGACACCAACAGCATCCGAATTCGCATTCTCACACGAAATCGCAGTCAACGTCAGCCAGCGAGGATGATGACGATGAATCGGATGTGCTCGATCAGGATCAGGATCACGATCACGATCACGATCACGATGAGGATGATGCGGAACGGGCTCGTCTACGCACGCCCAGTCCCCGAACGATCGCCCATTTGGCGGACATCGATGAGCGTCTACGCAGCGATCGACGCTGCTTCACAGTGCGTCTGGCGCGTGCCTCAACGCGCGCCGAGGCATCGCGTCACTTTGAGATGGTCAAAATTGATGGGTGCTTTCGACGCAGTGACTCGTCGGTGACAGGTGGTGCTGCCGCCAATTTTCCAATCGTATCGCAGCTAATAAGGCGTTCACGTAATAACAACATGTTCGCTGCCGCAGCAGCCGCAGCCGCAGCAGGAGCAGCCGCAACAACAACGGAAACAGCAACAGGAACAACAACAGCAACATTAACATCACCTGCCTGCATACCGCAACACGATGCGATCGCGCAGGCGGCACTGCACGGGATCAGTGGCAATGATATCGTCCTGGTGGCAATGGCACGCATCATACGCGAAGATTCCACCTGCCTGAGCCTCATGTGCCGCCAACCGGAGCCGTATCAACTGGAATACCAAACGCGCCATCTCATTGACGGCAGCATCATTGACTGTGATCAGCGCATCGGCATCGTTGCCGGCTACATGAAGGATGAGGTGAGCAGTAGTCCATATATATTTATATATATATCGATTATATATATTATTTATTATTTAGGTGCGCAACTTGAGTCCGTTCAGTTTTATGCATTTGGATGATGTGCGCTGGGTAATTGTGGCACTGAGGCAGATGTATGACTGTAACAATGACTATGGCGAGAGTTGCTATCGTTTGCTATCGCGCAATGGCCACTTTATTTACCTGCAATCGAAGGGATTCCTGGAGATTGACAAGAGCAGCAATAAGGTGCACTCGTTTCTGTGCGTCAACACGCTGCTGGATGAGCAGGCTGGCAAGCGCAAGGTGCAGGAGATGAAGAATAAGTTCTCGACAATAATAAAGGCCGACATACCCACGCATACCAGTCCCGATCTGCCCGCATCGAGGGCGCCACAGCAGCTGGAACGCATTGTGCTCTATCTGATTGAAAATCTACAAAAGAGCACATCCGGCAACAGTGATGCTGCTTCAAATGGTGGCGATGCCAATATGGACGCTATGGATGATGGCTGCTGCAGTTCGCCCGCATCCAACAGCAATACACCGACACTGGACGAACAGGCGTCATCGCCCGCCCCGTTGGCACTGGTGCCGCCGGCACCTGGCCACGTCAAGCATTCAATATCGAAATCGGTCAATGTGGTAAATGTGACCTCAGCGCGTAATCTTCAATACCAGCAGCAACAGCAACAACAACAGAAGCGGCGACAGCTGGAGCAGCGACAACTGGAGCAGCGACAACTGGAGCAGCGACAACTGGAGCAGCGACAACTGGAGCAGCGACAACTGGAGCAGCGAGAGCTGGAGCAGCGTGAACGCAGCGGGAACGTGGTCAATGGTGGCGTTATACGCCAGCTGAGTTGCTGTCTAAGCGAGAGCTCCACATTGTCGCCGGCGAGTGCGAGCAGCTCGGAGCTGCCGGATGATGCCAATAGTAATACATCGCCGCCGCCGCCAGCGCTAGCTCCAACACCTGAAACACCACGCACCAGTGTGCTTCAGAGGCTAATGACAACGACGCCGCGAAAGGCAGCTGAAGCAGCAGCAGCAAAAGCGGTAACAGTTCAGCCACCGACGCAGCTGCAGGCAGCACTGTCGAATACGCTGCGCAACCTGGGCACACAGCTGGTGACGATGGGGGAGGAGGCGCAGACGCTGTACGACCAGCAGCAGCAGCAGCGCAACGCACTGTTGCCCAAGTTTGAGCGGCAAATGGATGCCATAATGCTGGAGCATAAAATGCAAAAACAGCTTTTGGTCAACATCAAAAGCGAGTACGATGCGGCTGCAGCAACCGAAACAAAAACGGAAAAAGGAATGGGAATGGGAATAGGAACGGGAGCGGAAACGGGAAGGAGAACGGATATACCAGTGCCACATCAGACGGTTTCAGTGATAACCAAACAGACGAAAACAGCCAGTGAGAGGAGCACCAGTAGCAGCAGATGCAGCAGCAGCAGCAGCAGCAGCAGCAGCAGAAGCCAATAGTTGGCCTGAATGAGGTCAACATTAGTTTAGAAATCGGATTAGCTGCAACGTTTATTTATTTCGTCTAAATAGCTCAGTATTCAGTGCATGGCTGAAGCTTTGGCTATCCCACACACCCCCACCCTCGCACTTCCAACGCTTCCCCCTCCCCCCAACACAACAACTACAAGAACAAGAGATAGATGAAAACACCATAAGACACATTGCGATCAGAGTACAAAATCAAATATTGTTTTAAGTGAAACCAATAAGAAACAATGAAAGAGCAGCAGCAATGAAAACTGAAACAGGGTCAGAGAGAAAGAGTGAGAGTGAGAGTGAGATAGACAGATAGACATATCTGTAACTGTAATGTGCTGTAAAATACACACACACACACACACATACCCATGCACAGACACAACAGTGTTTACGTCGTTCTTCAACACAGCACAAACATTGGGAAAATTTAAATAGCGTGCGACTGAAGAATAATCAATAGCCGATCTGATGCAGCGAATGATGCAACACTGATTATGCCACACATTTAATACTCAATTATTTAATACCAGAATAACAGTAACAATAACTAACTTAATCTTCCAAACAACTCCCACCATCCCAGCCACAAGAAACCGGCACATTTGTTTGCTGAGCACTGAGCTATAGAATAAGCAGTTCAATTTTTATCCCTACAAACATATGTTAGCCTTTTTTTTTAAGTGTATATATAGTTTAATTTTTTTGGAAATTGTTTTTTTTATCTTCACCATGTTTGTTCAATCTGGTTGAGTTTTTTTTACTTTAAGCTTGAGCTGTTCTTCCGCCCCAGCTCCACCCACACTCCAGCCCCGCTCCCCACCCCTTCCCTTTACCGACACTCAAAAATTGTTTTGTGTTCAACTCGATACGGTAAAGTCCCTGTTTCCGTTTGCCTTATCAGTTAGCACCATTGTTTTAATAGCAACAATTTTTTGTTAGCAACAATTATTATTGTTTTATTTTATAAGTTTCTTTTTTGTTTATATGGCGCAACTTTTGTTTTGCATTTCCTTTTTGCCCGTTCCAATTTGTCTAGTTTGTAGTTTAGTGTTAATATTAATTTAAGCACATTTGTAATATTTTGTTTGATTTTTATTTTTATTTGTATTTCATTTAACGAGTTGTGCTCTTAAAACACTTTTTGTTGATACATGCAAATGATACAAATAATTACATACATAATAAATTTATATATGTACATATACTAATACCTGCACATGTCAAATGTGTAAAAATCACTAAGCAGCCAACACACAGAATCGAGCCGAGACAATAATATCTTTCTTTTAATGTCGTTGGAGAACTGAACAAATTTCTAATTAGATTGCTTCCCATGAGTTCCTTAAATATGTCTTATCAAGAAGTATAATAGTCTGCGGTCACCAAAATGATCAAAATTTGAACCAACCTGATCTGCAAAAAGATATATCGTGAGTTTAAAAAAAATCCAGTGCCAGACAGTGATAGAGTGTTGTTGCCAGCTTCACACACATCCATCGATTTGATGACTCTGTGTTGTCTGCTTAGTGAAAATATATTTATACATATATATATATTTATATATATGTATTTTTCTTGCGCTGTTGTGTAGATTTTTTATAAAATTTAATTTATAAAAACCAATAATAACGATAATAATGCGTTACAAATGTTAGCAATTAATTAATTAATTTAGCCAGTAATCTATTGGTAAATCAAGAATAATGATTAATAAAAATCACGTGAATAAAGGAAACAACCGCAAATTTGTTTTTCAATTACGAAACAATTAAAAAAGCAATCATCTGTTTCAAAACCCGTTTCAATTTTCTTTTAATATGGATCAATAATTTTTGTTTTCTCGTACAAGTATGTAAGTATGTGAAGTAGATATATATATATATATATATATTTATACATATATATATCTGGCAGAAATATTACATATGTAATATTTCTGACAGACTGACAAAATGTATGTTTAAGGTTTTATCTCATGTTTCAGCCAATATTTGAATTTTGTCATTATTAATATTCAATATTATTTATTCATTATAATTTATGAAATAATTTAGTTAGTAATATTGGTAAAATGTATGACTAATTGTGCAAAATATGCTATGTATGAAACATGAAATATGAAATAGGCTCCATTTTCAGCCAATATTTGGAATGGCTTTTGTTATTCTCCCACTTTAAGTTTTATTTTACTCATTACGAGATTAATTTATATTTAGTCAATGGCTTATTATTAAGGACTCATTCCATGCGACCTTTCCCTGAGCTTTTATATGTTTTTCGCAGGAGAGCCCAATGTTTTCCAATATTTCTTTATTTTCAGTCAGCTTCTCTTATTGGTTCGGATATATCGATTTTACCAATGGGAATGATATATTGCTTTATTGTTTTTGATGTGATAATACAATATGGACAGAGTATCTAGCAGTCCCGACCTCAAGGCCTCATCGTTTTTACTAGTGTAAACTGAGAAAGAGGCCGTCAGAAGTATATTTTGTTTACATTTATTTATTTATTAATTGTAATAGTTAAATTTAATGTGATGTTTTTGTTTACATTGCATTGGTTTTGTTTTGTATATCTATTGTTCTTTTTATTTATTTTGTTTTTTGTTTTTTGGCCTAATATGAAATATTTATTGATTTTAATATATAATTTAACTTTATGACTATAAGCAAATGTTATTGTAGTTTGTGTGTTTTATGTAATAATGCCCAAAACATGCATACAATTAATTGCATAATTATTATATTTGTATATGTATAGTGATGAGTTATATATAAAAGTATATATTAGTATGTTCCGAAACGTTAAGTACGGTACCCAGAAACTGGTATTTGAATTAAGAGTTTACCGTTAATATTAATTTAACTATTTGTAAAGCTGAAAATTTGATTTAAAAATTAAAAAAAATAATGTTAAAAAAATTAACCCACTTTTTTTAAATTTCTTCTTTTTCTTATTAATATTATACTATACGAAGACTCCATTATAATTGTTTGTACATAAGAAAAACACAAAAAAATATACATATATATATAAATGTATGTTGGCTAGATACGACTGAATATTTGATGACTAGAATTGAGTATTTTTTTGTATAGACTAGATCGATACAAATAACTTGCAGGAATGTAACAAATAATCAAATGAAAATTGATTTTTAAAAAAATTAAATTGTTTGTCTTTTCTTTTTTTTTTTGCATTGTTTTTGTTTTAGCAACACCTTTCAGGTACTTATAAAATATATTCGATAATGCGTCGTGGATTATGTACTATATATATATATGTGTAATCTTTGGAGTAACCATATAATAGAATCATATAATAAAATGCATGAATTCAATGAGCGGGTTATCAAGCATTTACATGCGTGATCGACCGATAATGTTGTAATGCTTTTGGATCCTGATCATCCAGCATCGGTTCATCGATTTCCATTGCAATTCCTCCTGTTGTCTGGTGTCTATTGCTCCATTATGATGGTGTCCTCGGCCTTGACGTTGCCGGAGTTAATGGCCTCCATTGCCTTGGTTAGCAGGGTGGCATCCTTTAGGCTGACCACTTGGACCAGCTGCGGTTCCTGACCGGGTCCTCCCTGGATCATCATTTGATGCATTCCAGGTGACATTGTAATCGTTTCCAGTTGATCGCCATTTTCCACCTGTCAAACAGTAAATATAAAAATTAAATATATGTTTTCAAATATCAGCTATAATCACAATATTGTACAAATTGTATTTCACAAATAACTAGAACCTGTATCAAATGGAATTGGTAAATACACTAAATAAAAACATCATACTTACATAATTGGGCATACATAAAAAACCAAAATCAGAATACCTTCAATTATATAGGATAGCTGCTTATAAAGAAAAGAAACAGTTAAGAAATTAAATATAATAGTTCAAACAAATAAAATAATAAACAAAATTATAAGATCACAACAACAAAAGATTTATTCAATATACAATTTTTTCTGCTTTGCATTGTTTACACATAATTAAAAATTGTACTAAAACAACTGTAATAATAAACATAATCGGTAATAAAAATATTAAACACAATAATAATAATAATTGTAATAAACATAAAATTTTAATATGCTCTTAAATTTCTGGCCACATGTTTTCACAATCTACAATCCATATTTAATTTTAATATATTTTGTTTAATGGTATGTTTTTTTTTTTTTTGTGTTCCCCTTTCTTTAACTAACTCAAAAATGGCATGTGGGCGGTTCAATTAGCAGATTTTCTTTAGGCATAGCTAAGGCTACATTTTGAATGCAAATTGGCTACGTTGGACGAGTTTAACAATATGACTATGATTTTTTGGTGTATTAATCGTTTTTGTTTTAAATTAAAATGTTTTTTTTCTTCTTTTGATTGCGTCTCACAATTTCTATAACAAAATCTATAGCATTCATTTCCCTGTATGCTTAACCAACTACTTAAAAATTAAAACCTAAACAAATATTTGCATAACATTTTCCATATATTGAACCAAAAAAAAAAGGAAATGAACAATAATAATAAGAAATAATTGATGAACTAAATATGTTAATATTTGGCTTGTGTTTCGATTAGAATATGATACAATTCGGAATCATGCACTCAACTATAAAATACAAAATCATACAAAATAATAAGAAAATTTCTATAAAAAAAAAATTTAATTATTATTTGTTTTTGTTTTAGGAACTTGACAAATTTGATTTGATGTGTTTTTGTGGTTTTCATTAACTTTTTGGTTTCAGTGTTTCAATTATCAACAAATTTGCTCACGTTAAATTCAATGTGTGTGTGTGTACGGGAGATGGGGGGGGGGGGGGGTTGAAGGGTGGAATTGTTAGTTTGGTTTTTAATTTTTAATATTATTTATCGATTTTACTAAATAAGGTATCGATTGCTTGGTCAATTCATTGCATTCCATTACAATATTTTTTCTTTCTTTCTTTGCTTTTTGCTTTTTGGTATTCTTTGTCGGCATTCACAATTGTTTGCGTGTGTATGTATGTGTGTGTGTGTGTGCATGCATTTATGTAAGTAATAATGGCAAGTTTTTGTGCTACAATTTATGTGTGTGTGTGTGTGTGTGTGTGCTTGCAGCGCCGCTTTGACTAGATTAGATTTTGGCAATTGGTAGCTACCTTTGGGAGGGAGAGGGGAGGGAGGTAGATGCTGGCAAGTTTGTGCGTACGTGGGGTGGGGGAGGGGATGTAGGCAACAATAGGTGTTCAATGAAGTCTACTCCAAATGCTCTACTTTAATGGTTTTAGCGGGCAGCTGCAGCTGCGCACTGCCAAAATTTGTCAGTCTGGCACTGTTCACGCAGCGTATTTCTGCAGCAGCAGCGCTGCTCGGCGCAGCCGCCGCCGTCGCAGCAGCAGCAGCTTTTCTAACACCTCTGCTAACATTAAGCTTGCTGTTATTGCTGCTGCTGCTGTTAGTGCCATGGATCAGCTGGCGACGCTTTTGCGCTGTTATTGAGCGTCGCGATGCGTGCGTTTCATGGCGGCGCTGCGACGTCGACGACGCTGCTGCGGCAACTGCTGGCGTGGTCAAAACAATGGGCAGCGGCATTTTAATTGTATTGTTGTTGTTGTTGTTATTAAGCATGCTGTTATTATTGTTATTGGCAAGATTGAAGCCAGCAGCTAAATTGTTGGTGTTGCTGTTGCCGCTGCTGCTGCCACCGCATGCTGGACCCGTTGCTGCCCAAATCAACCGAGTGCCTGGCGGCGCTTGCAAAGTGAGCGCTGCCGGCTGTTGTCCGGCATTTGGCGCTGCAGCACCAGCAGCTGTTGCTGTAGCTAAGCCTGCGGCGCTGCGTCGACCAAGCACAGCAGCGCAGCCAGTGTTTATCACCGAGAAGCCAAGCAGCGAAGTTGGCGCAGCAGCTGTGCCGCTACTACTACTATTACTATTATTATTATTGTTGGTGTTGTTGTTGTTGTTGTTGTTGTTGCTGGTGGTGGTGCGCGTGGCACTATTGGAGGAGTTGGGGCTATTGTTGTTAACTACCTGCATGGGGGCCAAGCAGAGGGTGCCATCGCTGTTCTGCAGCTGCTGCATGTTGGCCATCACCGACTGGTACATGGAGACGGGCACCGATATGACATTGCTCACGGACACCGGATAGCCTTGATGGATTATTAAATATGTTCGCACATTATACATTATTGTTATTGTTATCGTTATCGTTATCGCTATCAACATTTACCTTGGCCATCTTCGGTGGTGATAAAGATTTGACCATCTTGCGCCTCGGTTAGATCCACGGTCATGTTCTCATGGCCATTCACATCGGTTAAGCTTTGTACCGTTTGTATGGTGGCGCCTCCCTCGCCCTGATGCAGCTGCAAGCGAAACGCAAAAAAAACAAACAGTTAAACATTTTCAGATTGATTATTGCTGGTTGTTGCAAACTTACCGTTGCCACACCCTGCACCTGGGCCGTTGTACCATCGGGCAGTGTTATGATCGGATTGTTGGGATCCACTTGGATGAGAGACACGGTTCCATCAGCATTCTGCGACAACACTGTTTGTGTGGTGTACTATTGGGAAAAAAGAGGGAAGCGCATTTTAATTAAATATATTTTTCAGGGCTTACTTCAGTGTATATGCTGCAGCACAACAAAAAACAACAAAAACAAAAAAAAACAAAAAAATATGTAATTTTTATAACAAAAGGTTTAACAATAAAAAAAAATGCAATGCAAAATAAATAGAAAAAGGTAGTTTTTTCTTATCAATAAAACTGTCGTTGTCATTGTGTGTGTTTGTTGTTTTTGTTGCTGTTAGTGTGTGTGTGTGTGTTAATGAGTGTGGTGTATTTACATGTGTGTATGTACTTAGTTTGGAATGTATTGTGAATCATGAAAACAACATTTAAAACCAGCTGCAAACGAGAAAAATAACAAGATAAAATGGAGTAAGTAAAAAAAAAAATACAAAAAAAATCTTAGGCATGCCGAAGATTTAATACCCATGCAGAATGGATTCTATCTGAAATAGTTAGTCGATGTGAATACTGAAAGTAAGTTTAATAACATATTTATGTTTATACACAAAAAAATACAAATATGTTTCAAGTTTATTTTAAAGCTGGCAGACAGACGGACATATCGCTTTATATATATATATATATATATATATATTATATATATACATATATCCCCTTCAACAAAAAAAGAAACTTCCCTCTGCAAGGTTATGCAAATAAATAGTATATAAAATATATATATCAAATATCAACTAAAAGTAAAATTAAAGCTATATAAATTCATATAATAAATATTAATAAAATGCAGTTAAAGTAGCAAAATAATAAACAACAATATTCAAAGAGTAACAAATTATTCAAAGGAACGAAATAGATAAGCGCATCAGCAAAGTTTGAATATTATGCAACACATTCTTCGAATCCTAAATGATTATTTATATTAAATCAGCAATATGTATTCGGAATTAATTCAAATTAGAAATTTGCATTTTAAGAAAATAAACGCATCGAATTGTTTTCAAATCGTTTGAGTGGCTAATGAATCATTTACATTTTTGGGATAATATTCAGAGTTAGATAAAAACAAATGAATAATTTGAATAATGAATCATTGGTTTAAAGAAACAAAATGAAAACAAACAAAGAAAAAAACCACTCATTCATGGAGGAAATCGAAGTGTGCATAATATCCAGAGGAGAGCAGAGTAGGAAGAGTGAAGAGTTTCACTAGTTTAGTTACAAGTTCAGACAGATTAGTACGAACATCAACGTCGCTCAGCGTTATGGGCTCGATGCAAACTTGGGCATTGGCGATCTGTTGGGCTGTGACGGTTTGTGCAGCATTTGATTGCTGTGCCGCCGCCGCCGCTGCTGCTGCCGATGATGCACTTACAGCTGCCGCTGTTGTTGGCACAGCGGTTGCAGTTGCTGTGCCGCTTGCCGTTGTCAGCTGTATGGTCTGCGGCTGTGATTGGCCTATCGCCTGAATGTGCACCGTATTGTTGCCACTGGTTGTATGATGATGGTGATGATGCTGTTGTTGTTGGTGGTGGTGTTGCTGTTGTTGTTGTTGTTGGTGGTGATGATGCTGCTGTTGCTGCTGCTGTTGATGCTGCTGGTGTTGTTGTTGTGGCGCCGGTGCCTGGCATATCTCAATCTTTGTGGATGCCGGCAGCGTGGCCGTCGTTGTCACATGCTGATTGTTTGTGCTTTGGATAATCGTTGGCGCCGGCGTATTCGATTGAGCCGTGTGCGTTGTGATCACGGTGCCGGCACTGTTAATCTTCACCACGTTCACCTGCTGTGGCTGCAGTTCCAGTTGCAGTTGTGTTAATTAATGTGTTGGCGTTTTTTTTTTTTTTTGTTTTGATTAGTACAAGTTGAGCATGAAATGGAGGAAGTGTGGCAGGAAAGTGGCAATAGATGTGTGAGACCAGTAAGTAAATGCTTAGACGATAGTCTGTCGGAGGCAATGCATCTATTGGCATGGATCTACTTACTTGGCTGGTGGTTGTGGTTATTGCCGGCGACACTGTTTGCACCGTTTGTATGGTGGGCGTGTTTGATAGCTGCTCCATGTCCTCGTCCTCGTCGCCCGACTGTGAGATCAACGCATTTACCTTGTCCTCATCGTCAGCAAATGTGGGCAACAGATCCTCGCGTCCATGATATTTGTAGCAATTGATGACGATCTTGCGCAGCGCATGCGTCCAGCTGATCTGTTTTTGGGTGTGTTGCGTGTGTGTGTGTGTGTGCGTATAGGTGTGTGGGTAATGAGGAGGATGGAGAAAGGGTGGCGATTAATAAGACACGATTCGATGTTTTAGGGCGGCTGTTGAACACCCACCCCACCCACCTTCTGCTTGTCATCCTCGGAGCGGGCATCCATGCGCACATTTGCCCAGGGCAACTCTTTGGGCCACCAAGGCGGACGTGTCGACTCCCGGCCCCAGCCAGGCTTGCCCCGTCCCGTTGAATACTTCAGCATTAGCGGTATGAAGGCGCGCAGCTGGGCCTGCGTCATCTTCTCAACGGGCGTCGGTATGCCATCGATGACCAGGCCGGGCAGCTCGAACAGCGATGGATCCTCCTGTGGCGGCGGCGGCGCCTGTTGCGCCAGCGCATTGTCCAGCTCATCCATCACAATGTTCTTAAGATTGCGCAGCACATCCTCCAGCGGCTTGGCGCCAAACACCTTATAGCTGGTATTCGGTTTGCCCGGCGTCGCCACCAGCACCACAGCCTGCTTCCCCACACGGCCGGTGAACTCGTAGATGATGCCGCGCAATTTGCGCAACAGACGATTCTGTTGACGCTTGCGGACCGATGGATTCGTTTCGAAGCAATGCGGACGCTTGCGTTTCTTTGAGCTGGCAATGGCGGCTGCGGCTGCCACGCCCACTGGCCCAGCGGCGGCCAGCTGATGGGCAACATCATCGTTAACAATTGTGGCAAGATCGCCATCGTAGAGGCTACCCTCGCTGCTTATCAAATCATCGTCATCGTCATCGGTGCCCAGACTCTGCATATCATCGTCGAGCATCTCGATCTTGTAGGTGGTGCCATTGCTATGGCCACTCGACGATTGCACCTGCGATCCACTGCTGGTTGTTGTTATTGTCGTTACATTGATGCCGCCGCCGCTGCCGCCACCGCTGCTTGAGCTGTTGCTGCCGCCGCCAGCGCTAATCGTTGCATTGCCACTGCCGCCGGTGCTGGTGGTGACGACCACATTGCCACCGCTTCTTTGGCTGCCAGCCGGCCCAACAACCAGCCGATAGCTTGTGGTGGCCAGCTTGGTGCCTCTGCTGGTGCCTGCTGCTGCTGCTGATGGTAGTCTGTCGGTCGCTTGGGGCAGGCGGGCGGGCGGACGGGTTGTTGCTGCTCCTGTTGTGTGCAACTCGGACTCACACTCTGACCCCGGCTCCTACGCGTGGTGCCTGGTGACTCTAATCGCATGCGCACTGTGAGAGATCTGCGGATTAGAGAGAGACAGAGGCAGAGAGAGAGAGAGAGAGAGAGAGAGAGAGTGTTTAGTTAATTTTATTTATATGTGATGGATGATTTTATTTATCCGATTGGAATGATTGAGTAAAACTAATTGCCATAACTAAGAAATACATTTATTTATTATATTATTATAATTATTATTATATAATCTATTGCGCCCCCTTCTGAGACTAAAGCTCCTCCAGTTGGAGCTGCTGCATTGCTAGAATCTTGCTTGGTAGATGCGTCTTTTTCTGGTTTCGTGGAAAGGCTTCTTTTCTATTTTACAGATAAATATTTTTCTTAATATTTCTAAAAGAAAAAAAAAAGTTATGAAATTAAGAAAATAACATTTTTATGGCGATTGAATATTTGTAGGTTCTCTCAAATTAATATAAATAAATAAATATATATAATATTAGTAGACACACACACACAATTTTAAATTTGTCAAAATATGGTAATTTTTTCAAGTGTACTCAAGCCTAAATGCTAAAAATTTGATTTTAGTTTTAGTGAAAGAGCGCAATGGAATTCGTTTGTTGCATTCATTCCAAAGATATGCAAATTGGTGACCCCGTTTCTAACCTAATGACGAGTGGTGTACAAGTACAGATGACGACAGCGACGACACAAAAAAAAAAAACAAAAAAAAAACGAAAATTAAAATAAAGAAAAAACCATTTACTGATAAGCAATAAATGAATCAGGTCAAAAGCGCGCATGCGCAACATTTTAAGGTAAAAAAAAAAACAAAAAAAGAAGAACTCTATGAACTATATACCATATATAAACGCATGTATATAGTCAGATATATACATATATGTATATGAATAAATTAGTACACACTATCATAATTTGTGTGTGCGTGTGACTAATTTGAGCAGCGCTCACTGATTAGCAACGCCAACATCAGTGTTTATTATATATATATATATATACTATATGCCCAGTACGACTTATCTGTCAATGAATATGGGCAATATATGAGAAGCGAATCATGAAACATTAGTTTTTGAAAACCAATCAAAGATGGGAGAAAATTAACTACACTTTTCGAGCGAAGTTAATCGGCTGACATAAAATAGTTAACATAGTGCAGTGTTTGAAATATTTTTAATGTACGTTTTAAAACAAAATTGATTTGTTTAATATGTGTTTCCTGTTTCACGACTGACTCTCAACTGAATATATCACATCTCTGTATTTCCATCAGAAATGCTGCTATGGATTTTGACGCCCATTTCGATATGACATCTATATGACAAATCTGTCCGATTTGGATGCCTGCGACCTTCTATTTTTATGTATATATATGTTTTTTTTTTTAATAAGTTGCCGCGTGGATAAATTAACATATAATTCGGAGAGTATATTTCTTTAACGAAGTGTTGTTAAGAGAACATTCTAAAATCGAGGGTTAAATTTTCAAAATTTTATTTATAAAAAAATTGAAAAATGATTGCCCCACGTTCAGTGGAAACTGTTTAATTTTGACAAATTCAAATAAACCAAAAATTAAAGAATATCGATCCGTGAAGACCGTTGAAAATTCTTTGTTTTTCATGCTATCAGCTCTGAGATAGTTTTCAAAAATTATGAAAAATAATCACTTTATATAAGTAGCCTCAATGCGCATACTCAGCACGGTTTAATTCCACTTATTAAATGATTTCTCACATTGAATTCGTTATACAGTTAAATCCAATTCTCCCCTTCCCTCTGGCCATAATTATTTCAATATTTTCGATGGCCGCTGCACGTGCGCATTGAAAATTGCTTAAACTTTTACCACAGCTTGCACTTTTTCGCAAATAACAATAATATATAAATATATATTAAATACTTAATGCTTGCCTTTTGCTGATATTCGGTTTTTAACACATTTCACAATATAGAAGAAAAAAAATTCGATAAAAAATATAAACATACACAGTTTTTTTTTGATTTGTTAACTTTATCCGGTTTTGGTTTTTTCTTTTAAATTTTTGCTGATTTGTGTTGGTAACAGTTTCTGATATAATTAAAAACGAAATTAAAATTGAAACCTAAACCGTTTTGGTAAAGAATTGGTAAACACACCGCACAACGTGTAAAAAGATTATGATTGCAGTTCAAGTTTATTGTTGTTGTTTGCAGTTGGTCTGCTGCTGCGCCGCTGCTGCTGTCAATGTTGCTGTTACTCGCGCTTTGCGTTGTCTTTTCCGCCTACCCGGCTGAAGTTCTATTTGCGATTGCTCAGATGACGACGACTGACAATACTCACAAAAATACAATGTATGTAAAAGCAGAAACAGCAAAATAAAAAGAGCAGAGCAGAGCAAAGCAAAAGCGATACGAGCAAAGAGCGTCGAGCGATTTGAGCGATGAGTGGATTCGAGCGATGAGCGACCACACTGCGCCAAACCACCCCACGGATTGACGACGCCGCCGTGTGCATGCATTTTCATTTTCATTTTCGGTGACGGCGGCAGCGTCGACGCGAACGGCGGCGTCGACGCAGTGAAAAATCAATACTGCGCCCATGCGTCGACGTTGTCGCTTTGCGCGACGCGTGTGAGTTGACAGCCAGCCCAGCACAGCACAGTCAGGGAGAGAGAGAGCAAGTGCGACTGAGATGGTCATACTGTTGCTGCTGTGAAATGCAAGTCTGTGTATCTGTGTGTACATGTGTCTCTGTGTTATGTTCTGCTCACTTCTGTTGTGTTGTGTTTTGCTTTTGCGTATTCTTCTTCTTCTTCTTATTATTGTTGTTGAAATACTTTGCAAATCAAGCTGTCACTTGCATGCGTGCCCAGCCACCCACTCTTGCTCACAATTAAACAGAGGCAGCTATATGTGTCAATGAGTGTGTGTTTTGTGACGGTAGCAAAAAGGGCTGCGCAGCTACCCCCAAAAGCGAATTAGAAACATCCCCCAAGCACTCTCAGCAGCAGCAGAAGCAGCAGCAACAGCAACCGCAGCAGCTAAATCAACAACAACAAAAATATTAATACTAGTGCACGCAAACGCATTGCGCCTGGGCAATATTGTGGAAATTGTAGCGGTACCTTTCCTTTGCCATATGGTTACGCATGCACTGCTCGCACCACCCACCACCACCACCGCCAGCAACAGCACCAACAGAGGCAGCAGAACCACCACCACCACCAACCTTAGAAGCACCCCTACCAGGGGGTTGTTGATGTTGTAAGCCCGTTTCACTTGCGCGTGGCCAGGCAGCAGGCACTAGACTGTTTGCCGCACTCTTCTTCAACAGTGCTGGGCATTAAAAGTGTGCCGCACACACAAAACTGGTAAACCCTTCTTTAATATATACACTGTAATTTTTTTGAATAAACATTTTATTGTTGCAAGAAAAAAATAAATAAAATTACCTTAATACCTTTAAACTAAATCATCTAGTAAAAAATAATTCTAAATGTGCCAGTCACAGCGTAAAAAGTATTTGAATCTCAGTATTTTTAATTAATTAAATTCACTAAGCTAAGAAAACATATAAAATTGTATTCAATTTAAAATTAATTTTAAGCACATAACACATAAGAACATATGTATATTTTCAGCTTCTTGTGCTTATGATTTTTAATAAATAAATGTTCTTAAATATTATATCTGCACATATTTTAATAGCCGCCAATGTATTTTCGGTTGATTCTAAGTTTGTTGGGTGGTGCGTGCGCACTGTTCACATGGCTTAACATTATTGTTGTTTTTTTTTTTCCGATATGTAAGCATGTACATACATACGTATATACAGATATACACACACATGCATACATAAGTAGGTGAACGCGTGTGCGCAAAGTTTGGTTAGGTGCGCTGATAAGCATGCTATAACGTTTGAAACAGTTAAAATTACACACTCACACACTAATATGTATGCATGTGTTTCACTAGCAGTGCGTGAAGGCAACCAGATTATGCGCCAACGCTAAAATAATAATATCTGTACCTGTACCTATACACATACAATTATAATTATATGTTTGCGTGTCAATTTAAACAAAAAAAAACAACAATAAAAACCAACCTGGCGCTTGCGCTATGGTCACGTCTTTGTCATTTTCATATGTATCACCCCTCGCCCAATACATATATATATATTTAAATACATACATGAAGTGTATGGGAATAGACTGAATTTTATATTCAGTATTAATAAAAAACAAGCATTTGTTTTGTTGATGATTTTCAGTGAGTTGCGCTGCTTGATTGTTGTGTGTGTGTGTAAGTGCATGCGCCCGCCGCCTATTCTAAATACGTACAATCGTATTCACAAGTGTGCGTGAATGCCTGTGTGTGTATGCATATCTTCCACTGCGTCAGCGCGCTCATCGCCAGCAAAAATGCTTACATACATAGACACATAACACCTATACATATACATGCCTATGTACGCTACACATTATAAATAATCGATAGCTATTGTTTTTCATGTGCTCTCACAAGCGAGTTTCTGCCTCTCTCTTTTCCACTCTCTCCCACACAAATTGCACACACAGACGCATATGTACTTGACGCAACGTCTACAATAGGCGGTAAAGTAGATGACAAACATGAAAAGTAAAAACAAAAAACAGAACGAACGAAAAAAAAGCTACGCATGCGGCGGTCGTGGCAGTGGAAGTGGCAACGGCGACGGCGCAAACACCAAACACCTAAAACAAACCCCACAAGCAACGAGAATATGAAATGGCCAACGCATGCCCTGTTTAATATTTTTTCTGCTTGCTTGTTGTCGAACAAAGAACGTCAATACAAAAAAAAGAAGAAAAACCGCATAATAATAGAAACATATACTTCCAATTGGAACTGTACTTGCTCTGACTTGTTCTGCTAAGAATATACCGCACGACCACCTCTACTCCTCTATCAGAAAAATAAACAAATTTGTGCTCAGCTGAAAACAGTGGTGTCCCGTGCAGAGTGTACGGCGTGGATTTCTCTGCTCTTTTCTCACGGCTGCTGTGTGTATCTGCTGCCCTTAATTCAAGGGTGGGCTGTGCCAGCAACCCCCATGCACACGTACACACACACACACATACACATGTATATATGTGCACTTGCATGTCCAGCACAGAAAAAAATCAAATTGGAATTCGTTCTTGGAATTGGAATAGAAAAGAGAAAAAAAAAACGAAAATAAGAGCAGATGAAAACAAAAGTTTGGCAGACATTACGCATACGCCATGTTTTTGCTTACCCTTTACCCCCTCCTCACTACAATTACTTTTAATGTGAATTTTCACATATTTATATAAAACGTAACAGAAATAGACAAAAAAGAAAAAAACGTTGCGCAGGGAACGGCGCATGTTTGAATTGCGGACACTCGCAGTAGACGATGTTCATGTTGATGTTGATGGCTAAAGCGCCGCTGCCAATGGTGGCAACAACAACAGCAGCAACATACAAATACATATTTATGTATGCATATGTGTACATATACAAACGTGTGTCTACAAACATACGCATGTACTAACGGTACAACGCAAAGGCTCTAACGGATTATCTAACATGAGTGTACACACACTCGCAGACACATTCATGTATACAATTATATATAGACGCCATTTTGGCCCCAGCACAATTTAATTATGCGAATATGAAAAAAAAAGAGTAGAAATTAACTAGAAGCGCATGCAAAATTATTGTGACATTTTGCATCAATTGGATTTTGCGTGAACAACTTTTTGCTTACTGCGGCTGTCTGTTTTCGAAAACTTTTCTTGATGCCCTGCGCGTGCACACACACACATACGTGCACATACAATTACAGTGTTGCGTGTATGTATGCATATGGCTGGCGCGGAGCAGGCCCAGTGCAAAATTGCAATGGAAAATCGAAAATTCTTCACGTCTGCGTCGCCCACACACACAGACACACAAACGCATGAAAACAAATATTGGAAATGTGCAAAACTGGTACGCACCTGCGTGTAAATGTGTGAAAGCTGTAAGTGTTCTTAATTTGCTGCTGTTCCACAACATCCAACGTTGAGTTTTTCTATTGATAACGCACACACTTACGTACGTGCATATGTATTATATTTCTAAGCACTCACACACATTCAGAGATTGGGAACTGACAACAAAATAATACACACACGCGCGTTGGGAGTCGCGTTGTCGACGCCGCCGCCAACGTTGTTGATGATTTAGCTTATGGGCAGCTGCCGCTGCGTCGTCCAGTTTTATTATCACAGCCGCATTTTACATTTGCGCACTACTGTTGCTTCGTTTTTTCGTATTCTTTTAATTTTTTTTTTGCTATTACAGTTTTTTTTGTTAGTTCTAGCTGTAGGAGCAAGTGCTGAACAACTATCGATGCCACACTGCTGCAATTATCGATGATTCTGTTATAATTTGTCAGATAGTTCTGAGCATTGTGGAGCAATTCTGTTAATTGTGGAGCAATTCTCTGTTACATAACAGAGAAAACTAATAATGCGCTTGGCGCGCAATTACAAAAGATTAGATTCACAAAAAAAAAACCAAAATAAATAATGCTTTCCTCGCTCCATATGCACACCAAATGTCCATTCACTGATTTTTATTATATCCTCTTTACCCAGTTGATTTACAATCACACGTAAGCCCTTCACAAGGCAGCTAGCAATATCAAATTGAAAAGCAGCTAAGCCCGCCAAATGAGGGACTCACATGCAATGCGCTCCCACAATCTGAATTAAAAAAAACACACTTAGAAAAATATAAAGGATAGAAAAAAAAAATGTCGTATGCGGAGTTGTTTCTTGAGTTCCCCCGACCCAGTTACTGTGTCGACAACCCGTTGCTAACTGATGCCAGCTGAGGCAGACGACGGCCTTTTAAATCGGATGCCGGCATGCGGCAAGCCTTGTTATGTGGCATATTTTCATATATTTTTATATAACGATTAGGATACAGGCTGATAAACCGCAGAACTTAACGTCAGTCGAGGTTTTCAACAGAATCCCAGCGTGTGGACCACAGCCCGCAGAAAAAAAGTGTACATAAACATTTTTACTTGTATAAATATAAATATATATATATAAATATATATATATAAATATATATATATGCTTATCGCTTAGGAGTCACCCACACTACAAGGTTGCCAGCCCGTCACCAATCTACTATGGTATATTGGGCACTTGATGTGGCACAACATATTAGCTTAAGATAAAGTACGATTTCGCTCTTGGTTTTCTAAAACCAGAATAAAGCAATAATGAGAATTTTCGAAAAAATAAATCAGAACATAAAAACATGTTCGCTTTAAATGCAATGCTTGTTAACTTAACAGTGCTATTTCCGTTTAGTTATCATTTTACCGCAAAGACAGTTTGTTTTAGGCTTGTATGTGAGCATGTGTGTGTGTTGGATTAAAACATATTTTTACTCACACATATTTTGAAATACATACAGATGGACCAGTTCACCATATGCTAATGATTCTGGTTCCAGTATCAGCTGCTTGATTTACGTTTTGCGTTGCATTTATCATTTGGCATTTTCTATTTAGTTAACATTATTGCATATCTCTGGTCACTGTTACTGTTATCAGTGCCAGGCGTCACAGACTTCACAGCTTCCTTGCCGTGCTTCTATCATGTTTGTCGGCATCGTGTGCGTGATTGTGTTTGTGTGTGCGTGACCGTTATTTCATATTGCTTACTCGCATGTCGTTCCTCAAGATGGTCTCCTATAATGCATTTATTTAGCACAAGCATTAGCCGCAAACACATATGTAAATATATATAAATAAATACATATTTACATACATATTTGTGTACTGTAAAATATGAAAAGTATTCACACTGTTATCAAAATGAGTAACACGATTTTTTATGAAAAAAACTTTAATCAAATAATGTGGTTTTATATTTCTGGCTTCTGATGACGCAATCGACAATTTAATATATATATTTTTCTTCTTTTTAAATTGTATTTTGTTATTTTATTTATATGCAGATGAGTGTGTTTCTATTTAAACGCTGAGTAAGTTAATTAACGTTCGAAGATCGCTTAAGCAATGTCAGATAAGAAACACTCTGGCATCAGGATCTGGATCAGCGCCCTTATCAAGAGCCCAATTATAGTTTCCATTTTCGAATAAATAAGATTAATTTAAACAGGATTGCATTGCTTGCCTCCTTTATATATTATTATAATGTATAAATTAGTCACGATTTATACAAGTCAAAGACAACTATATTAAAGAAAAAACCATATCTTTTCTATATTTTATTTTTTAACGAAATCTAATCTAAGGAGCAAGTCCTTTGGCATAAACAATAAGAGTAACATTAATAATTAAAAAACTAAAAATGAACAAATAAACAGCGATTGAAAAACAATATGTGAATATACAGTTAGTTATGATGATGATGAATAATAATGATGATGATGATAATGATAATAATAATAGTTCGGATATATCATTACAGGATCTGATCCTGTACTGCCTGCAGCAATAAAACGAATAGATAGCTTCAAAGCAGTAGAACATGATCAAGAATATATATATATTTAATGGGCTCGGACATGCGGCGAATTTCATAGAAAACAGAATTTTTTTTATTGAAATTATCGATTGATTAACAGTAATAAATAATTAATTTTAAAAAAGTTTACATATAATTATTATTTTTTAAGTATTATTTTTAAGTATATATTTATTTATTATTTTATTTTTCTTTCCAACAAATCTTAGATTTTTACTTATGCACATTTCTGTTTAATAATTTATTGCAATTTTTAATTTATTTAGTTTGCAGCAAACTATTCAAAACAAATATTACATATTCACTAATAAAATAATTTCATATGCCACACAGTTTCATGTTTGTCAATAGAATAAATGATGAGTCTATAAATAATAAATAGATCAATAGAGCTGCATAAGTTGTCCATTTAGCTATGTGACAGGTCGGGTTTTGGTTGTGCAGATGGGGATAGCGGTTACCTGTGAAGTCGGGCGCACCAGTGTGGTGTAACTCTGTGGGAGATTACGCAGTGAATAAGAGGGATTGGGTTGAGTAGTTGGGGCCGAATGGTTACCGAATGCCAGAAAGACAGCTATGTTTCAAAATCCATCAAGAGATTCACTTCATCAGTCCCAAATAATTTTATACTTCCAGCTGTGCCAGTGCGTGTGTATGCCATGCGGCATGTGTAACGCGGCATGTGGCACGCGGCAAGGCATGCACTCCTCGTGGACGTAATCAAAACAACAATCACAATCACAAAATACACATGTCAAAACCGGCCGGTTAAATTTACATTGCGTATTTCGATAATGCGTTGAATGCAGAAAGCCATTGCTTTAAGTAGGCGTTGCGGGCACTTGTAATTTAATTCGAACAACAAACATGACATTAACAGCTACTTAAAAAAAAATAAATAAAAAATAAAAAACTAAAAACAATAACAGAAAAATACGAGCGAACCGCTTGCTGGTCAGTTTACAATGACGGTCAGGCAGCCGGGCGCTGTTAATCTGCTTACAACTTTGGGATATCTGTTTCGAGTTCGTGTCCTGACAAATGGCCATGGCCCACGACTACACACACCAGTACACACACACCAGCACACACACACACCAGCACACACACACACACACACACACACACGTGACTCACAGTTAAGCGACCCAGCGACCCAATAACCGAAACACTGTTTGGTGTCTGTGTGTGTTTTAACCAGTTGTGGCGCGACTGTTTAAATGTGAGTACTACGGGTACTACTACTAGTACTACTACTACTACTACTGTCACTACTACTATAACAACAACAACACACACACACACACATGACTTTTATAGCTCATACGCAACGTGGCCCGATCTGCGCCTGCGTCTATTTTGAAAAGCGTTTTCCTGCCTGACTTGCTGGTTCTACTCACTAAAAAATAAGGCATATTCGCTTGCACAACTTCCCAAATTTATACATACATAAATATATATATATATATATAATAACATTTGTGTATTTTAAAAGTAGCATAGGTCTTATCTCGCATCTGCCATGACAAACACAAACCATGATAAATTTAAAGCTATAGTAACCAGATATATATATATATACACATTCATTTAATTTAAAAAAAAAACACCAATAGAGCTATTTTAAATTTGTTTGCACTAACGCACGAGTTGAAAGTTTTACTTGCTGACACCCTGTCAATAGCTTTAAAAATGCAACGTAAGAAATTGTGCATTGATTTAAAGGTAATGAAAATCCCACATGACATAAATAACAAAATTTTAAAACAAAGTTGCAGTTAACATCTTATTCCCAAAGTAATAAGGAACTATTAATATTGAGAGCAATTGTTGAATTTTATGCACTAAGCATAATATGATGAGTTGTCATGTTATGTTCAATTTTTACGTATTGCCAACACTGCAATAATTGTAGGACATTGCAATTTCGACTATGCCGCTGCGTCCTCTGCTGTAACCTTGAGTTAGGTCCTATTGCACACTTCACGCTTATTTGTTTGGCCTTGTGCAGATGTTTGATATGGCCGCTGCTTCTCAAATACAAATACAAACACAAACACACACATATGCATATCCCTGCATCACCTATTTACTGTTATGTTGACTCTATTGATTTTCTATTGGTTTGCCACACCCCTTTTTAGTTAGCAGTCGAAACCAAATCAATGTTGATAGCATTTTTAATAGTTGCATACAAAGTGTATTTGTATATAATTCATAAATAACCCAGTTTAAGCGCAACAAGAATTTACAAAATAATATATATAGCGTAGTTTTATAGCATGCAGCTTTCATTAGATGCCTAGCTTGTGTGGCATTCAGCTTTAGTCCCGCGCAAGTCAGCTGTGTTTGAACACTGCTTAATCTGTAGCGAATACAGTCAAACTTCATTCTAGACAGCATTATCCGCATAACAGAATTTTAACTAAAACTCTTAAAAATGTGGGCATCGTTTTTAGTTTAGCTTGACAAGTGACAAGTCTATTTTGCATACGCGATTCGCGTTATAAATGTTGAACTATTATTGGATTGAATTGCATTAATATGACAGCTGATACAGCTGTCAAAGCATGCGCAATGCTGGTCCGCGGGAACTTTGTAATCTCACGATTAATCAAATTAACTCTAAAGAATATTTTAATTTATCATCATGGAAGTAAGCTTATGAAATACGTTTTAATGGTGTTACGACGGCAATTTGTATTTATCCACAGAGCGATATGAGTATCGGCGCAAATTAAAAGCAATTAGCCTGTGTCAAGCGACGCATTATTGGATAATTGTAGTATTCAGCTTTTTGCCATGCACTGCCGCAAGCATGGCGGACTCAATAACGGTAGATTAACAATTTCTACAAATTTGAATAATTAAAATGAAACTCATATAATTTTTTTTAATACATTCTACACAAGCACAAAAATCTCAAATTTTTCATTGTTTTATTAATTTTTTTGTATGATTTTGTTCTTTTATGTATTACATTTATAAATATACATATATTTATTTATATATATTTGTGTACGCATTTGCCGTTGTAATTTATTTATGTATATGTATGTATACATATGTATTTATAATATATAATAATTTAAGATATTTTTCCATCTGCATTCTACTTTTTTTCTTTTTTTTTTAAATTTTTACTGGGCTGGGCCACACTATAAGTACTCGCACACATACATACATATATAAAAATTGTAAGCTTTGGATCGAAGGGAAAATTAAGAACGGTTTCAGTTAAGATAGGGTTAGGAAAAACGATTAGTATGTATTTTCCAACATGACGAGTACGAGTTGTTTGATAGGCTATACACATATACAAATATTTTTTTTTGTATTTTCCTTGTTTTTTTTTGGGTTTTACCTTTTTTTTTAATTTACATCAATAAAATGTAATTTTGGTATTGCAGCGGTGTATACAGCGGACACAACCTTAAGCTCCAGATTAAACTACAAATTTCGGTATTCATATGAATATCCAAGCATATATTTTTATGTATATGCACAAAAAATAAATATGTTTATCCATACATAAGTGTGTGTATGTATCATCGAGTACAATATTGACGTAATTAGAGAACCAATAGATTGAACGTATTACGTTCTGAAGTGACTAAAGAATTAATAGCAAAAAATTTAATTTCAAACTTGCCTTTCAATGTGAACTTCCTTATATTACCACAATGGATTTTGAAACAAATTCCGTCCCCTTTTTTTTTATTAGTCACACATTAAACTGAAAATATAGCTTTTTGGCTCCTACTTAGTATTTTATGAAATGAGATCAAGCTTAAAGCCAGTTTTGATTTAAATTAACGTTAAAAGAAATCATCTACAACTAATCACAAAATTAAAGTAGTGTTTTTTCTGGATTTTTTTTTTAAGTATCGTATTAATAATTAAATTGAGTCACGCATTACTAAATACATTGAATACACAGAACATTGACTTCGTTAAGTTGTTTTTAATTTGTGTATTTGTCTTTTGTTTTAAATTGATTCAAATATTTACTTATGTTTTATATGTAAGTTCAGTGAAACTTCTCTAGTTCATTCAAATACCATCGACAACAAACCCTAAAATAAATTTCAGAAATATTCAATTTAAAAATGCATAATTTCTATTTTTTAAATGAAACTCGAAGTCACTTGGAAAATATGTATATGCAATATAAATTTTTATAGCATTTTGTCTCTTAACGCTTTTCAATTTCAATCTGGTTCGTCCTGCATAAAATACAATTTAAAGAAGTTTGATCTGACAAGCATTGTTGCTTTTGTAAATACACGCAAAAAAAATTCACATTAACTTCATTTAGTATTTTGTGTTAGTAATTTACGAGCTGGTTTCAGTTATTACATAAATTCACGTTTTTTTTTCGCTCATCATATCGATATTAATGCTTATTAATAAAGGTTTTGATACCGCTTCAATTTTTTATTATATGCATCTCCATTAATATAATATTTTGTTCTCAAATAACACTTAAGCCTTGCTTGACTTTTGACAACATATATCGATATATATATATATCGATGTCAATTACTATTCAAATATTCTCAGTTTCAATATAGGACACATATAAAGATTAGTTATAGCCATTCAATATTTTTTTGGTCTAATACTATTGAATATTGTGTGGGTATTTTTTTTGTTTTTTGTTTTAGTGTTTTGCGTTAATCGCTTTAAAGAGCAATTGAAAATTTTGTTTATGTTGAATAATTGAAAAACAAATTTACTGGATTTGATACGAGAGATATTTATGCCCATTGAACGTTCTTTATACGATGCTCGTTAGATTACTTAATAAATGTATGTATATATATATATATAAGTATTTAACACAGACACACCGAATATAACTTGTATATCTATCAAGTTCATATTTATATATGTATATAAATATTTTAATAACTTTTAACACATACATTATTCATATAATCTTAGTCGTTTATTGTATCTGTGTATAAATACACGACAATCAGTTTCCATTCTTGTCTAGTTGCTTTTTGGTTACTTTGCTTGTTGTCCCTAATTTCATTTTATTTGGTGTTTTCATTGCATATTCAATCTTAAACTTTTTCTTCATCATCTCATCATTATTTCGTTACAAAAAATGTTCATCTTATTATGCTTGCCTAGTACACATACATACATGCATACATGCATACATACCTAACCAACTACAATACGATACGTACTAACAGAAAAATTACCTATTCATATTTATTCGCTATGCATTTGCTTCAGGTTTCCAACAGACCATACACAATCAAGACTATTTACAGATTTTCCATAGAATTATAATGTAAATATTTTAGAAAACTCTGTCAACACTTTGCAACAGCAAATTGTATTCCGATCTTAAACATTTTAACACCGGTTCGTTTTTGACACGGGTTTTATTTATTTTTTTTTTTTTTTTTCGATATTTTCAAATAGCACTGCTCTGGAATAATATCTTGCAACTATATTTGTTGATTTCAAAGATGTTTACATATTTGGTCAGACTTATGCCTATGGCTTTTGCAGCCAGCTCTTCTATCCTATAAAACGGCATTTGCATATACAAAAACTGTGAACTTTGTGAAACTGTAACTGTAACTTTATCATCATTATCATTATCTTTTCTGCATAAATTCATTATTTGCATTCAAAATCTGTTTTATCTTATGGACTGTCAAATGTTCGGAGTACATATTTGTCCACTTCCTAAATGAATGGAAATGCTTAGAATTTAGTTTGAGAATTTAGTTTGAGAATAAGATATTTGTATCCGATAAATGTGTTGTTTATAGTATTTCATATTATTTTTGAGACAATGAGTTTCTCAAAGTATGCAAATATTTAATGTTTTATAACTGTATCTTTGAGCTTCGCACAGGATATTTTCAAGTCGATTTCTCTTGTCCAGCTTTTAAAAGCTCAAAACTAGCGTAGTCCTTCACCTGTTAGCCAGGACTGAAACCAGTTTATTAATATTTCTTTTCTTTAGTTCAACTTACTATTTCTAAAAAAAACACTAATATAATCCGCTTAAATGTGTATATTGCGGTCAAGTAGAGAAACACAGCTAAACACCGAAAATCTTTTTGTAAATAGACACAGAAGCGGTCCACCAGCTGCCTTCAATTGGGCGTTATTTTTTGTAGTATTTTTTTTATATATAGAATGTGATAGTAACTGTTGTATATATATATTTATGTATATATATAGGTAAATCGCGATATTGCATATTGCAGAAGTACGACATACTTTAGGTAATCATCAATGTTGTAATAAAGTTTTGTAAGTTTCTGATTTTGGTCAAGATTTGTAAGTTTCGCGTCCGAACGAAAACGCTTCACTTTAGATATTGTCACGTTTTTTTTTTTGTCAGGTTTTGTGTGCAGGGTATTTTTAGGATTGCCGCTTCAATTCGTATATATATAAATGGTTAACACATCTGCTGATGTTCTACATATATATAGTAAAGTGTGGTACATATATATAAATATATCTGTAGAAATATATCTAACATTTACTTTGGGTATGCCAATTTTTTGCTACAGATTATGCATAAAATATGTTGTTGCATTCCAAAAACAATGCTTCTAGCGATATGCAGACAGAAAGAGAGAGAGAGAGAGAGAGAGAGGGGGAAATAAAGAGGGAGAGAGAGAGTGACATTGTGAGACAAAGACAGAGCGAAAACTTGCTCGAGAGAGGTACTAATGTGATGACGAGTTGAAGGTACAATTGAGTCGCGACTACAATTTAATCGATAGATCGATAAATAGATAAGTGTAAATCGTTTTATTTGTGAAACATTGAGAACCATTTGTAGGAGACCGTTTGTTAAGTTATTTACTGGTTTTGCATAGGTTGATTAAATTGATGCTTCGCTTCGCTTAGCAAATGTTGCATGAGTTGCGCTTGGAGCCGATGCTGCGCTCCTGGATGCGCTGCAGATGCTGCAGCTGTGCCGGCGTTGGTGTTGCCGAGCCGTGCGCCCCGCCAGCGGCACCAGCCGATGTTGAGGCCGATGCAGCACTTGAGCCATGCGACGTGCCCTGTCCATGCGTCTGATGTTGATGATGTTGATGATGCTGATGGTGAACCGGAGTGCCCGGTGCATTGTTACCAATTTGCTGTGGCAACGACTGGCGGCGACGCCGCAGCGCCGGGCTCAAATTATACGTAATTTTTGCCTGGGCCAGCAGCTCCTTAAAAACCTACCAATTTGCAAAAAGCAGACAGAGAAATCAATTGTCAGTGGTTGTCACCAAATTGTGGGAGCAGCAACAAGTGTTTACCTGGGCAATGTTATCGTTCCTTGCCGCCGATGCCTCCACAAAGCCATTTTCCCAATCGACTGTCACCACTGACTCGGTTGTGGCATGTTCCACCTGTTGAAGAGAAAAACATTATATGACTTGAATAGCAATTAAAACCAATTTGCTGCATTTCAATTCACGAACTAACATATATATAAAGATATAGATAATCGAAAACTGTTTAGCGATTTCATTATTGATGATGTGAATAAATCAGTTTTAGATTAGATTAAAGTAGGCTTTGGATTAGAATTCATGTTAGGAATGGAAATGAATATTTGCCATTCACAATCACAATTGAAATCCAGTAAATAAAAACCATAAATATGGAACAAAATAATAAACTGGCTCCAATTGGCTCGGAGCGCGCCGAAAGGCTGGCGGCCATAAATAATTTTAACAAGCCGCCAATGGTAAGTTTGTTGACAATGGCTAAAACTGGACACGCTTCTTCAAATCATCCGCACCGGCAGCGACAATTGAATACATTAACCGACGAGCACAGAAATTGGCTGAACTGGATGCGCTTCTTCCAATTCGAGGAGGAGCGTGCACAGCAATTTGAGGATGTGTGGAAACTCACCCCCGACAACGACGAGGAGCAGACTGACACTCACAAGCTGAAGCAGCCGTCACAGATGAGCATCCCTACACAAACACCAACTCAAAATGCAGTTGATGACGGCGAAACACATGTCAGCCAAGTTTGCTGCGGTACATGGAGCAAATTCTGCCAAAAGTGCAGAATCTTTGGCAATTGTCTCTGATGCACTTGCGCAAGCTGTATAAGCTTTTTATGCAGCAGCTGCCAACCCCAGCAGCAACAACACAACCAACACAACCGCCATTGGCAACATCGCCACCACAAGAACCCATTGCAGTTAACGTACCACTGCAGCCATTATGGACGCATCCTGACCAGCAACAGTTATCACTATATCCGCATCAGCAGCAGAAAGAACAACAACAACAACAGAAACAGCAACAGCAAGAACAATAGCAGCAGCAACAACATTAACAGAAACAGCAACAGCAAGAACAATAGCAACAACAACAACAGCAACAACAGCCACAGAAGCAGCAGCAACAACATTAACAAAAACAGCAACAGCAGCATCAACATTAACAGCAACAGCAACAGCAACAACAACAGAAACAGCAACAGCAAGAACAATAGCAGCAGCAACAACATTAACAGAAACAGCAACAGCAAGAACAATAGCAGCAACAACAACAGCAACAACAGCCACAGAAGCAGCAGCAACAACATTAACAGAAACTGCAACAGCAGCAACAACAGCAACAGCAAGAACAATAGCAACAACAACAACAGCAACAACAGCCACAGAAGCAGCAGCAACAAAATTAACAAAAACAGCAACAGCAACAGCAACAACAACAGAAACAGCAACAGCACGAACAATAGCAACAAAAACAACAGCAAATACAGCCACAGAAGCAGCAGCAACAACATTAACAGAAACAGCAACAGCAACAGCAACAGCAACAACAACATTAACAGAAACAGCAACAGCAACAGCAACAACAACATTAACAGAAACAGCAACAGCAACAGCACGAACAATAGCAGCAACAACAACAGAAACAACAGCCACAGAAACAACAGCCACAGAAGCAGCAGCAACAAAATTAACAAAAACAGCAACAGCAGCAAAAGCTAGAACAATAAGAGCCACAGAAACAGCAGCAACAACAGCAACAACAACAAAAGTTGCAACAGCAACAGCAGCAGCAAAAGCAACTATAGCAACAGCAATATGAAATGGAAATGGAAGAGCAACGCAAAAACCACTCCTAACACCACCAAAATTATTGGGTATACAAATATTGAAAGAAGTCAAGAACATATTATCTGGATATATATTTATATTATTTGATTTGATTAAAATTTAAAAACAAGACAATTAAAAAAAAAGACAACAACATAAACAATGACAGAACTGAAAAGTAACACATAAAACAAAACTCCAGCATAATTAAAATAACTTTTTACAATTTGCCGAGTACCAAAGAATTTTGTAATAATTTTTTTGCATGGGAAGAAATGTAGAGTAATATTTATTTGAAATCGATTGCGTTAAAGCATAACGTGAATAGAAGTTAACAACAATAAGTAGGATAGAAAAACCCAAACATATCATAGAAAACCAATCCAAAACATTACCAAAGTGATTGAACATTGTGTGGAATCTATTATGTGTTTGAATATTATTTCTTATCGGCATCAAAACGCACATAGACGTCTAAATTGATGCGGTAATGAAAAAAAAAAAAAAATGAAGTGAAAATAAATAATAGTCACGAGAAGGGCAAAAAGCAAATACATATATATATATATATATATATATATGTGTTGTATATGTATGTAAAGGTCAAACGAAAAAGGAAACTGCTGACTGTATTTTTTATACGGGGAACCGAATGTGAGCTAAACTAAACTAAACTGAACAGAACTGAACTAAACTCGGGACCAATTCTTCCAAATGAACAAACCCAAAGAGCAGCAAAAAACACAAAAAAAATGAAGAAAAATTTGGCAAAAACGTGCTTGGCACCGACCAGTTGTTGAATTCGGCCCATCTGGCCAGTTTCCCAGCCCCATATTTTGGCATCGCAAACATTGGCTTTAAAATGGCCAACAAACTCGGTGTGTCCTGGCGTAACCTAAATACATAGTAAAAACCTAAAGCGCCAACAAAAAGTTAAGTTCACTTCGTTAAACAAAAAAAAAAAAAAATAAATATACAGAAACACGTCGAAGAAAACGCCTTGGAGAGAGAGAGAGAGAGAGACAGAGAGTGGAAGATGGAAAGGGGGTGTAAAAAAAAAAAAAAACCCAACAGTTTGCCGCTGCTGGCGGTGCGCAATTTGCATTTTTATTATATTAGAACTCGGTTAAAGTCAATACACCCAAAAGGAGACACTTTCGCCATTGTCTCGACTATTGAAATTGACAATAAACTGCTGGATTTGCACAGTTGTGCCACACGACCACCCACAACCTTTGTGTGTGTGCGGTAAAAAAAAGGCATGCTACAAAAAAAGAGGGCACATAATGAAATATCAAGTATACGTCAAGTGGACCAAACGTTGGTGTTGCAAAACAACAACAAGAACAACAACAAAGCGCAAAAAGCCGAAGATAAATTAAAATTGAAATTTCTAAGACGTTTGGCAAAAAAAACGGCAAAGAGAAAGCTCAAAAAAAAAAGGGTTTGCCTTGCCCAAAAAGTGCTGTAGATTAAAGATTATATTTACAAGTAATTTGAAATAATATTGTATTTAATTTGACAGCTGAGAGTGATTTACTTATATATTTTTTTCTTGTTAATAATTTCTATTTCAAATGTTTTTTTTTTTTTCTAGAAACCTCTATTTTGGTATACTTTGTGTGATTTATATATTATATATATATATATAGATATATATGTATATACGTATTTTATACATATGCCACGCCTATGGTCAGAAAGTTCAAAGTGACAAATTTCTTTGGATTTGAATTTGCTTCATTCAACTTTTTCCATTGAAACGAAACTAAAAATAACTATTTCCATAGAAATAAGAATTTCTTTTTCGCAGGTGGTTTCATTTTCAACGGGCATTTCCGGGAAAATTGTGCAATTCTCAATAAAATTTGTGCAATTTTCCGCATGATGTAGTTGCATACTATTTATTTGTCATTTAAGATACCAGATAGGACATATGTCGGAAAACTAATGATATTATATATATATATATATTAAATAATTAAAATCTTCTCAATTATTGTCGAACACAATGAAGAGCTGAGTCAGAGAAAGTTGGTTTTGAGTACATTTTGGTAATAAAACTTTTACTAATAAATTATAGCTCTCTCTATATATATACGAATATATATGTAGTATAGGATATCTGGTCGTCTGTCACTGGCCTCCACATAAAGTTAAATGTATACTTTGAGTACTTCAAATTGAGTTTAAAATCTAAGCTGCCCGCAGGCCAACTCCCAACAAAAACTCCCCGAAAAAAATTTGCATAAACTAATACAAAAATCCATTTGGGCATTTACCCAAACGATTATCATTTAAGATGCAATAAACCCAAAACATTTCTGAAAGTTTGCCTTAATCCCGCGTATTATTAGTGAATAAATTGCTGATTGTACATACAACGTAGATAAGTATGTATTTGCATGTGTTGTACATGTATGTGTTAGCTTTTGAAAATTGCACTTAATATGCTAAATAAATGTCACAAATGTTTTTCATATTTAAATTAACTTCATTTTGCAAACTAATCGGTTTGCACGTCATTTGAAATGCCTCGAAAATTTATTTAAATATTTATCTAACAAGACATGTTAGTATTTATTTAAAATACGTCTACAAAAACCACAATTTTAAAGAAATTATAATTATCGAAAAAAAGGCAAAGAATCTTGTTTGATTTTCACAACTTTAAGAACCTTCAAGCTAATTTCGAAAATCTTTAAACATTTATTTATGTTGATTATACTTGGCTTTTAACTTGTTTTCGATTACTCTTGACTGAATCGGCTTAGTCAACTTTTTTTTTTGTTGTCTGACATTTCTTAGGCACTTTCTAGATTCGTTAAAATAATATCAGTGAAGAAGTTAGGGGGAATTTTACACTGCAAGAAGTATAAATGCCGCGCAAATCTGTCGCCTAATGGAATGATGGAAAAATTGTTTAAGTGACTTTGGGTGCGTCGGAGGATAGAGAAGAAAAAAAAAAAAAAACAAGCATTGCTTTCGGCGATTTGTTGAACAAAAATGTATTTTACCAACGCAGCAATTTGTGCGAGAGCTGAGCAGGCTGTTGGACTAGGCCAACAGGCCTGGAGTTGCTATTCCCAGCGACATTGTTCCCGGTTGTCGGTCTCGTTGCAGCTGGTCACGCTTGACAAACTTTACATAATTGTTTGGGACGGAACAAAAGCAATTTGCATAGCTTATAAACGGGTTATGAGTTACTCCACGCGGTGTCTGTATGTGTGTGTGTGTGTGTGTGTGTGTGTGTGTGTGTGTGTGTGTGTATGATTTACTTATTGTATAAACACTCCTTTGAGTGCTTTTGCCAACAACAATTAAATCAGTTAAATTGAGGTTTTCGCTATTGTCATTTGAGCCACAAGGCGCAGCTTCAAATGAAATGTTGACATAAACACACACACACGCACACACACGTACACACACACACACACAGAAACAAACCAATTACAATAATTAAGTAATGACCTTGAATTGGGTGCGATGGGCACAGGAAGAAAGGGAAAACCTTCGTCACTCACCTGACGCAGTTCACCATCGTCGGCGAGCAGATCCGTTTTGTTGCCAACAACGACAATTGGCACCGCTGTGGTTCCCTTTGTCTCATGTATCTGATCTCGGATGGCGCGCACCTCTTCAAACGTGGCCGCATCGGTGACATCGTAGACCAAAATGAACGCATCCGCCGATGAAATGGAAAGAGCCCGCATCGCTGGAAACTGCAAAGAGTCAAATACAAATTACAATTTTTACCAAAACCAAATTACAATAAACAGATGCAAAAGAAACCGACAAACCGAGTGAAAAGTGAAATTACAATTGAAATGCCGCTGTAAATTTGCATATCATTTTATGTATTTGCATATTTGCATACACCCACCACACACCAAACACACACCAAACACACACACCTAACACACACACACACACTTGCTTCCACATCTTTTGACAATGACAGATAATTATTAATATAAACTCGATTACTTTCCACTCACCCACTTCATTTTTATACCTCTTGAAATTGGGTAAAAATGGTATATGGGTTTTGTGAAAATGTGTGTAACAGGCAGAAGCATCGCCGACCCCATAAAGTATATATATTCTTAATCAGAATCAACAGCCGAGTTGATATAGTCTGTCTGTCTGTATGAACAAGCGGATCTCAGAAACTATAAGAGCTAGAGAAATTTGAAATATGGATTCTCGTATATCCGGCGCAGATCAAGTATTAGCTTTATTTATCGATAGCTGCCTCCGTTTCTTGTCTCCCGATCAATTTCGATTTCCGATGGAAATAAATTCTACATTTTTAAAGGCAGAATCTATTAATAAACATATGAAATGCATATGCATATTGTTGAACAACTGCCCAAATTTCATCAGGATCGGTTAAGAAACACTCAAGTTATACCCAAAAACAGATTCTCATATTGATCTCAATTTTACCAGCAGCCGCAAGAATTTTTTCTCTGAATAAATATTCGAGCGCATTTGTGAGAAAGAGATGGCAAGATAATCGATGCGATAATTGATATGTTTTTATGTGTATTTTGAAGAACCCCGTTAGGTACGATTGCGTGTACGTGTATGTATGTATTTATGTATGTTTGCATGTGTTTCTAGCTAGCCAATTAGGGATCAGTTCGGGCTTGTGAATAAAAATATGTGCTGCATTTTTTACTCGTCCTATAAGAAATGCATTATTCTGCTCATATTTGTGTGCAAATTTTTTAAAATGGATTTTTGTAAATACATTTCTAATATTTTTACAAAAATTTGGGTTTAGAGTATATAGTTGTCGAGATTATTCGACTCCAGATATCTTACTTGTTATCCATTTCGTTGCTGTGGGCGCCAACTTTTTCTATGAATATAAGTATTACATAAGGCACACAATAACAGGGAGGGCACGGGAGAAAAGCGATTTTAACAGGTAATAACAATGGTCCAGAACAGTCTGAGATACTTTTCGGTCTCTCCACATTGTAGCCTAACACAGAGCTAAACTGGGTATAGTCAATGAACTCTGGCGAGCTTGTGAGAATGCGATGGAATCCTTAACTTTTTCGCCAGGAAATTGTATAGCATCTTAGGGAAACTTATTTTATACTCGGATAACATAGAAACTGCAAGTCCGAAAAAGATTTTAGTGCTCATGGAAGAGCAAACAGACTTGGAATAACAAAAATATCAATTTTTATTTAACAAGTTCGTTTTATTAAAAAAAAAAATAGTAAACTTTTTATGCTTATAAGAAAATCAACAATTTGAATTGACTAACATCAGCTAATTATGCAAAAATCAATATCTACTGTTAAATAATAAATGCAGAAATATACATTTATTTGCATAGGGAATTTACTGTCTTAAAATAAATAATTTTTATTAGTTGTTTTGTTTTAAGCAAAAGTCGAATCGTTTGAAAACACTGTTTTCATTGTATGAGTGAAGTGTGTATGTGTGTCATACACATGACCCAAATATAAATTTCGCGTAGAGAAATGCTCTACTTGTCTACCTCGTCAGAAATATAAAATTGTGATTTGTGGCTTAAAATTTTAAGTATGCACAATAAACTCGAATAAAGCCGTAAAATTTCCCGCTTAAGTAAAACTGTGTGATTTATTTTTTTTTTCACATTTTAAAATTATGAAACTACAATTTAAGCAAAGCTGAAAAATATTTAGTAAATATATCTGGACCTCTGCGATGTGACAGGAGGTTTCACTGTGAGCAGCCACAGCCGCAACATTTTAGCCCGGATTTGGGGGTCGGCTGCAGCTGGTTTTTATCTTATAATGGCTTTCAAAATTATAAGCTATGCAGCTGAAAGGTAAAACCACAGATTTTGTGTGTGTATATTTTTTTTTAAATACTTGACATACTTTGACATCAATAAGAAATACCATGTAATAACTGCTACCCCAAAAACTACAGATTTTTGTAGGAGATTTCTAATAATCTACACTACAAGTTCTTCCTTTTGAGGGGGTTGTAACATTTGTGACCTATGAATTTTGTATAATAATACGTTAAGTTTTTCAAAAGAACGTTTCTGTCTTGTGTGTAAAATTTTCTTTCTGTTAACACAAACTCAAATTCAACACTTGGCCAGCTATTCATAATGGTTTGCAGCTTAATTCCATTCTGAGCTGCTCTGTTGGAGTCGTTGCAAGCAAATGAAAAGGCAGCCATCGAAATGTGAACGGCGCTGAAAATTGAAAATGAAAATCCAAATGAAAAAGGATAAAGGCACCAACAATGGAAAAATAACAGTGCAGGTCAAATCTGCCCAGAGCCAGACACAGCTCAGTCCACCATACGGTGGAGCTGCGTGTGGCACGGTTCACATGACCCATATGCTGCATACAATGCCAATGGGGTAACGATGCAACATAATTCCTCTCTCTCCCTGTGGCAATGCAGGCCATGCAACAGCAAAAAAAATTCAATGCTTCGTCCATGTGTGGGTTTTCCATAGATTTATTTCAATTGTGTAAAAGTCAACCAAATCCTTATGAATCATGCATAAGTTGACTAGCTAATCAAATTAGTTGGTAAATAGAGTTTTAGGTTTTCAATTAAATATATATTAAATATATATGCATTGTCATATTTTCAATTAAATTGATAAGTCGAAGCCAAATCCGAAGCCTGCCATTGTCTGCCTTAAAGCAAGTTTCAGCAAATTAATTTATAAATTGCCAACTGTTTGAGGATTGAACACATTGAAAACTAAAATTAAGTTTAAAAACCAAATGATTTTTTTTAATTATAGAAGATATGTGCAAAAATTCATGGATGATCTATTTCAAAAATGTTCGAACTTTTAATAAACGAATATTTTTCCGGGCATTGCAAGTAAAATTTCTAATGAAAAATCAAAAAAGTGGATATTTTGCCTTACTTCTGTATTTAATGAAAATGTAGAAATGAAAATGAAGTTTGTGGTATGCCATTTGATTTATTTTCCAACATTTTACATATTGTAAGATTCATGTGGATACGAGGATAAGAGGGGGATAGTTATTCTGGGCAAGAATTTATTTCAGATATTTTTTAGTGGCATCAATAAATTTATACACACATTTAAGATTTAATGCTTCCTTGCAGAGCATATTGGAAAATATTGTTTTGTTTTTTTTTTTTTTGCTGGGGCTGCAGCTGCCTTTGCTATCATTACATATATTATTATGTGGGGCAGGAGGAGCGGGCGACAGGTGTAGGTGTGGAGGTGGAGGGGAAAGGTGTGGAGTTGTGCAGCTTAAACGACTTAGGGGCACGCGCTTGGCCAAACTGTGTCTGTGAATGAACCATTTTTATGCACACTCCGAGACCAGTATGACTGGCAAAGAGACAGACAGACAGACGGAAAGACAGAAAGACAGAAAGACAAAAAGACAAAAAGCCAGGCAGTTGGCAGGTGGCAAGTTTATACCAAAAAGTACTCCGTGCTGGGTATTCAGCTCTGTCGACGATGACTGTGGTTTCAGTTCGTTACACACACACTGACACACTTGCCAAGCAGCGAAGGACTCTCGTCCTGCACTCGCTCTCTGGCCAAGGCTCTTGCTTTTCACCTGATCCTTTCACTCATATGTTTTGCCACTTGATTTCTCAATGGATTCGAAATTATTGCCACTTGTCGTGCTGTGTATTTTTCGCCTGTTTTTTTTTTTGGCTAACAGCCATTCAATTGGATTATGGACAAGTGCAATAACCACAACAAATGTGGCAATCCCAGTTTGGTTTGCAGCTGTTGCTAGATGCGATTCTTCGAATGTTGGCAACTGTTTTAATTGGCTTATGCCCTTTTCCAAAACTTGAGTTTTATTCATTCCAATCGAATTCAAACGAAACCAAAAATTGCACACTCTCAACAAATACACATTGCTACCAGCAATGAATGTGAATTTACAGAATTTTCAGTGATGTTATTAAGAAATTTTCTAATCTAATTTTCAGCCAACAACTGACAAAAATCACTCATACATATGCAATTCCATTTGCATGCTGTAAACACAAAATTGGGACTTGGCCTTGTTTAAATCTTCTATAAATATTCATCTGGTTTTCATCATTTCGGTATGATTTCCCAACGTAAGAAATGCAAGTTTAATTTTATATATGCACATTGATCTTATTGCATTTAATTTATTTATTGAATTTAAATATTTAAATGCAGTTTTATAAACATTCCACAAAAAATGTTATTTTCAGTAAATAGTACAAACCAAATAGTTTGAACACAATGAAAACGTGTAATTAAAAATGCACTTAACTGAGTAAAATTAATTAAAAGTGGCAAAGTTTAGTAAATAAAATGTAACATTTTCAATTATTTTATTAATTGTATAATGCAATTATATTTACCATTTTACAAACACTTTAAGTACACTCAGGAAAATATAAATTGCAAAAAAAATTGTTTCTTGCTATTAAAAATAATTTCTAAATATAAGGAACAAAATTCTTTTGTCAAGAATCCCAAAACTAGTTATTCAATTTCCCGTCAAATCGTTCTGTCAACTTTTGTCGAGATGAAATTTATAAATTATTTCTACAAATTTATATGTTAAATAATAAAATAAGCCATCACAAGCAGATTTTCATTAAAAACAAGAGATCGTTTTTTTTTAATTTTAAAAACTTATATCCTGGAAATCCTAGTTTTTTCAAAGCTATAAGCATAAATGTAAAAAGTTACTTTCTTAATAAGATAGTGTCAAACCATTTACTAAAATTTTGATTTTTTTTTTTGTCTATGTAATCCTAAAAGTGCTAAGTACTTGAATATTTATTGTTAGCTGTCGACTAGTCGATACTCTAAAATTGAGTGCATAGAATTTAAATAATTTACTTGTAAGCGAGACACACTTTGAAAAGATCAGAATATTTGATTATGGATTGCGGTGCAATCAAGCTGAACATTATGAATAGTTTGCTCTATAAATAGTTTGCCTAACAAGCATAATAATAACATTACAATTTACCGGTGCTTTTATGTCTAAAACGATAAACACAAAAAATTATAAAATCATCGAGCAGCAACCGGAATGCGGTGAGGGTTATCTAAGTGCTTTGTTTATACAGCGAGTGGCATTTGTGCTTAGCCAATGGAAAATATAACAGCCAACCTGCTACACACACACACACACACACACACACACATACAAACACACACACACAAAATCACATAAACACAGCTTCCGTGACGATAAGCGCATATCAAATTGCAGCAATTGATAACCTGAGCTGTATGAGTAATAATTGTGTGTGTCTGTGTGTCTGTGTGTGTGTGTGTGTGTGTGTGTGTGTGTGCATACGTGCGCGCGCTTGATTGTGTTCGCTATATGTCACCGCACAATGCACTTTATTGCGGCAACTTGACTGAAAATGATTGCGCATACGTCGTGTTGTCCGCAAAAAATGCAAACGCTCCACGAATTTATGAGCATTAAAATGTAAAAAATGCATTGAACATTCAGTTATATATATATAAATAAATATATATATATATATATATTGTGCTTTTTTTAGAGAAGCGAAATATTTGGTGCAGTCTTCGTCAAATTTGATTTGAGAGTGTTTTGCATTCGAATTTGTCCGATTTGCAAGTTTCACATTTGAATTATTTAACAAATGGTAATTAGTAATTTAAGCCGAAGCGATTCAATTTACATTGCTGAGGTAAATTAAATTCCATGCATTACATCGTTAAAGCCAGTTTTGCCAATGAAATTTATTTCACATTCTTATTGTTTATGAAATTAACAAAATTCCAGTTTCCGATTTACACAGCAAGTTTTAGTAGGGTTCAGGACTAGCTTAAAGTTAGATTAAATTGTTGGTGATTAACTTAAGTACTAATTATTTATTTTATTTATTTCTCTTATATTATCTTTTTTTCTGCAATTATAATTTATTAAAAATGTATGGATTTTTTTAATTAATTTTGATTAGTAACTTTTAGGCATACATTTTGCATATATTCGCCGAGTCTACAAATTCTCCGCTCTTTGAAGTTTCTATAATGTTCATTTAAATAATTTTGTTTGTTTCTTATTTCTGTCAGTAATTAATTTTATGTGTCAGTAAAATCAGATTTTTTTTTTGTGCGATTTTGCAATTGATCCATTTTTATTGTTGATTTATAGATATTTTCCCTTTGCCAATTTACTGGATGTTAAACAAGAGTTAATAAATATTAAAATAGCACAACATAAAACATAATTTGTAAATGACAGGTTAATTTCAATTTTAAAATTTATTTATTCAAAGTAATTTTCTTGTCAGCTTGCATAAAGCTTGACAAGAAAATGAACATGCGGTATTTACTTGGTAAGCTGATACTGACGTAAACATATATATATATATATATATGAATAAACAAACAAAACATACATACATATATATATATATATACATATACACATATTATATATATATTATAATAGAAAACCGAGATGGACGGCTTCACTTTTTGAAATTCCAAGAAATTATAGGCAGATATTTTGTTGGTAGCAAATTGTTATGTGAGCCTCAAGAATCAAATGTTGCCTTATTTTCAATATATATATTTTTTTATCTTTTCTGTTAACTGAATTATTGAAACGCACAGCCTGAACCCATTGATTAATATGTAAAAAAAAAGGTAATATAAACTTGCGCAAATCTAGGTAAATGGAAGACATCGTCGACTACAAAAGGGATTTTTGTTTTGTGTAACCGAAGACATATTTGACAAAGGGTATCTCCTAGGCTAGCTCTGTGGCCTGGAGTGTTTTGAGTTGTTATTTATTTATACGTTGATTACTGAGAATTAAGTTTGATTTGCCCAAATGGAAGGAAGCACAACATATGTGGTAGACATATCAAACAACAACGTCTGCCGTTGGCAACACTGTCAACACACAGTCACACACACACAGTCACACAGAGAGTCACATACATGCAACCAAGAGCTGAGTACATGTTTCTTGGAAGTTGCAACATTCTTTGGCATCGACCGCCCGCTGTTTGCCTGTTGGCGAACGGAAATTGCGAGCCAGCTCGCCCTTAAGCCAACCCGACAGCTTCCCAATCCCAATCCCCAATCCGAATCGCAATCACAATTTACATACATGCATGTTGTTCGCACAACGACAGCGATGTATTAAGGGTTTTCCACATTTGTATGCATTAAGCGAAGATGCTTTAACAAATGCCAATTTTTCCATATTTATTTATTCACAATGTCAAAACCCAAAGCGATGGCTCTGACCAACGCTCAACGCTTACTTTAATCCAAATGAATTTTCTAATATATATATGTCAAAAATAATAAAAGATAAATATATAAATTATAAATTATATATATTCAAATAAATAAACAAACAGTTTCTGTGTTGACTTGTTTGATGGCAGCAAACAAAATGACAGAGCCAAGAAATATTTTGAAATTAATCTTAGCAAATTGAAATGGATGATTTCATGGAAGAGCCAAATTATTGATATTGAAGTGCTGTGAAATAACTTAAACTGATGGATGATGATGATGGCACATGTTGCAAGCAGTTGCTGTATCAAGGATAAATCCAGCTGTTGAGCATCCTTTTTGGAGCAGTCACACTTGACTTGGCTTGCATTCAAAGACAGCCTCTGCACGTTTGTACGTGCCTCACTCTCTCTCTGTGTGTGTGTGTGTGTGTGTGTGTGTGGTGCCATTCATATTTTTCTTTTCATTTGCCACCTGCTGTTGCCGTTTGTTACTTGCCATTCAGTTTTATGAACAAGCATTTCAATTCGCGCTAAGCGGAAGTGGCAGCGAAATTGAATCGCAGGCTGTAATTTCCGCTGCGCACAAAGGCAAGCGAAACTGCTGCAAATGAATGTGAATGTGAATGTGGCATGCTGCATGGAGCAAGTTGGTAAAATTATGTTTGCTGGACGTTGTCAGAGCATCGCTCGAATACGTTAGGAACTAACTAAATTACTTCTGTCAATTTATGCTGATACCGATTGGTGGCAGGTATACACACACACACACACACACACACACACACACACACACACACACACATATATATATATATAAATATGGGGCACATGTTTCATATACACACACAGAGACCACAACTTGTTTGGGGTTATTGAACTCAGTTGGGCAACAGACGGGGGGGCGAAGGCTAAGGGGAGCTTTTGTGGGTGGCAACTTACCTCATAGGAACCGGATGTGTCGAGTATGTCCAGCGTTAGGCTGACGCCAGCAATGGAAAAGTTGCCTTGATGCATTTCCTCGATGGTCCGTTTATATTTGGTGGTAAATGTGTTGTATAGAAATTGTGTGATTATTGAGGTCTTGCCCACTTTGGCCGCGCCCATAACCACAATTTTGTGACGTGCATTTGCCGGCCCAATTGCATCGTCCACAGCATTGTTTCGGCCAACTCTGTGAAATGCCGCAGCAAAAGAAAATGAGAGAAAGAGATGGAGAGAGAAAGAGAAAGAGAGAGAGAGAGATGGCATAGTATATATTGAGTATTGTTAACGAGTTCAATTAAAGTTGAGTTAACTTAAACTTAATTTAGTAATTTAAAAATACATTCTGGAAAAATCAGTATTTGGTCAATCAACTTGTGCAACAAATTCAAATTTATAAATTTATAAGCTATCTAAAATGTTTGCAGATGCGAAAACTCAAAATAATATTAATTAACAACAATAATAAAGTAAATTTTAAAATCGCCTCTCATAAAAAAAAAAAAACATAGTCTGCAAAAGTATGGCGAATATTTTTGAAATGGGTTAATTTCATTATTATAAAAATATATGAATGTGTGTGTGTGTATGTGTGTGTGTGTGTGTGTGTGTGTGTATTTGAATATATAAGCTGAACAATGAAAAAAGCCCCAATGGAAAATGTTAAGCCAAAAGGGGTGCAACACTTTGGGCTCTTTGGTGACTCATAAAAAGCGTGTGCCACATTTAAAATGAATCATTTCGTTGACCAAAAAATATTAATGTACATAAAGCAATAACAATTTACTTTTGGGCGACTTTTTCGTTAAATACAATATATTAACTAAGAGCGATTTGGTTTTTGTTGCCATTGTTTGAGAGGCTCTGAATGGTTGGCATTTTGGTTGAATCCTTACATGAATAGATACGTAAGTAATACTTAAATAATGCCCGGATTTGAGCCCTCTTTTATTGTATTCAATTGCGGTGGGCTTACAAATCTGACAATCCTGATTGATGCGTGACTTTATCAAGTGTTTGAATAATGTCAACCATCGAATTGATTGGATGCTTTTTTATATTGATTAGTTTTGAACGTTCTTTGACGATTGATCGATTTACAAGAAATTACGTTTTTTTGGTGAAAGCAGCAGTTTTTTTCTTATTGAAATACCAATCACATTTAAACTTTAAAAGATTTCCAGCTCTCTTTTATAAACGTTGAGTGTTTTAGACACAATCAGATTTGAATTGCGCTAAGGGAAATTTTGAAATGTGTTTTTCAGTTGAGAATTTATTTGAAACAATTTTTAAAACATGTTTTTTTTCTGTAGATTATAATTTGCTAATATAATTATAATGTTACTTTATATTTTTGCGATTTGCTTTTACGATACTTTATCATTTATATAATTTTTTTGTTAAATAAAATACAGAAAACTGAATTCTTTTAGATATTACAGAATTTGTACATTCCAGATTTTTGTACAAAGTTTTTGTTGCTTTTTATCAAATTTCAAGATTTTGTAAAAAAATAAAGCTCTGTTTTTTTTTTTTTATAAAAAATTTCAAAAGGATTGATATAAAAAATTAAACATAGATTTTAAAGAATTTTTATGTACAATAATTTCGTACAGAATTTGTTTCAAAAACTGGGTTTTATCACAATTCAAGATTTTGTTAATAAATAAAGATCGCCAAGATATTTTTTTATTATTAAAAAACACATCTCAAAAGGTTAAAAAATAAAAAAATAATATAGTTTTGTGACTTGGGGTAATCAACGCAAACACACAGCTCAAGGGAATGTTCAGGTGGGTGGGGGGAGGGAGGAGGAGAGAGAGGATGAGGCGAGTGCAACAAATAAAAGCAGCGAGACATAAAATTCTTAACTTGGCAAGCGAAACAAAAGGGGAAAATACGCAAATGCCGCTTGTTCCCCTTCGCCCCTCGCTGCTACGGTTGTCCCTGTCCGAATACGAAACCGAATCCGAGTCCGAGTCCGAGTCTGAGTCGGTGCCGGGACAGCGAATCAACCAGAGAATGTCTTATTATGGTTCTACTGGGGATGGGGTTCGTTTTGCTGAGCATATAATAAGCAAAAACAAAGTGCCTCAAACTTGAAATCTTGCAAATAAGCAAAAGGAAAACTAAATCCGACGAATGCCGTCGGGCAGTCTTTTCAACAAACAACCCCCTCTCTCCACCCCAGCCCACCCCCCCGCACCCAGCATTTGGTGGACAAGCAGCTGACATCCACCTGGCCATCTTGTTGCCACTTTTTGCTGACAGCTTGAGCCAAACACAAAAAAATACAAGAAAAAATAAAATAAGTCTTTATTCTGTGTATTCTCCGCACCATTAAATTATTTAAAGAATTTCTTTCTATTCGAATCGTGCGAGTATATCTAATGAAACAAATATTACATTATATTTCAGTTCCTCAAATCAATTTCATATCGTGTACAAATTTCACAGTTTATTTACGGTCTATGAAGCTTTTCAGCTTGGACATTTTTTTAATTTGAACCCAAAGTAATACTTAAAATAATATTAAATGAAAAGTATTTTAATGACAAATTTACATACGAATAAAATATTTGGAATCTAAAGCAAAAACAGAATTTTATTTGTCAGCCATGCTTAAAAAATGATTTAAATAAATATTCAGCTGGCTGCTGCACGTGGCTACTTATCTTAACTTATGCATAGTTGTGTGTGTGTGTGTGTGTGTGTGTGTGTGTGTGTATTGAAAGCTATAACTTACTTGTCTCGCTTGGGCTTATCGTCGCCGCTGTCATCCTTCATGAAAGAGGGCTGCAGGCTGAAACGTCGTCGCAAATGACGACCACGCATTTTGCAAGAGTTGTTGTTGTTGTTGTTGTTGTTGCTGTTGTTGCTGTTGTTGTTGCTGTTGTTGTTGCTGTTGTTGTTGCTGTTTGTCTTGTTGCAGTTGTTTTATTTTTATATTATTTTTTCGTTTGTCACCTCTGGTTTATGTTGTTGCACAAAAAGGTGGCTGGCTTGGCAAAAAGGATTGATGTGCGTTGCTGCCTGCAAAACACACACACACAGCGGCAGTAAATCAAGCGAAAAATCCCGTTATATGTTGTACCAGTACCTGTGCGCCTGGCCAACGTCGTGCAACTATCTCTCAATCTGTCGCTCCTCCTCCTCCTCCTCCAACTCAGTGCGACTGGTTTTTGCTTTGTGGCGTTGAAAATGTCGAGCGTTGCATAAATTTGATGGAAACGCCCCTTCAGCTCACAAAGGCGTGTTGCACTTTATTAAATATATATATTTAAGCCGTAACTGTTGCCGTAGCTGTTGCCGTAGCTGTTGCCGTAACTGTTGCCGTATCTGTTGCTTTAGACGTATATGCAAATATGATCAGAGCTGAGGCTGGCGATTATTTTTGGCCAGTGTTGTTGGATATCTGTAATGAGGCGTTATTTTCATGGTTAATGCTGCTTTGTAGTTGGCTCGGTTCATTAGTTATTAGCCCGTCAGCGTTTTATGCAAATATTTGTAGACGGCTCTCGTTTCGTTTTAATTACGAAATGTAAATGTGCCGGCAAAATGAAAATTTCCGTAAGTTGAGTGCGACACGCACAGAAAAAGTGGCAATAAATTAACAAACTGTGTTAAGTGATTCATTCAGTGGAAAAGCGGCAAAAGACTCAACTGGCGAAAGAAAGCGCTTAGAAAATGACAGTTGCCGTCGATCTATTTAACGGTTTATCTAGACTCAAATGTCTCTGGCCAAGCTGGTTTGGCTTACGGGAAAGAGCAGCGATTCTTGATATGCACAGAGATTAAATACTTTTTCACTTAAATTGAATGCCATATAAAATCGCAGAGTGTCCATTAAAGGATAATTTGCTAAAATTTGCTGTAGTTGCGCAAAAACATTCGGTTTTACCTCCAACTAATGTTCAAATTTTGCCTGTTTGCTTGCTCAAATTAATTATTTGGCTTTCTGATTGGCTTTTTTTTTTTTTTTTTTTTGTGTTCCTTCGATGTTTTACCCAACTCGAAGAGATTTAAAGTGAAAGGCTTAAGTGAAGGATTTACTTTGGTCTTAAATCCAGCTGAGCGCAATTTGACCAAATTAATCAAAATACATTTTAGCTTAACTCAAACAAAAATTATGTACAAAAATTAATTAATATTATTAAGATTTATTAACTGCTACTTGAATTGATTTCGTTGAAGAAAGAGTTGCACAAAAAATCAGAAAAACTAAGATAAATATGAATTATAAAAAAAGAAAAAAATATAAATAATTTGATGTACTCTATGTAAAAAGTTAAGTGTGGAATAATTTAATTTAACATAAAACTTAAATAAGCAGGGAATGGAAATGTATGTATATATATGTGTATATATGTATGTATATATTTATGTATATGTATGTATGTAGCTAGATTATTGTTGATGCTGGAAACTCTGTTAATTAAACTTAAAACGCAACCATTTGACAAAAGTTTAACAGTTGGCATCTGCACTGATGTTGTGAGGAAAGTAATTAAACAAATTTATGTGAAGCGTGCAACTGAAAGCTGCTGCTTAATTTTGTTCATGTTTTGCCAACAAGTTGAGCAAAAGTAACTCGAAACCCACACCTAAGCGCCAAGAGCCGAGAGACCAACATAGAGATAGAGATAGAGAAATATCAAGAGAAATAGAATGAGAATGAGAGACCTGAGTATCCTGAGATGAGCAGGACAAGCTTGAAAGGACTCAGTTGTCAGACAAAATATTCATTATTTTTTCAATTAAAAGTAGACTATCAAATGCCAAGAACTAAACAAAGTTAACAAACAGACTTTTTTAGATTACCATTATTACCATTACTCGAATTGCTCTTAAATTATGACAATGTGATTACATTTTACTTTATATAGAAAAAAGACAATTTAAACACAAATTAGTAAAATTAGCAAGAGGCAAATTACTAATGCTAATTGAAGAATGAGTTCATATTTGCCGATAAACACTTAAGTCTAAATCGTTTCTAGTAAATTTTCTATTTGTTTTTGAAAGTAGGTCGATTTTGCAGAACAATAATAAAAAAAAAATAAACTGCAATGTGTGTCATGGCATACATATTCAAACATTGTCTATGAAAGCCATTAAACTCATTAAAAGTGGATACAAAATGAACCGAGTTACGCCCATAATAATGGCGCCACCACATGGGGCAATCAGTTGCAGGCACATGAGTCCTATTTGAATAAGAAATTCAATGAAAAGCACTGAAATTGCGAAAATTTATATATATAACTAAATATATATATAAGTGCAGAACCGATGCACTTTGCTCTACTTTGCAATAAGATCAAGCAAATATTTTAGCTGGGTGCTTTTGATGTCATTCAGTTTTTGGGATATTGACTTGACTTGATGTAAGAATTACATTATTTATATGACTTCAAAATGCATTTGTAATGTTCCCATTCAGATTACAACCCACTAGACGAAACACACTTGAAAGTGATTAAATTAAATTATTTGGTATTTTGCGTAATTGATAAAGACAAAATCGAATCAGCGAAGACTGACTAAGTTATCCAATAATCTATTGCTAATTAAATTAATTAATTAATTTGACACTGTTTATTTATTTTTTTTTTTTTTTAGTTTTTTTTGGGCGTGATAAGGACATATTTATAATCTCCTAATGTGAACTGAACAATTAAAAATAAATATACTAACACGAACAACATAAAAAAAAAAATCAATTTTTATATTACTTTAAATATTAATATAAATATTGTTTAAATATTGATTTTTTTTGTTAAGCGCTTTTTTTTTTTAAAGGCGTTAACAGTGTTAAAGTTTGGTTAAATTATAAATGCTTAAATATTTTTCTTTTTACTCTTTACAAAACAAATTTGATTGTTTTTACTTGATATGATCGGTTTGGATTTTGAGTATAGATTTATGCAAAGAATGAAGTATATTAAAAAATATCTAAATAAAAATTACAAATAAAATTCATTAAAGCAATATTATTTTTCATTTGATGCTTTTATTTTTTGCATAAATCGATTCTAATATTTATTTTTTTTTTCGAATTTAATCAAGTGTTATTTTTAATTATATAAATAAATAAATATTTATTAGACATTTTGTCGTATTTTGCGTGTTCAAATGTTGAATTGAATTAGAGACAAATCGCCTCGGAATACCACTGGGAACTGGTTTTCGATTGCTCCGCAAGGATATTGAAACTTTGATGCGAGTCTTCTTTTTTTGTGTTCATACCCTGTAATCATTAAATAAGGGTATGATAAGCAAAGAAAGTACCAACCATCAGCATCTGTCGAGTCTGTCATTAATCATAAATCTCGTCTTTATATCAGGATGACATAATATCGTTGTTTTTGCATTGATCGTTATCGATTTCCAATATTATTGTAATAAAAGCCACAATATCCCATTCGATTTGGATTATATTTATATCGTTTATATATTTATACACTGTATCTGTGTACTTTAAAGAAACACAGAAGCTAAATCGTACTTTTGTTAAAGTTAGAAATTATTAAAAAAAGTAAATAGAAAAGTATAAAAACACTCGAATTTGTAGACAATTCTAGAATCGATTTAAGATATGTGTCAACTGTGTACAGGGTATCTTCTGGTATCTCCTGGTAGGCTGGTTACTCCGACGACCTTATCGCCAGGAGAGGCATTGAGTCTTGGGTCAGGTTGGAATGGGATGCCAAAGTTTTAGTTTTCCTGCGGTGATTGTGTGCGTCTTAAGAATATTTTGTGACTTCTACTGCCCTTGGCCCTGGCCTTCATTTTTGGCCAATGTTCTTTGCAACTTTCATTGCGGCTTAGATGGAAAATTTGTTCAAGTTAAACAAGTTGAGGTGGAGGAACATTGACTGCAGCCAGTTTGGTAAATGGATTACAGTTACCGGACCTTAATTTTGAGTGCCTGTTGTTGTTCCAATTGTTGCATTCAGAATTGCTTGCGGCTTTCAACAGGACCACAGAGAAAGAGGGGGGAAAGATTAAGGAGGGGAGGAAAAGAGAAAGTTAGCTTCATATATGCAGATAAGCACTAAATTCTATAAGCCCAAGCCAAAGTAAGAGATTTTCCCACATGAAAATATAATTTTCATTGTTACGAATAATTTCAACGTACAGAAACATTCTCATATTTTATGCAACTCAACGTTTTTTTTATCAAACAATTTAAATGATTTAATATTTTGAAAACTTTAAACAGTTGTTTTGATTTTGTTGCGCAGTTTCAATAAGAATGTGAATGCAAAAATGCGTCGCAGTTGATGGAAGCCAAAAGACCAAAAGAATGCCAGAAATTTAAATATAAAGTACACAAAAAAAGAGGGGTTTAAATTGTTAACAAATATTTATCATGAACATTTTCTGAATATTTTCCCCATTACAACGGATTTAACTAAAAATTTTCGCATTTGAAGAGATTATCTGTTTGGTTAAAAGTTTGTAAACATAAAATGGGTTTTTCACAAAGTATGGCCAATTTGTGGAGTATTTATTAACATTTTTCCGGTAGTAAAAAATAATTAAAAAAAAGTAATTATACAACAAATTTATTGCATGCAGCGAAAAGTGAAGCCTTTTTTTTGCCATGTGCCAAATGCCGAATGTTAAAGATTGTTGATTAAACTGTATAATAAAAAAATATTTTTTTTTTATTAAAATAAAATAATTTGAACAGTTACGATTTTGGTTTAATTACAAAAACAATTGTTTGGATTTTTTTTCGATAACCTTTAGCTGAATGAAAATACCACTTAATTTGTTAAAGTCACTTATTGAACTAATCCTCATCTTTCAGATCCTTGCCTTATATAGTAAGATTGCGTCTTCTTTTCAACCCCCTTTGACCCCTTATTGCCAAACAACACCAACTATTTATTTGCTTACCATAAAGTGATATTGACTTAAAATTTGTTTGGCATAGTTAGCCATTGTTTACCTCGACTTATGTATTTGCGGTTGTCAACCAACATACTTAAATTTTACGTATTCATTCTGAATATGAATTTCTCGTTACTAACTATAATAAATAATTTCCTCTTTAGCTTTCTTTATATACATTTTTGGCATAGATCTTGTGTAAGAAATGCCAACGATCTCTGTCTCTAAATGTAATAATTAATTGTATACCTATTCAAATATTTATATGGATTGGTGAAAATTTTATATATTTTGAGAAAATATTCGAATTGCGTATTTAATTTCGTATAATAATCATATTATATCGCAGACAAATATAGCGGAAATTTTTCTTATGTACAGGTATATATAAGTATATATATATATATATATATATATATATATATATAATCTTAAGCTTATAGGGCATATCCCAGTTTAGCAAGCTCGACTTGCGCATAATTATTACTTATTGGTGTTTCCGCTTTGTTGAATGCCTGAGCAGCCGCCACACATGCCCCGAGGATGTGTATTTCCCTACCACTACCCCCAAACCTATCCCTTCCTTACTCTCTCTCTCTCTCTCTCTGTCTCTCTCGTGTGTATGTGGCCGGGTGTACGGAATGCATGGACTTATTTGTTTTCATTACTCGGAAGCGAAAAGCGGTAAAAAAATGCGAGTCAGGTACAGGACGTCAAATTTGAAAGCATGGCGCAGCTTACATAAGACTTACATACATACAGCACATACACACAATATATATATATATATATATATATATATACAGACACACAATTATTTAATGGTACCCTTAAAAGGCGCCAACGTTGTGCACAAATTGGCTGTGGCTGCCTCTGGGTTTGAGTTTGGCTTAGCATGCATTTGGCCAACATTTTTTTTATTTGTTATTTTTTTTTTTGAAAATGCGCAATGTTAAATGGAAATAGAGGTTAGGACTTGCTATGGAATTGGTGCTGAAAGCGTTAAAGATATTCGATGCATAAAAGGTTAGATGGCAAAATATTTCATTCATTCGCTTGATATATTGGAGCGATTCTGTGAGAACTGTGAGACTCTCACTCCTAGTACTGCTGGCCGGCAATCATTAACAATGGAAAAGCGTTTCAGCAGCTAAAAATGATGAAGTGCCAGGAGCAGCAGCAGCAGCAGACAAAAAACAACAAAGCTGCAGAAGAAGAAGAAGAGAAAAAGACAACGCAACAAGAAACTTGCCAAATGAGAAATTGAAGGCGAAACAAAAGCGCCCAAAACATGGCCTCAAAATTATTGACAGAAATAACAAAACTGGCAACAACCATGCATAATAATAGCAACAGCAACAGGCTGGCGGGCAACAGCAACAACAGCAACAACAGCAACAACCAAACAATAACAGCTTAAAACAACTAAAGCAACAAATAGACAAAAACAAATTGCCATTGTACCAGCGGCGCAGACAAACATTTTATAATGCGACAAAAATGCTAATGAATCAGAGAGCAAAAGCATCTAATGAAAAACAAATAAACAATCACTCCTACAAAAACCCAACCAAACAGAATGAAAATGGTAATGGTAATGGTAATGGGAACAGAATGCTTACATACACATACACACACACACATACACATACACATACATATACACATAATATATAAAAAAAATCCACGAAAGCTGCTGAAGCACAAAATGGTCGCTCAATTGCTCCATGGAACAGCTCACTTGGGATACAAATTTAAATTGGAATCGGATCCCAAATCGTAACCCAATTGTGATTTCGAATGGTTCAATTATTATGACTTGTCTGGCTTTGAGATGGGGCCACTGTCGCATTTTTTTTTTATAAAATATAAAATTATGCAACTTGGCGACCTTTGCAGTGCTTGCTATAATTTATATTTATATATTTATATTATTGATAACTTGGGCAAAAGAATCAACATCAACATATGCAATAACAATATTCATCTAAAAACCTATTTGGAAACGATCCCTCCTAAATTTAATTGAAATACCCATTTTTTTTTTTGGTCGTTTACAAAATAAATTACACAAGAGATAAATGAGTAAATTTGCATGCATGCAAAAAACATGAGAAAACACTTACTCGAGTAAAAGTAATGCATACAACAAAAAATATATATCTATTTTTCTAGCAACACGTAGCATCCCTAAATTGACACCTTGGCAGACAAGCGAAATTATTATTAAATTAAATTAAAAATTAATTTTTATTTCGAAATCCATTTAGCTTGACAATTGAGGCTCTAATAGAAAATAAATTTGGCAAGAGACAAATGAGTAAATTTGCAAGCATGAAATAAACATGAGAAAACACTTAATCAAGTAAAATGGAAGCATATATCAAAAAAATATAGATTTCTTTAGCAACTGTCAAAACTGCTCTCAAAACTATATTTTAAAAGCACTTAGCATACCAACGTTGACACAGTCAGAAAGACAGTTAATCCTTTTAGTCAGTCAGTCAGTCAGTCAGTCAGTCAGTCAGTCAGTCAATCAAAAGGCGTTGCAATTAGCGCTTGAGTTGTGCATTGATTTAGCTCTTTGACTGTTCATGTGAAGGTGTATGTGTGTGTGTGTCTGTGTGTGTGTGCAACGCCCACTCATGCAGATGCACATACAGATGTTGCAATATATGCGATTCGAGTTGCAAGTTACGAGTATTACGAGAACTGGAATAGAGTGCTTGGATACCTTCTGCCCGCGGTGCTCAAAGTGCAGTTGATGTAAAGCGAGGGCAAATGCAGCCAGAGATGCACTTATAGAGAGAGAGAGAGAGAGAGAGAGAGAGAGAGAGAGGAGAGAGAGAGAGAGAGAGAGAGAGAGACAGAGTGACATAGCAAGTCCATCACTCCTTAGGTGATTAGTGTCAAGCTGTCATGCGATGTTTAGAATAGATAGATTGTTAGCCTCAATATATATTAAAGTCTGTTACTGCATTATATATATATATATATATATAAAAAAATATCATATATATATTATAAATAATATCACTCATACGACATAGTGGTCAAATCCGAACTAATCTGCAGCTAAACTAAAGTTGGATAAGTTCCAAATTTGTTTTCAAAATTAGGCAAAAAAAAATTGAAATCCCTAAAGTCAACTTTTAAGGGCAATTTACTACAAATAATGCCAAATTCTCAGAACAGCTGGCAAAAATTCAACAAATAATCCCATTGCAATAACTATCCAATAACTGTCAGGGCAGCTCATAAAAACCTAAAAACTTATCTGCTGGAATTGAATTAATATTATTTTCGACATATATTGATTAAAAGCAGTAAACTGATTTCGCATTGCAATCAAATAATGTTTTTTATATATATTAATATGCTTAGTTAATGCACAATTTGATATTTTTAAGAAATTGAAAGCTAAAAGTTTATTTTAATTACCCTAAATAAAATGAACGAATTACATGTTTTGGCTGTGTTTACTCATGAAATACTTTCTAGTGGAACCCCGGACAAATTTCAATCTGAAGTGCCAAAATTTTTGGTATTTTAGGTGAGATGGTAAAATTTTAATAATTTTGCCAAACAATTTGTGTGTTGCCTGTTGTGTAAGCCGTGGCGGAAATATTTGTTCAAGCAATTGTGGGTATGGCTTAAGGGCCATGAGGGCTGAATACCGTTATATCTAAGCTTATTTGGGGCTTAATCTGAAAGCCGCACACACAAAGACCCGTGGCTCAAGTAATTATGCATGACATTTGTTGTTGTTCTTGTTGTTGTTGTTGCTGATGTGTTTTCCACAGTTTTGTGTTTTATTTTTGTTTTGTTTTTTTTTTTTTTTTTTTTTTGGCATGGATAGGCGATAAGCACAGCAATGCGACGCGACGCGAAGACAATTCAAATGACATAGAAAACAAACACAAATACAAATACAAATGCGAATTACAAATATAAAATACGAAATATTTCGAATTACTTATGAGGAAAACACGATACACTTGCGAGACATGGGCACATGCATATTTATCATTTATGTTGGCACAATTTCCCTGTCTGCCTCGTGAATGACACAAAAAAGGCAATTTAAACTGCACACACACACACACACATAAGCACACACATAAGCACACACATTTGCAGTTATACGGACACAAACACTTAAGCATTGTGAGTGCTGCTCCGCAAACATTGACGTTTCGCATTAGACCCGCTGTCGACGACATTGCGACGCTGCTGCCGCAGACCTGACAAAAATTTTATACATATATGCATGTGTGTAAAAACACCCTCCCACACACACACACACACTGGGAAAAAGCAGCAGCAACAGCAGAGGCAGCAGAAAGCACTCGCAGCGCTTATCAGTGGCTACAACAATCAGGCAGGCAAGCCAAACCCAGTGGAGCCCACAAAAAAGCAGTCGAGCAACAGAAACAGAAGCCAACGACCCGAACAACCGAATGACAGGCCAGCCAAACACACACACACACTCTTTACACACACACACACACAGAGAGAGGAAGAGTCGTAGTGCGTTATCACTTATGAGCTGTTGCTACGCCTACTTAGGCAACCACAGCGTACACTGAAACAAAAACAAAAAGCAGGGCGAGAAAATTTATATCATTTGTTAAAACTTACAATAATAGTTAATATATTTTAAAATAAAAAATAAATAAAAAACAAATTTAAATTGAATGAAATACAATCTTAAAGCAATTTTTATTTTTTTATTTATTTTTGTGGAGAACAAAATTGTCAATTTTCTTTTTATATTTATTTAATTATATTTAAGTCTGAAATATTGAAACAATTTGAATTTTATTAAATAATTGCGCACATTTTGAGCATTTTGTGTCACTGTGCCCGAAAGTTCTATATATTCTGTACTGTTTCTACCCTGGGCTCAAAACAAATTGGTTAACCGGGAATTTTTAATTAGTTAAAGAAATCAGAAGGAATTATCTGGCATGTGTATTATCAGCTTTATACACTCGGAGATATATAAAATTTTAATATACAAACGACGTTTCTATAAAGAAAATGGTTTTTAATTACAAATGATTTCAGGTTTATTCTCATTTTTAAGTTATAGAAAATTTATAATAATATAAAATAAAATTAAAAAATTATCTCTAAGTCGGACACTCCCGATTACAGAAGTTCTTTGTTGTTTTTTCTTTTGTTTTCCTTTTGTTGTGTTAGCGTTAGCTTTCTATAGTTTCAGTGAAAGGGGAATCGTTAAGAGGGGGGGAGGACGTTTCTGGCCTGCGAGCCAACGACAACTTCGATAACTTTGTGCTCATTTTTGTTAGCAGGCGACTGGCTAAAAATGATGGCCAGCATTCTGTGTGTGTTCGAGGGTCGCCTAATAATTCAATGGGCTAAGTGAGAAAAATATATATTTGTTTTTGGCATAAATAATAATACCTTTATATATATCAAATAATAATGAAATAATAATAATCTTTTTCTATATAAAAATGATGATTGGTGAAGTTGCGTAAATTAAGCCAAGTTTCTTAAATTGACTTTCATTCAACAATTTGAAATAGTCTAATTTAATTTAAGCATTTAATTCGCAAATTTAATTTCATACAACAATTGTTAAAATTCGAATTATATTTTGAAATCATCACTCAACTTTAATAATATGATAAATTTATATTATTATTATTAATAACAAAAATGTACAAAATTATGAAAAACCAATGACTTTTCAGTTGACCCTCGAATGTGTGTTTGTTTTTGGTAATATGTTTGTGTGGGTGCTCGTCCTAATGAGACAATTTTTACTAGTTTTGTGTGCGTCTGTTGACTTAAATTTGATCCCTAATGAACTGTCGCACTGACTTGTTGCTTTGTGTCTGCCCAGAGCGCCAAAAACCAGGCCCAAAATGCCTATAGCCATTATGGCACTATGCGTTTCCATGGGTCTACATATATATATATATATAGAGGAGTACTCATATCCCGCAACTGTCACATTAGCGAGTCTTTATTGTTGCTGTTGCGAGCGTTTCAATTAGTGTTTTTGCTAAACTACAACGCCCATAACACACAAGAGTCACGCCCCCAACGACCATACTGAACGTGTCTGTCCCAATCCTGTCTGGCTGCTCCGCCTGTATTTGTTGCTGATTAAGTAAGTTCTCAACTCTTTTGGCAAATGAATGTGTATGCGAATATTTGAATTTTACTACAATTCTTGTCACACTCCCAGTTAGCTGAACATGTTCGGATTTCGATTTAGCTGAAACTGTTGGCCCTGGTTGGCCCTGGCTGGTGCTCAATGTTAAGCAGGCTCCGGGGACCAGCAGATTAAAAGTACATCTGTATTTGTGTACATGACAAAATCATTTTGATGTCGGCCATGTGCCTTAAATATATATTGTCCTATTCTCTATGTATGCATACGTGATGCTCTTATGTAATACATAAATCAGGGCTACAAACTGACTACACAAATTACCAATTACAGGATTGAAAACAGATTCGTTGGCCTTATCTGAGACTCGAGTTAGCATATAGCTAGCTGATATATAAAAACAAAAATAATCCTTTTTTTTCGTCAACTCAGTTATTTGTATTCTATGATTTTTTCTATAACTTCAAAGTGCTCTTAACTGTAGTAAATTAGATTCTACAAATAACTTGAACTTGAACTCGCTGATTCCTTTTTTTTCACACCTATAAAACTAGAATATTTTAAAATTAATGCATTTTTTACAGGATATTTGAGAGTTATATATAGCCAAGCACTCGACTTGTTTGCGATTTTAGTGATTGCCAATCGACAGTGATGGCCAAATGGAGATCCTTGGCGCTAATCTCAAGTATGCAGGCCATTGACTATGCGATTACTCATGAGAGACACAGATAAAAACTTGGCCAGCTAATGCCCATAAAAGCAGCCAGCGAATGGGTGGGGGGGGGGAGGTGGGGGTGGGTGGAAGGAGTGTGTATCAAATTTGCCTCTGTGCCATAAAAATGGTACTTTTAATACTTTTAATAGGCTGCCAAATAACATGACGCAGCAAACACTAAAGAGCCAAAGCTAGAGATTTATTTATATGGGCATTTAACAGAGTTGTAGGCTCAAAATCGTTGCAGTAATCAAAAACTCAGACAACACTTTAAATAAATACTGAATATGCAAGTGGAGTTTTTCTTTAGATATAGTTGCAAATTGAGCAAATGCCTGGCATTGGGGGGCGACACTTTAATTTTGGCCAATGCCAATGATAATGAGGAGCCTGAAAATGCGGCGCTCTTGATTATTTTCGATGAGTAATAGAATACATCGCCAATGGAAATGGCAATGACAATGGCCATGGTAATGCTTTCTGGTGGTTTCACCTCGCTTATCCTTATCATTCAAAACGAAAACAAAAACAAAAAACAAAAACAAAAAAAAATAGCAAAATATAACATATAACAATATACAAAACAAAATACAAATTATATAAATATATTTATCACGTTATCGATTGCAATTACTGTTTGGCATATCAGTAAATAAATTAAAAGTAACAGATGAGCAATGCATCATAAAACACGTAAGAATGTGCTAATCGAGAGAGCTCGACGAGGAGATACCCTCAACCACAAATGTTGATGATGTTGATCAAGAATGGGTTCGAAGATATGACACACATTGCACAACTATCTAAGAAAATTCTGATTGATTAATAATATTTATCTCTATTTAAAATGTGAATAGTTCTGGCTAGGAAATATCGGGTAAGAAAAGCAGGATAAAACTGGAGGCAATGCATCCAGCATTGCACAGCGAACTAAGGATCTGGAAAGCAGCGAATTAAATCGAGTCATTCGAATTGGGGATACCAAGTAAAGTGATAAACGCGATACAATTAATCAACTCACACACACACTTACACACGCACACCATACACCACACACAGTAGCCTTGACATAAATGGATTAACGAAATGCTCCAAAAAACTAAACAGTTGTTTAGCAAATTAAACGAATCGCTTACAATATGCATGGGACGGGTGCACAAAGAGTGACTGACTCAATTTACAACAAGTCGAGGCTATCGATGCGTCTATTATTTATTACACAATTCACACACACACACACACACACACACGCACACTCGCACACAAAAAAATTCATTGATCTAATTATGACAAGCGATGAGTTTATTTACGATCATTGAAGATTACAAATACATTATCGTTTTCGGGTGAATGGATTAGTTCGATTATGCGGTAGCTGAACCTTTCCTATCCTATCCTATACTATCCTATCCTATCTATCAGTTCCGGCATAGTCATCTACGATAACACCAAACTAAGCACGCTCCCCTATCAAATACACACAATTTATGCGTGAATAGTAAACAGCTAAAATCAGCAATTTTTATGTATTGTTTATTATATTAAAACACTGTTCGTTTTCATATTATATTTAACAGATTTCTCAAGTTATCTTCCCTTTGTTTTTTTTTGAGCAAAATCCACAACTTTTTTCACTAATTTGTATCCGAATTACACTCAGTATATTTTAGCATACTTTTTTGAGTAGCTGAATTAAATATGTATAACGGATTCAATTTCTGATTTATTTCACCAAGAATAATTCAACTTTGTTCGCAATGTAAACAGTTTTTGTTTATCAAAATTAATTTTCTAAAATTTGCAAGCATTGACAAAAAAAAAAAAACAAATTAAAATTTTCTGCTCAAAAAAGGTCGATTAGAAAATACCCTAAACGCAGATGTTTTTTTTTTTTTTTTTTTATATATTTATGAAAACTTTTAAATTACAGGTTATAATTGTATTGGTCTCTCGTTTCTAAGATCGGTGTATTTATATAGACGGACGGACATTGCTGGATCGACTCATCAGTATTTTTTTTTTGGAATCGGAGTTCTTTTCTTTTGCCCATTTAACACTTTTGCACAACTTCAGCACACACTTTTTGCTCATTTTAAATTTGGTTTTTGGGGCATAAGCTGATTTTAAAATTAACATAAAAATGTAAAACCATCTTATGATAATAAACATATTAGGCATACATAAATTTATTAAAATATTATATTAAATTTGTTTATTGAATACCTGTTTGAGTACAGCGAACTGATTTTCGAAAACTGTCTATTTATTTATGTTTGGCTTGAACTTAATGCTGTTTTGATTGCCATAAAGCACACATGGAAAAAAAAGAGTGGAGTACACGCAACGATGTTGAATTCAAATTTCGAATTATGCGAAACCAAAAAAAAATATAAACAAAAACCAGCACATAAAGCAAACAATAGCACAAAAGTTTAATAAACACACAAAAAGCGCTGCTTCGAATGAGTCTTAAAAACTTTTTTCGTTCTTTTTTTTTTTTTTTTTTGGCAATTTGCTTGGTCGGTCGTTGTTAGCTGTTAGCTGTTAGCCTGTTCGTTTTAGCCAGTTGTCGTATGCGTGGCGTTGTGTTGCGTTACGTTGTGTTGCGTTGCGTTGCGTTGCCTCTCACTGACAGCAGCAGCAGCTACCAACACGCTGCTTCAAGTTCCCGGGAAAAACTAAACCGTTGTTACACTTGATGCATGCGTTCCAGCAGCGACACAGTCAACGCCAACAGTACGTATCGCCATTGCCATTGCCATTGCCCGTACGTAGCACAGAGTCGACGGCGACGCTCAACGTTCGCCAGTCGACGCTTGGCGGTCGCAAGGCGTTGATGCCACACGAGCGCCAATGCCGAAGTACCACAGCGCAACGAGCAGTGTGAGTAGGTGCGCAAAGGGTAAGCCAAATTGCGCCGCAAAGGGGGCATTAAGAGCCACAAGTGCATGCTTACTACACACACACACACACACACACACATAAAAAAAAAATAATACCTTCAATATTGCAAAATCAACATCAAAATAAATAAAAATAACTTGTAAAAGTTAAACAATTAAAAACCAATAAATATAATTTGTAGAAAATTATATGGGATATGCCAAATTTTCGTTACATTATGATATTTTCTGTACTGTATTTTTTTTTCTCAGTGCATGCTTCAAACAAGCGGATTTTACATAGCAGCTGGCTGCCGACAGCTGTGGCCAACCGGGCTGGGGAAATGTAGTTGTGAAAGCTTCGTTCCTCCCAGAAAGAGATGCTGAATACGCGCTTATCTCGCCTCTTCGCCCAAAAGTGTGCAAAGCTTTTGGCAAAGCTCTTGGCGCTCGTGAAAATGCAACAGCCTCTTATCCAAATATATATATATCCATATATATATTCATATATCCATTTACTGATGCCACACATACTTTTAAACTAAAGGTTGGCACAAGACAGAATTTTACAAATTTCTGAAATCTCCAAACTGTGTTACTTGCCAGAGACAAAATGTTGAATATTTCAAAAAAAAAAATGTAGGTGTCAACTGAACATGGTCTCCAAACACTTGAAAAGGTTGAATATTAAATTTGTGTTTGACACTATTTTAATTATTATTTAATGGGACACAAAGCAGTGATAAAACTAAGCTAATCATTTTTGAATAATATATATATATATATGCGTATACCCATTATATATCATATATATATTAAATGTGCTTTATACGCACAAACGCTATATATAAAAATATGTATGTATATATACAATTAATACACACTTTGTGGAATTTTGAGTTCTTGTTTAAATTACCTTCTCATTGCGATGATCATTATAAGTTTATAATTGAAGAGTTTTTTGTTTTTTTTTTTAAACTCTTTTTGAACCCAAAACTGAACCCACTAAAAATGGATAAAACCGGTAATTTAAAGATAAGCAAAAGGATTATATTTCCAATTAAGAAAAGTATATATATTCTGAAGCAGCATCAACCTAATTTGCCTGTCTGCACGAACACGCCGATTAAAATATGTTTTGTTTTTCTTTTGTGGCATGGAAAACACACAATAACAGACCAAAAAAAAATAAGAGGAACAAAGAACAATTGAACCAGGTCTCACAAAAGATAAATAAACTTAAGGTATAATCAAAAATAATTTAAGCAGGCAATAACCATGGAAGAAACAGAATTTGAATACTTTTCGGTTTTTAAGCAGCACATTGAAGACTGAGAAGTCAACTATCTGAGAAGGAATTGTTCTAGCCAGAAACAGATATAGAATTCCCCAATAATACTAATCACCATATCATCAAGCGATTTCTATTAAGACACAGAAACACTTTCACCTGTCACGCGACCAGCTCAGAGTTGAGAATGATAAAGCTGTTTGATTGATTAAATGATTGATTGATGGGCACGCAGTATTTGCTAGTCATATAACAATTTTCACATTAAATATTTAGTAGTAATTATTAGATTGATGTCCAAGGTGGACAATAATAGCGAAGCTATGTAAGCAGTGGAGGGGGGCGTGGCTGTGGGGGGAGCTATTGAGCCGCATGATTGAATAGCAATGTTAGTTTGCCCATTGTCCAGTCATCTAACAAGTTCATAATTGCAGTGTAATAAATCATTTTAATTAGGTGATAAACAGGTCGTATACACGATTAGGTTGCACAGACAGCGAGCCCACAGGGTTTGTGGTTTGGGGCAGCTTATGGTGCAGCAGCTGCAGCTGCAGCTTCCATCTGTCGAGCTTAGGGCTTTTGGTTGTTTTGTTGTTTTGGTTTTTTTTGTTGTAGATGTTGATGTTATTTGTTTTGACTCTTTGTCTGGGTGTCATAATGCGCTTATCGCGTTACGCCACGTTAATAAAATTGCATTCAAGCCGCATTGCCACCATTTGTGGACTGGCTTGGATAGCACTGAAAACAATAACAGCTACAACAATAGCTGAATGTATGTTTGTGTGATTGTATACGCGACATATATATATATATATATATATATATATCCATGATATGATAACTTGACGTGCATTACAAGTGCATTTGACGGGGTCACAATGCGTATGCGTAATATGCGCATGACCACATTAGAGTTCATAATGTGTGCACGTGGCATATTTACACTCAAAAAAACATACGACATTGTAAATTTTAAATATAAAAAATATTTTTTTTTTAAGCGATATTAGAATAGAAAATATTTAGGAACTATTGTTTTAACTGGGATTTAAATTTTTGAGCAATATTTTCAATGCGTGTTTTTTAGGCAGGCTAAAATAAATAAATCTTTAATATAAATTAAAAAAATTAATTTAAATTTATATGTATAGAGAAAAATAAAGTTTGCGAAAATTTTGTATGTATAAAAATGTAATTTTTGTTGTTAGGCTCTGACGTCAATCAGGTTAAATTAATTTTATTATATTTATGATATAATCACATCCATTATTGTTAATAATTGTGTAATGCTTTAGTGGGCAGCAAATATATTAAATAATAATATAATGTATTAAATTGAAAGTTGCCAGCTCAATCAAATGCATTTTTAGTTGCTGCAAGTGCAATTGTGGCACTAACAATGGCAACAGAAACCGCAAAGCAACAATCAGCTAATATTTAAACTGACAATTGTTGGGGCAGCAAAGTAAATTTATTATCGTAGGACAGTGGCAAGCACAAAGTGCAACAGACGTCTGGAACTGGCGGCGACACCACAAATTCGCTTTTGTGGCATGTGTCGCGTGCCTCCCAGCAGCAATTCAACAAAACAGGTAAATTAAGTATCGATTTTCATTGCGGCCAGTTTGAGACAACAACAACAACAACAACAACTGTAAAAAGTTATAAGCTCTAATTTTGTGGCATTCAACTGGCAATGGTTGCCAGTAAAACTTCAGTTTTTTTTTTCTTTTAAGAAGTACAAAATATTGCCAGCTGTTGATTTATTTTCTTCATGAAAATTCTGCTATTTCTTGCAATATTCTTTAGAATATTACATTTCAATTTCTCAAAACCTTTTCATTTTCATATATAAGTTTTTTTTTGTTGTATAATGTTGCACATTTATTTCTCGCGTTTAGACGATTAAATTTGATACCAGCAGACCATAGTTTTTCAGCATTTTTACATAAGTCTTTATCCACCTGCGTTTCATGATTTTAAACGAAATCGGAATAAATAAACTTTAAAGCCGCTTACAGCTGCAAAGATGATTAAATGAAAAAAAAAAATGCTCTGATTGTTAAAAATATTCTCTTTTTTTAATTATTTTGTGCTGGGCTTAACAATTGAAGTAGACATGGATTAAATTCGCAGGGCACTCAGTCAATATGCAAATGTGCTAATTAAGAAATATCACTAGAATTATAGCTGTAAAATAAGTATCTAAAACCATCGAAGCCACATTTAAATTATGCTGATTATAGCTCTTTAAGTAACGGAGAAATAAACACGAAGCTGAATCTGTAATTAAGTTTATACAACAAGTTGCCAACAAAGTGGGCAACTGAAGAGCGTCTCCAAATGTGTGTGGTTGTGTGTGTGTGTATGTGTGTGTGTATGTGTGTGTGGTTGTGTGTGTGTGTGTGTGTATAAGTTATCGCGCCTCGGCCTGCGTGCGTGCGATTGTGAATTTCAATTAATACTTGTGTAACCATGTTCGATGGGCCGATTCGAGCAGAAAACGCTACAATCAAGAGCAATATAAAGAGTAACAAAAATAGCAATAATATCAACAACATCAACAACAACAACAACAAAAACAACAGCACTTTAAACTGTTGACATTTGAACAAAAAAAAAAACAACGGCAACAAGCTTTGTTTTTGTTTGCAGCCTACTGAAAATGGAGATGTGTCCGTGATGTATTCACAATGTTGTTTGAGATAAAAAAACAGCCAAAAAAATATATATATATATTTATTGAAAAATTTGAGTAATTGTAAAAAATAGCGTGCGAAAAAGCATTGTTGTTAAATTATTTATTATTGTTAAATATTATTATATTATTATTATTATTATTATTATTATTATTATTATTATTATTATTTTTATTATTTATTATTTATTATTTGAGTCGTGAGATTTGGAACATCCTATTGAAATGTCAGCATAAAAAACATATACAAAAATATATATTTATTGAAAAATATGATTAATTGAAAAAATCGACTGCGAAAAATAGGCAACAATTATTAAAAAATGTTGTTAAATTATATATTTATATATTTGAGTCGTGCGATTTGGAACATTCTATCGAAATGTCCGTTATGTATTCACAATAAAAAACATATACAAAAATATATATTATTTAAAAATTGAGATGTGTCCGCGATGTATTCACAATAAAAAACATATACACAAATATATATTTATTGAAAACTTTTAGTAATTGAAGAAAGAGCGAAAAAGCAATGTTGTGAAATTATCATTTTATTTGAGTCGTGATATTTGACACAGTCTATTGAAAATTGAGATGTGTCCGCGATATATTCTCAATAAAAAACATATACAAAAAAAAATATATTTATTGAAATATTTGAGTAATTGAATAAAATCGACTGCAAAAAGTAGACAACAATTATTTAGCAATGTTGTTAAATTATGATTATATTTGAGTCGTGATGTTTGCAACAGAAATGTGACCATCTCTCATTCTGGGGCAGCCACAGCGCTTGAGATGCCAGACAGCTTGAAGGATGGGCTGCAAATTGTGAGCCACAGGACAACAAGAATCAAGAAACAAGAAACAGCAACAAGAAACAAGAAACAAAAAACAAGAAACAGAAACACAAAGACAAACCAAAAGTTAGCAAAAAAAAAAAAAGGGCAAAATAAATGCGGTAGCTGTTGTTGTTTAAGTTAATTTGAGCAACAATAAAATAAATTGCTCAACGCTGTTGCCAAAAATTTTGATTTGGGTTTCGCTGGCAAAGTGCGACTAAGACAACGAAGAGGTGGCGGTCAAAGGTCACGCTGCTTAAATGTACAACTTGCAGTCAGAGTATCTATCAAATGTGGCTATGTGTGTTGTGTTTGTTGTGTGTGTTGTGTGTTGTGTGTGCGCTTAAGTGTGTGCATAGACGTATAAGTAAAATTCAGTTAACCCTAATATTCGCCCAAGCAACCCTTTCGCCTCATCGTGCCAGACAAAAAGCAAAAAGTAAAAAGCAAAAAGCAAAAAGCAAAAAGCAAAAAGTTAAAGCCACACGCAGCCATAAAAGCCAGTTATGTATAAAAGTATCTATTAATGTGTGGGTTAGTGTGTGGGTGTGCGGGTGTGCGAGTGTGCGGGTGTGTGTATGTCTTTGAAATTAAATATGCATGTGGCTCTGTAAGTGTGTAAAGGGGGGGGGGGGCGTGTTAGGAGTTGAAAGCGTTATTATGTGCTCATAAATTTCTAAAGCAGCAACAGCAGCAACAGCAGCAGCAACATTAGTTGAACAATGAGAAGAGCGACAACAAGTTGCACGGGGCAGAAGGTGGCATGAAAAGCCTGTAGCGCTTCATTTGATGCCATTGAAACATTTTGTGCTGAAATTTGCAAAAGCTAAGACTTAGAGTACTAATTAACTGTTGTTGCTGCAACCAGCTGTGGCAGCAAAGCAGTACCAGCAACAACAACAACAACAACAACAACAATCACTGTGAATGCCGAAAGAACTCATCAATCAATCATCCTCATTGTCTCATTATTATGACTATGCCCAAGCTCTGGCCCTGAAACTAATGCACACACACACACACACACACACACACACACTGCTTGCACAGCTTTTCTATCTGGCCTTCTCCAGCTTCTCCGCTGGCATCTTACAATTTTCATTTCCATCCAAACAATAGCAGCATCTGCCCAGGAGCGCAATCAAGAAGATGCCCAAGTGCCAAGGATTGAACCCATTCAGCTGAACATTTTGATTTCCTTGTCAAAATCATCAAGATACATGATTTCATATATGCTACAGATTTATTTATATATTTAGATACACTAATTCAAAAGAAGGCCAAAGTTGAAGTAGTTTTTAAATTAAAACTCGTCAAACTATTTTTTTTTTCTTTTCAGTTAAATCCAGTAAAATAAGCTGCATAATTTAAGGAATGCTTTGAATTTTTTTTTTCTTTTTTTTTTTTCTTTGGTTTGCAACTGCAAAATGAAATAATTTGAAAGAATTTGCTTTGTGTTTAGCTCAGTTGAAATTAACTAATGAAATTTGTATGTTCAATGAAATATGCAAAATATGCACAAATCAGCCATGATTAAGATAAGAAAATTAAACATAAAGAAAGTTGAAAGTATTATTATATATATATTAATATATTTAAATAATTGAAAATGCCTGCAGCTTAGCTTAAAATTATATTTACTAAATGTCCGAAATAATGACAGGTATTTCGATATGTTTGTGTAAATTAATTAATTTTGCCGTTGGTTATTGTTATTGAATTTGTATGCTGTGCAGGATAAATGTGCCTAGTTGTATATATATATATATATATATATACTTGTGCAAATGTGCATAAATTGAAAAAATATTTGAACCGCAACATTTGATATTTAACGTGTTCATAAAGTATACAAGTTTTGCCTAACAGCAACATCAAATCCAATTACAAAACGGAGGCAATGTCAGAAAGCAAATGGCAAATAATTCGATGAAGATGTTCAATCTTTAGGAATTGCCATTGATCCAATTGATGGTCAGTTGACTCCTAATGCGTTTTAGTAGCTCATCTCTAAGCGTCTGTTCAATCTCGTTGACATCATCAGTCTTTTCATACAAATCGAAAAGATTCAATAAGCCGATTTTCTTGTCTGGCTTTTGGGCTGAGCAATATGCAGTTCATATTTTTGGTTTTAATCAACAATGTTCAATTTTCTTATTTTTAATACCTTTGTAGTCAAAAAATTTACCTACAGATATTGTTGCTTATATTGTATATATTTAATCCCTCATTTTAATTATTAGTGCTTTCAAAATATTTTAAATTTACCTGCTAGCAATCAATTTGACATTATATTCAATTTTAATTACAGCTTATGAATAAAAAAGTATAATAAAAAATGAATATATATATAATTGTTACCAAATGCTTAAATTATAAAATGTAATCACCATTTTATATATTACATTATATATATTAATGCGACGAATCAGTTAAATTGCTGTTCTGCTTTAATTTTGTAGGATTTTGTTCGTTTTGATAGCCTCTTAAAACTGTCCCTTTGCATTTTTAATATTAAAAATTAAATTTTTTTTCAAATTTTAATTACATTGTAATTGGGTTTTAATGGGCTTACTATATGTTAAAGCGATCTACAAAATTCACTCAGCGACCTCATTCTTTGTGTTTTATTTTATTTGCCTGCTAATAATTGCAATTTTAATTGAACATTTGTGCATTTGTGGCAATGTGCATAAATAAACAAAAATTTTAGCCAACCGAAGTTCCAAATACTCTAATATTTTCAATTTCACAAGCGAATAGTAAAAAGTGATCAATTTTTAAAGTTGACTTCTACAAATATCAGTAATTACAGTTTTGTGGCAAGAGTGCCCAATTTTAAATGTGGATGAGTGGCAATATTTTTGGGTACAATGCCACACGCTTCGCAGCCATGAGGCCTGCACTTGCAACAAACATGCAACAAAGTGGGGCAAACAATAAAAGACCAGCGGCAAAACACCGAAATTGTTCGAACTCTTTATTTATTTTAAAATTCCTTTGAAAAGAGCTGCTTTCCCAGTGACTGCCGGCTGCCAGCTGACTGACAAATATAGTCAAATATACTCATTGTTGCATATTGAAATATGAATTGTGGAGGAGGGGAGAGGGGTGGTTAAACAAATTGCGCTGCGCCCGCAAAATTCATTAAATGAAAGCGAAATCAATTGAGTGAAAAGTTTTATTGGTTTAAGACTCACAAATGGATTTACTCATATGTGCTAATATGCTTGTGTATTGATATACCAATACCTGTACTTAAATATACACTACAAAAAAATGATGACATATGCGAAAAGATAAATTATGCGTTTTAAATTGAGGAAAATTGTTCAAAATAAAAACAATATTGACTTGATTTTTAATGTATATAAAAATATCTATGACAATCACTTTTTCTGTAAGCTAAAATAAATTTTTTAATTATTGATTTATACTTAATATTTTTTTGAGTGTATTTTTGTAGCTATTCAGCGTGCAGACGCAACATTTACGCAGTGTTTAACGAGCACCAATAAAATATTTATGAGTGCTTCATAAAAGCATTGTAAAACCGGCCAGCTGTAATGTGTGTGTGTGTGTGTGTGTGTGTGTGTGTGTGTGTGTGTGTGCGGCTACATGTGTTTGTGTTGAAAATTGGGCTTACCTTAATAATTCCATGCTCAAGCGAAGCATTTAAATCACATGAAAATTAATCACGCGTCGTCTTAACCGCAGTCAAAAAACAATTTTACACTTGCAACACAGTTTTACAGCATCTTATCAAACGCACACACAAACACACAAACACACACACACACAAACACACACACACACACACACATAAAATACATACTTGGACACATACGTGTGAGAAATGTATCATTAAAAATTTATTCAGAGTTTATTATGATTGAACTGTTTCCATTTGGCATGTGGCACCCACACAGCATTAATATAATCTGAGCAGCAGACAATCGGAGTCGGACTCGGTTCAACTTGTGCTGTAAATCTTACACATATCCATAGATGCATAGATAGATAGATAGATGGTTGGATGGATGAATGGATGGATGAATGGATGAACGGATGGTTGGATGGATGGAAGGATAGACAGTCAGCCACAGGCAAACTTCATTTACATGCTGCACACAAGGGCAGAGCTGGAGATGATACAGAATAAAGCAAACGAGCATTGGCTTCAAATGGACATGGACATGAGAGAGAGAGGGAGAGAGAGAGAGAGAGAGAGAGGGAGAGAGAGAGAGAGAGAGCGTCACAGGCGACAGATAAATTCAAGTCATGTTTGCGTATCGAAGATTTATGCATTTTGCCAGCTGTAAGGAATTTTATATAAATATTAAAAATTATACTCAAAATTTTGCATTATTCAATTTCTGTTATAATAATTAAAAGTTTGGTTCAATTCTGTCTTGACGCTGATTTATGGAAATTGTAATTTGAGGTGCAAGTTTGAAGCGGAAATAATGTTGCATGTGCAACTAGTGCGCAGCATGTATGCATAAATACATACAGATGTACATACGGATGTACATACTGATGTATGCCTGTACATATGCATATATGCAGCCTACATTGATTTGCATCTAAAAAGATGTGATTGTTCTGTGACTGTTCTGCCAGTAAGCCATACAAAAGCCTTGGTGGGCGTGGGACAGGGGGAAGAGAAGGGGGGGTTCTGCTGAGTCGTGGCATAGACACACACTCTGACAAATCCATTTAAGCTTCGCTGACTTTACTTTTTTCTACATTCATTGAGCACTCACTCCTCAGCAGTCCTCAGCAGTCCTTGTGCAGCGGAGTTGCCAGAGTTAAATTGTATGCTAAAAAAATACACTTCTACTCTGCGATACTCTGCAGGAAGAGTATATTGATTTGGTGTGTCGCTAAGTCGATAAAATGTATTCCATATATATTCTATATACCTCACACAATACTAAAAATAAATCTTGTCATTTAAAAATTACTACAACAACTAATTAAATTCATGCCAAACTTTAAAAGAAAAAAAATGTATTTATCACATTTTAAAGTTCATTTTTTAGTTTACCACCTACAAATGTGGATGGGGCACATGCAACTCAGAGCAGTCTTTGGGGTTTTTTTTTTTTTTATATTTGTCTTACAGTACGATGCAGTCGGTTAAGTTAAAATGCAATTTTTTCACTTGTTTGAAAATTAGATTTGAGCCCAGAATTTCAACAGGCAACGCAGCAGTGTGGCAAATAAAATGAACTTGCAACCTATTTAGTGGACCAATCGTTGCTCGTTGCTGGTTTGCATTTCCTTCGTCTCTTTTTTTTTTTTTTCTTTTTTGTTAAATTCGATTTGCAGCTTCAATGCTGTCAATTGAGTTAGTTGTGTGTGTGTGTGTGTGTGTGTGTGTGTGGTGTGTTTGCTAAAGTTAGTCCTGCATTTAAACTAAATGTGTTGTGCACAGCTATCTGAATGTCTCTTTTGAGTATTGCAGTTTTTGCTCAATAATTGTCGTTTGCCCACATAGATTAAGCATTCAGCAATAAATCGAATCTTCACTGTAATTTATTGGTCACACAAGTTGATAAAAAATTTCGCATCAGAACATAATAAATAATTTCCTTATGCTCTGCGGAGAATTGACAAAGGACATAAAATGGTTTAATATATTTTAAAGGTCTTTCAAAATGACCTCAATTTATTATTATTTTTTTTATTATTTAATTTTTTTTATTTTGATTTGGCTCTTTAACTAACCAAAAAGTAAGCTTTTTGTGTGTGCTTCTGACTGGGCGTTAATTTAATTGCCGTTTTTATGGCCAGTTTCAGAATTACGAACTGTAAATTAAACACGTTGCCACATTGCTGCCACTTCAGCACGTTGCACAGCATGCGGGCTATGGAAATTTGTCGTTGCACGCTTTGGGTTGCTACCACTTTGACGCTTCTGGCCATTTGGCTAGCTGACTGGCCAGGTGTGGCCAGTTGTCGCCCGGTCAGACTTCTGTGTGTGTCTGAATTGTTGGGATTGTGAATGCCACAACTTAGTCTTCAAAGTGACGCATTTTGTTGAAAAAAATAGCTTTGCAAAAATCCAGCAGCTTCAAGGTAGATAATAAATATATTAAATATTTTAAATTTGAAAGAGTTTTGCTGCACTTTTTGCATATTTACTTCAAATGAAAGATATTTGCTTTTATTTTGTTTTTTTTTATTATCATCCTAATTATGTTAAATAAGTCGGCTTCTTGGCCGGTTGCTGTCAGCAGTTTTTGCTCGGATCAGGGAGCGGACATTCTTTGTTGGCTTGAATTGAGCTAGTTGGACACGGTCGAACGTCAAATGGCCCTTGAGATGCCAAAGTCTGTCAGCTATGCCGGCTATTCAGCTCGGCGCTGTGCCTGAGATTAAATACCAAAGGGCAATCAACGCATGCCAAAGCGTCTGTCAAGCGTCCTCCGGCATAAGCATCATGGTGAAACGCGGCCTCGATCCCGAGTTCCGACTCCCGAGTACCGATGTCTGTTTGGCATCGCAGCATTTGGCCAACACTGAACGCTGCAAATCAGGAAGGAAGCTACTCAAATTCCAAACAATACTTTGACATTTCATTTCATTTTGACGCCTCCAGCCACGCCCCAAGCAACAAGCAGCAACAGAATAAGCAGCATCAGCAACAGCAGCAACAGCAGAAATGTCATTCAACTGAACAACAAACATTGATAACATTCAATTCTGGCTATATCGTTGTCGTTGCGACATCTGCAATGAATTTCTTTTTTGCCACGCCTACAATTTTTGCAAGTATTCCTTTGGCTCTGTGTATTCCCTTGCTATATATATACAAATACAAATGTTCGTAGATCTAAAATAAATTAGGCGAGGCACATCTGTTTCTCTTTAATATATGTGTATACATAAAACATTATCATAAATACAACAGTCATGCCAAAAAAAAAAAACAAGGGAACAGAAAAAAAGAAGAAGAAGAAAAACCACTAATTTAATCTTATTTAATCTCAATTAATTTAACCTGTTACAACTTGCATTATAAATATCATATGTAAATGTAAAGAGAAAAAATAATATTTAACAATTTTTTTTTGTTGGTACTTTTCAACTGCTGCTGCTTTTTCAATTGGATAACCTGCATTTGAAGGGTATTCAATATTTCACAATGTATTTATTTATTTTTATTTTTTCATTTTATTTTTTTCTCATTTGCGCGTGTTTTTGTTTGGCATACTTGACTAAGTAAGCAAATTGTTTAAGATTGACAGCTGGTTGGACCACAGACCAAAGAAGCCAGCTATAACATTATGCCAAGTTGGAACCCTCGCTCTGGTCTGGTCTGGTCTGGTCTGGCACTTACAATCGATGTGATTTGAATGCTGTAATGAGGCCAGTGCCTGTCCGGGCTGCAGACTCTGGACTCCAGGCACCAAGCACCAGGCACCGGGCACCACTCGAGACCAGCGCCTGTGACTTGGCTTGTCTTACACATTTCTAGATGGCGGGCAACGTTGCCAATAAATTTCAGCGCCATGATACATCATTTTGTTGTTGTTGTTACTTTTTCCTATGCGTGCTACGCATGACTGCTCTGCTCTACAATTTTCTTGTTTATAAAAAAAACCTAAAATCTTCATAAAATTGGATTTAATAAAATATTAATTTATTAAACTATTTGGGAAAACAAGTTTAGGTCTCTTTACACGAATCGTTAGTTTTGTTAAATATTTCCAACATTAAAGAGTTTTCTATGTCAACAATAATTTACATTATATTGCAGAGAAAAAGATTTTCTAATTAGAAATTTTGTACAGATAAAAAAAAAATTGAATATATAAATAAATGTTTATTATTATTGTAGTAAAAAAAAATATTGGCACTAATTGAGAGTTTTGGGTGCATCAACAAGTGTTGCGTGTTGCTCCAGGAACTGTGGCAGTGTGTCAATATGACAATGTTGTTGCTGTAATGCTGTATCCTGAGCCCTGAGTTATGTATGCCAAGGAGGCAATAACAAAAAAAAAAAACAACAACAACAACAACAGCAGCAGCAACGAAAGCGAGGCAACAATCGATTTTCTTGGCTTAAGTCGAGTAAAACTTAACCTTAAAAAAAATGCGCTTAAGTTTTATTGTATTCCAATCTCATTAACTTCTTTTATTATTATTATTTGTATTTCGCTTGCTGTTCGCTCTTTATCTCTCTCTCACTCTCTCCCTCTCACTCTCTCACTCTCTCTCTCTCTCCCTCTTCTTTGCTCTTCTTTGTGTCTGTAAGCATTCTGTTTTCGTTGCTGCCTTCGAGTTTTCTCCAATTTACGCTTTTTTTTTGTATGCCCTTGCAGAAAGCATTTTAATCTTCTCATTAAGTGGGTAACTCTTTGAGCAATCCAATCCTCACAAAATATATATATATATTATCGATCACAATCCAGTTTGTCCAATTGACTGTCAATTTTTTATTATTTGATTATTGAAACACATATTTTATGTTTTACATACTTTTTGCATTCGACTTTTTACTGCAGTGTTGTACATATGGCTAAATCATCTGGATCGGACAACTATATATATATATATATATCATATGGTTGCCTAGCTTATATCATGCAAATAATATTTTTTAATTTTTCACTTTTCGAATGTCAGACGAATTTCGGGAATAACCATACAAATTTATCGAACGATGAAAATGTAATTTGTACTTTAATAAATAAATAAAATAAAATAATAATTAAATAAAATTTATAATAAAATAACAAAAAATTTGGAAAAATATTATGTAAAATGGATCATTAAATGTAATATAAAAATATTTTTTCCAACAAAAAGTTAAGTGTATTTTTTTTTTTTTAACTGTTTGGGTATTAAATCTGCGGCTTGGCTAAAATGCTGCTGTTTTCTGTTGCTGTTTCTGACTGTTGATGGTGGCAAGCTAACAGACTTGTGCGATTGTGTGTGTGTGTGTGTGTGTATTCGTACGAGTGTGCGTTCAAATAAAATCGCATAAAATAAAGCAATATCCTTCACTTATTTGACATTTTGGGGCAACATTAATGAGGCTTGTTGCCGCTCGCATTTGTGTTGAGGGTTTGTTTTTGTAGTTGTTGTTTCTGTTGTTGTTGTTGCTGTTGTTGTTGGCTTCTTTTGGTCTTTGGCCACATTTTGGCATTTTGACATCTTTTGGGCATCTGTCTGGCACGACGGCCGTGCACATAAATCGATTGCTTTAGGCCGTTTTAAACTCGATAAATATGTCAATCTGATGATTAATGAGCCGCCAAACATGACCATGACATAATCAACCGAAAGTCAGGCAGAGATTTAGTTTAAGCTGCACGCCTGCCCCCCTCCTCACCCACCCCTTAAGCTTACACCCTTTGCGCATCTGTACTCATTTCAAAATTAGTCATCAATGGCCACCCAATCCCGGGCCATCGGGCCATCGGACCACCGTACTCCGACTGCTCCCAATGGCTGCATACTTTGCATTTTGATTGACTGTACCGCGCCTCGTCTCCTTGCCTGAATCCCCGACATCATTAACGGTCACCAGTGCCTTACCCTCGACCCGCGCATCCCCCTTAGTTGCGGCTTATGACAGCCTCAATATTGGCGGTGTCAGCCAACAGCAACTGTTTGCACAGCAACAGCCAACAGCCAGAGCCAGAGCCAGAGCCAGAGCCAGAGTCACAGCCAGAGCAACAGCCTCAGCCACATCCCTATATATAATTATACTCATTCTCATTCTCATCGTCAGTTCGACTTGTTTGACTTTTGTTGCATTTTGCATACTGTACTTTGATTTGCATAATCTTAAGCTTTTGCACTCGCCGGGGGATTTCTCAGGACCAATACAAGAGATGTACATATATATATCTATATATATATATATATATATATACGATTTCAACATTTAAATTTAATCTTCTGTTTGTAACCCTTTTGTGCTCAACACACTCTCATTTATCACTCGTTGGAGACTTGTGAAACTTATATCAATTATCCAAATTACCAATTTTGTTAACCACTTCAATTTAAGAATAATGATTTAACCAACCCAAAAGCTAATTTCTAAGTATCATTTAGTACATATTTTGTGATGTTTTTCATTCTTTCTTTCTTTCGCAATTTTCTCTGAAAATTTTTAATTAATACAGACACATTTTTAAATTTTTAATCACTGCTTTGTTATATTTGTTCAATCTACTATAAAAAAAGTACAGTCTGTAATTTATTCTGATAAAATATAAATGCTATAGTCGAGTGAGCTCAACTACGATATAATTAAAACCCAGCTTATAGCCAAAACTTATTGCCTCATTTCTCATTTTTTGTATTGAGATAAATCTTAGAACACTTTTGGCATTATTTATTGAGGGTTTCTTATTCGATCTTGATGAAAATTTGGTAGGCTTTGCTTATCGGAAATCGGATATAGATCGCTGTTCGCTATTCAGCTTTGGAATATGGTCACGTTTCCACTTTCACACATGCACCTGGACATAATCATACACATTGCTGTGCAGGAGCAGCTGGCAAAGCCGATTAGTTGCTCTCCCATGGAGCAGGGAGAGTTGCAGCAAATGGGGCGGGGTCTGGGGAGGCATGTTGCGTGGCAAAGCAGTTGTTTGGAGTGTGTTTGCTGTGTGTGTGTTGTTGCCAGTGGCTCTGCTTGCACCGCTTTGATGCAAGCATTGTGTTTCCTGTGTTGCACAAGAAGGACGTCGAGTGTGCCCCCCCCCCCCCCAGACTGACTTGGGGCAGTCCCCTGGGTGCATTCGGCAAATTTACTGAGCCATGGCTCAGTAATGCTTTGTTAGTTTTCAATCAAGACTTGCTTAACAATGTTGCATGCCACAAAAGGTAATGGCTAATAATAAGCGCAGTGCCCACGGGCTGAATGCTTAGTGATACGAAAAGTACAAGTCAAAGCAAAAATCAGCATCAATCAATACCAAAATAGCAACCAGCACGTTGAAGGGGGGAGCTCAGTGCACGTGCCACATGCGCAATTTACTCAAGGTTTCAGGTTGCAGGTTGCAGGTTGCAGTCCACGTTGCGTATACGCCACGGGTGCGTCATACTGCAATCCTCCACATTGTGTTGGCAGTCGACTTGGGGCACATATATACATATTTTTAGCACTGGCCTCCATTTCACACACATATTTGGCCCTTTTCCAACGTATCGGCATTCAAATGGCGCAATTTCTATACTAAAATATGACAGCTCCACTAAAAAAAAAAAAAAAAAAAAAAAAAACTGGCCAACATTTTCAGCCACGTTTAGAATACAACAATGAGATACCTTCCCATCTAACGGCAGTGTGTTGCCAAATATTTCTAACCCAATTCGAAGCAGGGCCAAAACCGCTTTTGCCTCGCACATTCAAAACAATTTTGGTCTCTTTTGGGTAAAATTATTGATTTGATGTTTTTATACTCTGCCAACCGAAGGCATAAATAAAATATTTGTTAAAGATTAAGACTTGAATCTTGGCACATTCAGCGGTCTTTCTAATTTAGTATATCTCTACGGCAATTTGAAAGTCAGCTCAGGAATCTCAGAGATATATCTTAGCTACATTTCTACATCTGTCATAAGATAATTCTTATTATTATCAGAGTATTTCGAAGACTTCATCGCTTGCACTTGTTGACTTCTTTAATTAGTCCTATTTCTTACTAAAAGATATTGCACAAGGTAACGATTTATTCAAATTTAAAATCTATATATCAGCATAATATTAGAAAAAAATATTTAAGCATTTCAAAGTACAAACATAGTTTTTTATAAGAACTCTTTTTGTAACTATTTTTCTTAATTAATAACTACATAAAATTTATTTATTTTGCTCGCATTCTTATTCCTTCTATATATCGATTTTATTATATTAAAATATTAACATAAAAGTAAAAAGTTTTATGCACATATTATTCGTCCAACAATGTTCTTAATATCCCAATAAAAATTAATATTCATTTCTAAAATTAAAACATGTTTCAATTAATTTATACTATTTAAAAAAAAAATACCCATTATATTAACAAATTTCTAAATGGAAAAATTCGTATTCAAATTTTATTTTTTTGTGATAATTTTATAGCTATAAATAAATATTTTGTAAACAATTTCCTAAATGGAAAAATTTCATATTCAAATTTAATTTTTTTGTGATAATTTTATAGCTATAAATAAATATTTTGTAAAGTGGCTGCTGTGGTTAAACATTAATTTCGTTCATTATCGGCTTAAGATTTATCTTTGATATTTGACGTAATCCTCGTAATTGCATATATTCCTTGTAATACCTTAATAACGGTACCACAAAGAGTAATGCGACAGCGAAATCTAAATCCAAATCCAAATGGAAAGCAATTGTTATCGGATTTTGCTGCGGCGCAGCTTGAAACAATGGCAAATCACAGCGGCGTTTTATGGCCTCACGCACCAGTACACACACACACACACACACACACACACACACACACACATGCACACAAATATGTACGCACAAAATGTCGCACCAAGTTTCCCAACAAAAGTCGGTTACACTTTGTGCCACAAATAGAAAATGGCCAAAGCCGATTTTGGCCAGATTTCGTGACTGCATTTGGAAGTATTCAATTAATTATTGTCAAATTAAACGTTAAATATCAAAAGCTATTTATAATGCATGAACAAATCGTGGCAACAGCACCCACCCCTCACCCCCTTTCATCCCCGGCAAGCTAAGCTGGAACTGAATTGAAGCCACTTAAATTGGCACGTGTTCTTCAAATCCTTGCGTGTGTGTGTGTGTGTGTGTGCGTGTGTGTGTGTGTGTGTGCGTGAGTGTGTGTGCATATTCCTTGTATGCCTACGGAAATGGAAGCGACAGTAAAATCGTAGACATGTCGTCAATGTCACAAGTTAAACAGCAACAACAAGCATAACACACAAGGAGGCAACGCAGGCAACATGCAACAAGCAACAGCAAGCAGCAAGCAGCAAGTAGCAAGTAGCAACAACAAGAAACCAGAAACATAAATGTTGGTTTCTCATTGTACAGGCAACACCTGTGGTCCATGGACGCTCGCTTGACACAGCTCACAGTGACACATGAGTAGCAGGCATGTGGCAGGCAACAATGTTGCAGATGCCTTCTGCCCCCCCTCCCCCTTGCGCTGCCTTGACTTTGATTGCTCGTCGGGCGAGCGAAAGCAGCTTCAGCGCATAAAATCTACCTAATCCACTTAGGCATAATTAATGTTAATAACACCAGCTATGTGTGTAGCCAGAAAGCCATGATGGGGGGTGCAAAGGGGTAACGAAGGGGTGCGAATGTGTGTGGGCTTAGCTATACACACACACACACACACACACACACGATGTACAAAACATTGTTGCACGCCCACCTTGAGTGGCAGGCAGCTTCAACTTACATTGTCTTTTGTGCAACATTGTCGCAGTATCTGCCACCCACATATAAGATTGCAGGTGCAGGTGTTGTTGCCTCCTGCCGCGTATTAAGTAACTTGCTACACGGGGAGTTACCAATGTGTTGCTGCAATGTGGCAGTTGCAATTGAATTGAATCTCAAAGCAACTGAGTTGGACAGCTCCGCTTGGGTCAGCTCGGGTCTGGTTGTCAGTCTGACCAAAGCCTGGCAAAAGTTGGTGTTTGATCCAATATCATCCTTGGATATTTCCCGTTAATCAGAATAAATCGGCTTTAACAACTTTAAAAATTGGCAACTAACTGTCCACAATTTAATGTAATTTTATTCCAAACAAATTCTTATTATAAATCTAAAAAATGTTTAGTGATGCTGAACAAGAATATATATATAAATTTTATATAAACTGATTGCGTTTGCTGCTTACAGCTTCTTCAGTGTATTTCACATATTTTAAGATTTCTTTGAACTTTTCAAGATGTTCAAAATTTTAATATTTATCTGCGAAAATAAATTTAAATCCGATCGAATTTTGCTTACAGATTTTCTTAATTTCTGGTTACTTTCGGAAGTCTTATGTTGAAGTATATCTGATAAGTTAAGTAAATAATTAAATTTAAATTAAATTTAAATTGCAATTAATAAATTAACTCACTGCGTATGCCTGCCCCACGCTGCGTTGCATAGCCAGTGATGGGCAACATTTTGGAGCGATGTTTGAAGGGAGCTGCCACAATCTGAGCTCAGATTGCAAAGATGCTGTTATTATGCTCTTGGCCCGTTGCTGCTTGCAACGGTAATATCTGTGCAACAGATGTAGCCAGGTGTTACACGCCGTGCCACACTTTCGCTCAGTTGCTGAGCAGTTTGTGGCATAAGCAGTTTTTCTGTTAGCGGATGGCTTGAAAGGATTTAACCAAATGCTTTCCAGTCAGCCTCAAGCAAAAAAAAAACGCAAGTATTTTTTTCCCCCCCCTCTGCTGGAGGAACCAAGCTGTGGTTGCTGTCAGACGCATTGCATTTAGTTTTGGATGAGTTGTGCTTGGCTAGTCCTGAAGTCCTGGGCATGCTTGGGCAATCTGGTAAATTGTTTTCTAAGAATGTTCTGGAGTTTATTGTTTGAAAAGTGTGTGGCTCATCAAGGGAAATGCCGCTGCTGTTAGTTGCCCCCGTTGGTTGCATTTTGCTTTAGACGTGTTGCATTCCATTTATCAACTGTCCTGGCGACACACGCGGCGTATGATTAATGCGCACAGGATGCGCTTTTCCCAGCCACTATGTGCGGGTGTGTGTGCGGGTGTGTGTGTGTGCGGGTGTGTGTAGGTGTGCATGCCTCGTTGCGTGCCAAAAAACGCCGTGCTTGTTGTAGCTAAACGTGGAGCAAAGGGTGGCACCAAATGCCAAATGGTCTGCATCAATCAGTTCGCTCAGCCAGGCATCAGTTGACGCAGTAGCTGAAAACGGGAAACTGGATCTGAAAATTGGCGCACTCGGCGTATGCGTGACATTAATGTCGTGCAATGAATGCTGTCCCTGATGTCGCCTATATATGTATATATATATATATATATGCCGCATCCAGTTTGCCTCTGAACAAAACACCAGTTTTTGGCATACCTGCTCTTGTACGAGGTAGCAGGGAAGAGGGGAAGAGGGGACGAGGGGAGCAGGGCAGGCTATTGTTACGGTACAGGAAGTGGCACAGGAAATCATTATGGGCAGCTCGAGTGGCAGCCTAATTACACATTAGCTGAATACATTTGCGATGCTAAATGACATTGAAAATGCTTTCAATGTCACACGGCAACTCGGTTCGAAATTGGCAAATCCATGCCGCACCGTGGTGCCAAAACACCATCCATCAAATTACAACACAAAATAAAATTACAGCCAGCCAGTCAGACAATTTAAAGTTGAAATTGGAGTTGCCCCATGTCCCTTTCCCTTTGGAGTTTTCTAATTTGTAGCGTTATCTTGGATATACTCGATACGATCTGCTCTTGATTATATCTTGAGTCGCTGTCAATTTATATATGTGTTCCATCCATGTTTACTTCTTGGTTGATTGAATCTTCTACAGAGAAATATGATTTTCCTTTGCAGTCAAATATTTGTTTGTTTATGTAGAGAAAATAAAAAAGTTGCTCGAAAAATATTTGTATAAAAATTTAGCTGTCAATTTAATTCAGTCGTTAAAAGTATTTAAAATTTTTATAAAATAAATAATATAATATTTTTGAAATACTTGACATTATTTATGCTCAATTCAAGAATTGACAACTGTGCGTAAATTTTGTTATTGTCAGCCTTTTGCTGATTTCTGTTTGCTCAGTTTTGTTTCAGTTTCATTTTCTGTTTTTGGGGCATTCTTTTGGCCAAAATGAATGTTAATGTTTGGCTAGACATGCAGAGTGGGAGAGTTGAGGTGTGTCTTATTTGTCCACTCGATTGGGGATGATGCTCAGCTGCTGGCCACAGTTTTTTGCTTTCACCTGCGGCACCTGCAAGAAACGCTGTCTTTTGCCCCCTTTGGTGGCATTGCCTCGAGTCGTGTGTAAACATTTTTTTTTTTGCTTATTCTGATATATTTTTACGGCTGACCAGCCAAAGGCGCACTTTCTCCGATGCTCAATGTGTCCACTGCCTACTCTCCGCTCTCCGCTCTCCGCTCTCCACTGTCCACTGTCCACCGTATAATGCCAAAGTACTCCACGTGAGGAATTCTGGTCACCTCTGAGGGGGCGTTGGGCTTTTCCGCTGAGCCACGCAGTTTAGGCAAATCGCTTCATCATCAGCACCTGTTGGTGGGCGGTGGGCGGTGGGCGGAGAGTATTTGAGAATATTTGACTTTGAGCCTTCTTTCGTATTCTGATGGGGACCCAGTGATATGGGTTCCTTGGCGGCATTACCATTGATATGTTTACACTCAGTCAGTCTGGCCTTGGCTCAACACCTCTCCCCCCCTCCTTTCTCCACTCACCCCTTCACCACTCCTCGTCATGTTTGTTCGCGCCTTGCTTTTTTACTTTGAATTTTTTATCGTTTCGTTTCGTTATTTCACTCGTGATTTGTTTGTATGTTAAAATTGTTTGCACATTTCTTATGCGCATTTCTACGCATCCAGCGATTTGCCCCTAAAATAACACCTCTTTGAAATGTGTGTGCACAACACACAGCATTTTGGTAAATTGCAAAGTGATAAAACAACTCGAATCGTTTTGCATATTCTGGCCAACAAATATTGATATGCAAGTAACTTAAAGAAAAAGCAAAGATTTCCAAATATGAATCTTTTTTTGAGTATGAAAATTGTAAGTCAATCTTAAAACTACAACAAACCATCATTTTTAGGGTATTTTGTAGTCGTTGTTGTCCAAAAAACTGTCGCCAACTTTGAGCAATTTGATTTTGAGCGATGATGTTTCGTGGCAATTTGGCATCTTTTAACATTTATTTGTACAAGTATATATATATATATTTATATATATATATTTTTATATAGTGTGTGTCAGAGTCGAGAGTCAAATTTCCATTTTTTTTTTTTTGCAAAAAGTATTTAACTATTTTGTCATCTGATATTCGATGCCTTCTGTGTGTGTTTATTTTTTTTTAAATGTTGCTAAAATTTAAGTTGATTGTTTTGGCAATATTCCAAATTATATTTCCATTAATTAATTATCCTGATATACCTTATTATGATAATGCTTAATTGTGCTCTGCGCACTTTTCTTCGCTTAATTTCAATACTTTTTTTTTTTAAATATTAATTGGATTATTATTAGTTGTAAATTTCAAATAAAATAACTAGTTGTTTAGTGCAAAATCAGATAATAGTCAGAGAAATGATTGAATGATTGACAGTAATATGGACTTGGATTCACACACAGGGTATCTCATAGTCGAGCACATTAGATTTTCATTTGATGCTTTTCAGTTATTTTTTTTTTTTTTCAATTTTTCGAGAGTTATATTTGTTTAGCTTGTTGCTTTCTGTCAAAGCCTTTAAGTAGTTTATGGCTCGGTGTGGCTCTTGTGGCTGTCGTCTCAGTTTGAGCCATTTGTCAAATTTGGTTAGAGGCAGCCAACTCGAGTTGACGTCAAACAATTGAGCACAATACAATTTGTCTGCGGCTTGGATACAATTTGAATTCCAATCCCAAACGTTGCCAAATGTGTTTGCCATTTGAGCTTTAAGTCGATTAAATGGACAAATGGAATACCAAAAACTTTTCTTCTCCTTGTAAATTTGGCTCAGAACAAATGCTTGTCAATTCAAAGAGATTATTTCTCTCCTTCAGATATCAATCCTTAGCAATATTAATTGCACTGTTCGTAGTTTAAATATTAAATCGATATACAAATGGTTTTGGGGATATTTGCTAGCTAAAAATGCCAAAACGACACTCGTAAAATTTTGCTCGTCTTGTGGAGAGTGTGGCGCCTCAAGTGCTGTGACTGGGCCAACTTGTGCTCGGTGAATGACCTTTTCAAATGATATATATATATATATATATATATATATATAAACTACATATAAACTCATTATACCAACTTGAGCTGGATGAGGCTGTGGTGGTTGAGTTGATTATATGGTCAGGTCGGACTCACATTATGTATGTGGAGCTGATGCTGCATAACAATAACAAACGTTTCTTTTGGAGGCCCACGTGCAACTTCATTGAACAGGAAACTTGCAAAGCGATGAACCCAAAAAAAAAAAAAAACCCACAACAATCAGCAAATACATCTACAAACTCAAAATGAGAGCATTTCTTGTGTTGCGATGTGAACTTAAAGATATAATTTAGTTGAGTTGGAATTGGGATTAGGCTAGAGACGTGCGTATGCCGAACAGAATGCTTTGATTGCTACCAACAATTCTTGGCCTCGTCCAACGCACAACGCACATCCACTCGAAAGTTTTTTAATATGGCATCCCATTTGGCTGGTCCATCGAACCGGATGTTTGATTTGCGTGCAAACGCGTTTTGCATTTCGTATTTTTATTTACCATTTACCTGCAGCATTCCAGCATTCTCAGCTGGCAAAAATGCCTCAAAACACTTGCAGTATGAGTATACACACACACACACATATGTATACACACACACACACATGTATGTATATATGTGTACATACATATATATACATATTTTGCAGATGAGTTGCGTCCTTCGATGCGTTCGTTTGGCGTTGGCCTGACCCAATGACTCCGTTTCTATTTACTTATTTTTGGCGTGGCACAGACTCCATGGCGCTGCCAGCTGCTCTACTTTCTGTTGCAAGTATTCCGTAGCAATGATGATGTGGAGCCCGTAAAGTGCTCTCGGCCCATATTTCCATCATCATCATAATCATCATCATCATCATCATCATCATCATCGCATTGCAATTGGAGCAATTGTTCTTGATTCGAGGAATGTGAATGCTCTTATCGCAGCTATTTTAAGAATTTCAACGAGACGCCTGTCGGCGCTGGACAATGGATAAGTGGCGGGCAAAGGGCAGGCATATTGGAGTAGATGTGCTAATTGTTGACCAAACATGTACATATATGTACATATGTACATATATATATACGTATGTACATACCTAGTTTACATATGTACATGCTTACACACAATTCCAATTTGCCACTGCGATTTCCCCTTCTAAAAAAAAAGCGTAAAAGCTCTACATAAACTTATTCAGCAACATATTATTATGCTGCCCGAAAGCTTTCGAGTGAGCTTAAAGCTTGACTTGGCATGCTAAATTGTGTTAAAGTTAAGCAGAGACAAGGCCCCAAAGAGGTTCAAAACTCAGCTTTCGTATGACATATTTTGGCGGAATAATTAAATCGAATTCAGTTAAATTTAAAGCAAAATAAAAATAAAAAATAAATCGAGTCGACTTTTGATGCTAATCGGTAGCTTATGGCTTCGAATAAGTATAAAGATTAAAATAAATTATTATAAAACATAAATCTTGCATTTTAATGACAATAGCTCGATACTTATGCGAATATGATAAATACTTGGAAATGCAGCGGCAATTATAAGTGCTGCATTAGTGCTGTGGCAGTTGCTTGCACAATGAGCTTGGTCCGTGCAACTTTATGAGTTGCAGTCCTACTCAGATATGCAAGTGCATCTTTGGCAAAACACAGACTCATGCCAACTGACTGCATCATATTAAAGATGAAGTAATAAAATTGCGCAGCTCTGAGTTGGAGATGGAGATGCTTATGAGTGACCCCAAGCCACCTGAGTCTCGACCCGCACCCGAACTGGGACCCGAGTTCAAACTCCACTCTGTGGCCCTTGCGGAAGCAAATCGTTAGCGGCATTGTTATGGCAGCTGTTGCGGCATTCAGCATTTGGCTTTTGCAGTGTCAGTTGCACGCAGAAGATGCGGCATTTCGAACAGCGGGTGCCTTTTGTGGCAACCGGTTACTCAGTGACGCCATGTATCCACTGGCTGCCGGGGCATTAATAATATTTGTGCACTCTCGCAAAGTGGCAAGCTCATGAAATGGCAACCCGATGCCGTAATGCGCGTGTTTTTTTTGCGGCAAGGTGGCTAGTTCCCAATGTGGTGTCAAGTAGATCTCTCCTTCATGGTGGCAAACAAAATGCGCCGTCTTTGCGGCTCATTCATAAACCTGCCCCGAACTCCTGTTTGGCTCTGGCTGTGGCTAACTATTGCCGGGCAGTCGCCACTTGCCACTTGCCACTCGCTGCTTGCCGCTTGCCGCTTGCCGCTCACCAAACAAATTAACGTTGCAAATTGTGCATAAGTAATGACCAACACCAAAATGGACAATAAAAAAAAAGTGCATTTGACGCCGCTTCGAGCAGATGCCGATTCACCCAAAACAGGCTGTGCACCAAGTTGCATCCACGTTTTTCGGGCTTAGTCAGCGAAGGCGACTTGGATCGCAAATTGGTATTGGCTCTGAAATTAGTACTGGAAACGCACATGCAAACAAATATTTATAGGTATAAAAGTCATACAGTGGAAAAAACAATGGGATTATTTATTTTTAGCATACTTCAAATGCAAATTATATATAAATTTTTGAATACCTGAGGAATTTTAAAATAATAATAATAATGAAAGGCATTCTTAGAATCTCATGAAATATTCTTTGCTGCACAAATAAAATCATAAATAAAATACACTCTGAAAAATTAATAAACATTTTTTATTTTTTTTTTTTTAACAAATGGAATGATGCACAATGCTGTCCACTGTGCAACATCAGCTTGTTGTTGTCCAGCAAATCTGTAATTGGGTAAATAATTTTTTAACAATGTGCTTAGATTTGAATGTTCAATAATTCATATTGTATGAATGCAAAAAAAAAAACCGGTACGTAATTTATGTTTATACTCTAAGTGAAGATATTATAATTTTGTCATGAAATCCAAAGTTGCCACAACGTGGGTGGTGAAGAGTGTCAAGAAGTGAGAAAAGATGTGAGTTACTCAATTTTTTATAATTTAATAATAATTTATATGTCATAAAGATCTGAATAAAAACCAACTAAAGATGAGACTTTAGAATTAAACATAAATACAATTTTGTGAGTGGAAAGCGTATTTGATGGTCGATGAGCTGTGAGGAAATTGCTGTTCTTTCGAGTTGGTCTTCCTGGCTTTTAATTGTTTTGCAGTATTTCGGGGTTTTTTTTTTGTTGCAAGGGTCTGTCCAATGGCCTCTAATTGCTTGTGGCAGCCATTCACTTTTTTGCATTTGCCCATTTGCCGTGGTGTCAAGCGAGTATTTCGATGTCACTTGTTGCACAGTTGTTGTTGCACAGTTGTTGTTGCTGCAGTTGTTGTTGTTGCAGTTGTTGTTGAATTTGAGGATCCTTTTGCAATCGTGCTTCACGTTTGATTGCCCAAGAATCTGTCTGACCGACTCACAGTTTAATTAGTTGCCGTTTCTTGTTTGGCCATTTGGTCGCTTCAGTCTGCAATTGCTTCATTTACATATACATACAATGTGTATATACACATATATATATATATATATATATATTTGTAGAGGTTATCAGTTTGACAAGCAGCTAAATTGCACTTCAACATTAAGTTAAATGTGCTGCTAAGTCATTTTCAATTGCTTTGATAGAAATACAGTTAAAAAAAAGGCAAGTCTATTTTTTTATTAAATTTAATTCAACATAAATTTAAATTATTCTTATGCAATGAATCCAGTTAAATTATAGTCTAATAATTAGCATCAACAATAGCTAAACGATTCGAAATAAATGTAACTCCGTATCAATATTTATTATTTTATTATATTTCTTACTGCTTAAAATGGGCTTATTCATCTTAGAATCGTAAAATGGTAGCTTACTTTTAACTAATTTAATTTTAGCAATTCTTTATCTCTTCATTGCTTTCACTTTCGAAGCCATTTAATAAGTGTTTATTTGCTAAATTGCTCGTTAAATTATAGATAAAATTGCTTTTGTAGCAAATTACTTGGACAGAAAAATAAGTAGGGAATTATTGGACTGTTTGCAGACTTTGCTGTGCGAAAGGTGGCTTTGTAATAAAAATCCAAAGAATCCAATAACCATAGCAGAAGATATCAAAATGAGACAAAACTACTCCACAGATTTTTTTTAGACTGATCAACGCTTTATTCTAATTCAAAAACAAACAAAAAAATGTACTTCGCAACATAAATATAATAATAAAATAATAATATAACAAATTCTTTGTGCCTAAATTATAAAAATAATACTATTTTATATTTAATATTATTTGATTTGATTTAAATTGAACCGATTTGTGCAGTTAATTAGTAAAATATGTCAATGCTTAAATGATTATTCCACTAAATAATGCAAAATCAATTCAAAACTTTAGCTTGGCGTCTAAAGTAATGTTTGGAATATTAAAGCGAAATGATTTAATTTAAAATATGCTCAAATAATTGTCTATGAAAACTGTTGAGAATTTGTATGCATCCCAAGCTGATTCTACGCATATCTTTTGATCTGTTTACATTTAATCAAAGTTGTCTAACCTTGCTACCGGTACAACATTTGTGGGGGGGGGGAGGGGGGGACGAGTGCTTGGCATGTTTATGAGAATGCTTGGCTTTATGAAGTCACAACACGAATAGCATATGCCAGGCAGCTCATTTGTGCTAATAAAGAAGCCAAAACAAACGGCAGTCATAAAGCAAATACTTATTTCAAGTGGATTACACATTTGGAGCAACAGCAGCAGCAGCAGCAATTCAATGTCTTCTATAGTAAAACACAAAGATGAAATAAAATACTCGAGTTGAACAGCAACTTGGCTTAAGAAATATATCTCGACTGATCAACTGATCAACTGCTCAAACTGCTCAAACTGCTCAAATGCTCGACTGCTAACTGCGGAATGAGCGAACCAATTGATTTTCCAGCTGAACTCGTTAATTAAAACAACAATCACAATCACAATCACAGACTGAAATGTGGACGGGCCTCAGACTGCTGCCAGGAGGGCAGATTGCCACAGTTGGATGTGGGGCTCCACATGCAACTCGAGCGAGTTAATCTCGTTGTCAAGTGCAGCACTTGAGCGCCAAATACCAAAAGCAAAAAGAAAAAAAATAAGAAAAAAAAAACACAACTAAAGACATCGACTGTAATTGAGAAGAACTTGATTTTGATTTGATTTTAGACCGGGGCCATCGGTCCATCCATCCATCCAATCAGACGCATCTCGTTGCAATCTTCTCAGACAGACAGACAAAGACAGACTTTGCCCATTCCTAACTGCGTAGGTGTTGAATCTCAGCTGGTGAGTTCTTATGTTGGCTAAGTCGGCTATAAGCCATCCAGTTAAGTTGCATATCATGTTTATAGCCATCATCATTTGCCTTGCCTTGCCAAATGCATGCAAATGTTGCACTTATTTCAAATTCTAATACAAATTTTGTACTTGACAAATTATTCATGGTTTTTTCAGTAGTTGATATAAATGTGATATGCACACAAATGTATTCATTATAAACTATTTGGTTTTTTGCTGTCTTTCGTCTATCAAACAATTTTATTTATACATGGCAAGAAAACTTTAAACCAAAAAAACAAAATAAAGTGAGCAAAAGGCAGTAAAATATAAATAAAAATAGTTTGCAAGTACTTCAAATAATATGAAAATACTCAAATGTTGTAAATTTTCTGTTTAGTAAATTGGAATTATATACGCAGTTTTCAGTCTGTTTACAGAGTATTTTTTATGTTTTTCTGTTATGGCAGTTTTGTGTGAGCATCAAATCATTGTTTTTTTTTTTTTTTTTTTTTTTTTTTGCTGAAGCAGTCGTAATTTATAATTGCTGCGAGGCCTGCCTTTGGATTGTTTCTGTTGCTGTTTTTTGTATGTTCGTCATTGTTGCGTCTTTCTTCTCAGTCGCAAAAACTTTAATTGGCAAATTGACACAGAAAATCATCGACAAAACGGAAGTTGATTAGGCTTTGTTTTCTCAACACAACTCACGATGCGATGCGACTCTCTGATGTAACATCGTTAAATAGCTGAGCTGAGCTGAGCTGAGTTGCATGCCCCTTGGCCAAGAGGCCATTCCGTTCAATTCTTTGAGTTCAACAAATGCTACATCGATAAAAATGAAAATTATATTTACGCAAAACTTGATCCAATGCAAACTCGGTCAAAAGCAAGCAGCAGCAGTTGCCATTGGCCCACAACAAAACTCTAGTTGGTTGTGCACAACTAGACTACACCCTCTAACCAGTCCTGAAATACAAACGTAATTTTCTCAAATATTTCTACAAATGTTGAATTGTTTTGTATTGGCATTTATTTAAATGGTTAACTTGTAAAATAATTGTCGAAATACAAATTTTAAATTGCGTTTACTGTATTTAATTGCATAGCGTGTGAAAGCACAAAACCTTTCTTTAAGTGTACATATAAAAACTGAAACTAGTGTTTGCATTAGGCCTGGTTCGAAGTAGTTTATATAAATAAATATTTTCTCAGATCTGTCGATTTAAGTATGTCAAAAAGCGCCGCTTTTATCAAGAGGTGCTCAGCTCATACTTTAGAGCATGCTTAGCTATGTATGTATATATATATATATAAATATATATATATTGGCATGTATATAGGCTTTAGCTTGTTCTATTTGTATTTACACCCCAAACCACTATATGAAATAAAAGGTTATAAAATTACCACTTCAAAAATTATGAACTTGTAAGTGTAGCCATAAACTAGAACATACATAAAAAAAAATGGCAGAAAAATGGGTTAGGTTATGTACATGTACATAATTGACTTAGCTAGATAAATATGTATATGTATTATATATATATATATATATATATATTTATAAATACGTTGGAAACTGCGCAGATAACATTAGAAATCGTGAAAAGGCTAAAAATCTTTACAAAATATTGAAAATTTATAATTTTTAGCCAACTCTAAAATTGCTAAATTATCTATATATATTTATCGATATTTTTGAGGAACTTCATATATTAACTTTTTAGGTGCTTTAGTCTCATAATATAACTGGACTGACATACAACACGAGATACCCTTTTTTGTATAACAAAAATCAGCATTTTGCAGTTGATATATAAATGTGAAGAGCAGCAATGTGGCATGCAACATGTAGCTGCTGTTGTTTGTGTGTGGCTCACTGACTGACTGACTCGCTGACCGAGCTTGCCGCACCCCTTGGTCTGCCCTCGTGCCCTGCCTCGTTGCCAATTGACAATGGACAAGGCACAGCCGGAATCTCAAATTCAATCTCAGTGATTTGCAATTGTTTGTTTAGGCATTTTGACCGTTAGCCGCTTGTCGCTTGTCGCTTGTTATGCAAATGAATGCAGCGAGTTGGCTTTTTGCCCCACCTTTGCCCCCGCCGACCCATCGGCAGCAACAACGTCTGCATTTTGTCCTTGACATGCGTCGCTCCATTTCGGTTCAGTAACAGTTGCAGTTGCAGTTGCAGGCAGGCAGCTCAATGTTGCAATAACTTGTGTTGTGGCAGCCTGTGTGGGTGTTTAAGTACAGTTAATCCTGACGTATGCATATCAAATAAAGGTGCCTTGCTGTGATATTTGGCGCGGTGAATAATAATAAACGAATATGCCAAAAAAAAAAAAGAAAAAAAGAATTCTTAGCAGCGAGTTCGTTGCCTAAGTCTTTCGTTTATTATTATGTTTACGTTTGCAGCTTGTTGTTGTTTTCGTTGTTGCTGTTGTTGTTTGTCTTTTTATGCCGTTTGGCGTTGGCGTCGCGCATAATTTGTCCGCAGCTTTTTTTTTTTTGGCATGGGTTTCGTTTCCTACTCGCGCCAGGCCTTATAGCCATGGCAAATTGCTTCCTTATTTGCATGTACATTATTGTACCTAACCTCAGCCATCGAATACAAAAGCATTTTTTTGTGCGCCCAACCAAGCAACCAACTCACACACACACACACACAAACACACACACACACACACACACGTGTGCCCATGTACACGTATCAGTACAAGTACTTATGCTAAACTGATCTCGAAAACCCAAAAACACTGGTGCAATAGTCTCAAAAAATATATTGAAATGTTTTCATAAAAAAAATTCACTTTGACAAAAAAATAAGAATCAATAAATTGATTATAAAAAGCACAATTTAAACATCAGCAGTGGTTTTAATGATGCACAAAAATGTTTAACGACACACAAAATTCAACAACCAAATGAATGCAAAAAAGGCTAAGAATTGTTTATAAATCGTCGAAGCGAAATTGTAAGCATATCCAATTATCAATTCCATTTTAATAAATCTTCAATTCTTTATTCAAAAAAAAAATACTTGTCTTCGAAAGGATGAAATTGTTCCACTGTGCATAGCTGTATTGAGAAATGTCCGATGCTTCTATGTATCAAGTATTTTGGCATCGCTGTGGGCGTCCAATTGGCTCCATACACAATTCGCTTGGCCGCCCTCTAATCTTATCGCCACAAATTGATCTCGGCGGCGGGCGGGCGCCTAAGTGGCCGTCGTTGTCTCAGTTGTTGTTGTTGTTGTTGCTCTTAGAATCGCCAAATTTGGGTGCGCCGTAGCCAACAATAGCTACTCCACTTCTCTCTGTGTGTGTGTGTGTGTTTATCTTTGCATGTGGGTGGCTTATACACCAATGAACTGAGACCCGAAATCTCTGCTGATGCTGGCTTATCGTACATCAATCAATCACATTCGACAATGCTGACAATCATTGGCCATTGGCCTATGGCATGGGTGAAAAAAAAAACACACAAAAAAAAAAACAAATTGTATATATATCCCAAATGAGATCGCTCGACTCAATTAAACGTTAATGAAAACATATTTTAATGGTAATTGTTGGTTTTGTGTTTTTTTTTGTTTTTTTTTTTTTGCTATTTGCTTGTTGTGTTTGATTAGTATCAATTTTTCATATCACAATGTGTATCTATATATATATATATATATGTGTGTGTGTAGTTCTTTTGGCATATCGACTATTAGAATCGCAATTGCGTTGGCCACAGCCTTGAAATCATCGATCGTTGCGTGATTTCTAATTGAACCCACATGCCACATGCCACATGGCACATGGCACATGGCAAGTAAGTTGTTGCTTCTGTGTGTCCGTGTCCCTGTCGAACCGGATAAATCCGTCTAAAATGTACAATTAGTGCGTCACGTCCAAATTGATTGACTTGACATTACTTTGCCCGCTTCTTTGTTTAATCCATTCAATTGATTGTCGATTGACTTTTGTTTTATTTTTTTTTTATATATTTATAAATTCCATGCATTATGTGTATGTAAACAAATGTTTACATGCCATTCAATTGTATTATTTAAGCTCCAATTCGCTCTTATATATATTTTTTTATATATCTATGACATTTCACTAGCTGTCACTTGAAAGTCAAGGTCAAGTCATAAAAGATCAATTGCTTGGACTGGGCTCAAGTGTCCATTTGGCAACATTGATCATTGATCGCTGAATTCAGCTAGATTCAGCGCAATCGATGCCAAGTGACTGGGAAACTGACATTTCGCTGACATTTGACAGCTCTTTGACAATCATAGGACATTTATTATAAGGCATTTGCCAGTTGGCCACATTCCCCAATCGCAAATCCGATTGTCGCCTGTCAAATGTCAAAACACACATCGAGGAAGAGAGTCAGATTTAGAGAGATATCGAAAAAATCAATAGTTGTTTGTTTGACATATTAACTGAATTGCTTCTTATGGTGTATATAAATATCGATATTTGAATAATGTATTGGAAATGCTATCGAATTGACCCATTTCTAGATCGTAATAGAATAAAATTCATAAATATTATTATTAGAGATGTGAATTATCTCTGATTGAATAAAAGCTAGTTTAATTTGCGACTAACAAATATATATATATATATAATTCTTGAGTAACAAATCGCAGCAATGATTTGCCAAAGCCATCAAAAATTTCCCATGGTTGAAGAGGCAACAAAGCTGCTTCAAATTGAGGCGTGGAACTCGCTGTCGATTGTCGTGCTGGCATTGAGTGTGTGGCAAATGAAATTTTCTCTAGCTATTGCGGATAACCATTTATTGCTTACGCAAACCTTGAGCAAAATGAAAAAAAAAAAATACAAATACAAATAAAAAAAATAAGCACTTTATCTATTTATCAATAAAAAAAAAAAGGTATATAAATTCTGCCAATAATAATTGCACAAAGCGCTGCGGGGCCACCACCACTTTGTAGCATCTTCTTGCGAGGAGCGGATTGTCCAAATGGGGGCACACAGGTATGGGGCGAGTGGTTGTGGGAGTGGGGCTTCTGCCTAATAACCCATTTTGCCTATTAAATGTTGCCGCTGCGGAATGCAGCTGCTGGCTGGCTTGATTTTGCCAAGATCTTACCAAATATTTTTTCCTGACATTTGCAAAACCAAAAAAAAAAAAAAAAACAAAAAAAAAAACACACAGAAAAAACGACACAAAAAATAAATATAAATAGTTTACAAGAGGCCCGGACGCTGGCAGCAACTGAATATATTGTTTCTGCATTTGCTGATGTTGCTGCTGCTGCTGCTGCTGCTGCTATTGCTGTTGCTGTTGCTGGTGTGGCAAGTGGTCGGTCTGCGTGTCCCACAGCAGCAGCAGCAACAGTCACTGCAAACAGCAACAACTCCAACTTTAACTACAACTCAGTTGCTGCAATGCTCCCCCCCCCTCTCTACCCCCTCTATGCCCCTCCTTTGTTGCCGCTGTCGTCGTTGTCCCATTTAACATTTTGGCACGCCGCAGCGCATCGAAGTCGCTTGCTATGTTGCCACATTGGCTGCGTTGAATTGATCGGCAACGAGTGATTCGGCTACAGCGGGGGATGGGCCTGGGTTGGGGTGGTGCCGTGGGACGGGTAGGTGTCTTGCGACAAATGTTTCTATTGTAAAAATTGCGCCCTTTCACGTTTGCCGCAAATGTCAGGCCATGGCAGCTGCTCAAATTAATTGCACATGCCTCAAGCCAGCAGCATGCAGCAAGCAACAAGCGACAAGCAGTCCCAGCAAGTGCCCCACCCCCGCTTTTACCCCCCCCCCCCTCTACTTAGATTTAATGCTGACCCTGTCAACCTATTCACATTTCAGCAAGCAAGCATCGAAGATGACTTTGTATGGGTGCATGCCACACAAAGCCGCATTAAATTATAGGTAACCAATCAAAATTGCCATTCGGTGGCTCCGCGCGCCGACTAACTGTCTGACTCAATGTGACTTAGTAGCTGGGTCGTCTTTTGGGAGCTGCAACTGCAACAGCAACAGCGACTGCGACTTTTACTGTGACTGCGAGTGGAGCTGGGGTTGGGGCTGTGGCTGTGGCTGCGGCTGTGGCTGCGGCTGGGCCTGGGCCTGGGCCACATCAGCAACCGCAGAAAAAGAAAAAAAAAATAGTTGCGGCAACTGGAAGCTTGCAGCTGGCAAATCTCAGTTGTGTTCTATTGTTTTGTATGCCTTTGGATTGGTTTTGTTTATTGTGGTAAGCAGCCTTATGCGCTTCATGCAACATTAGTCAATGACACTTGCTGTTGTTGTTGCGATCGCTGCTGCTGCTGCTGCTTGCAACATCATCTTGCGTCAAGCGTTGAAATGATTATATTTTACGAATTTATGCAATACGACGTCAAATCATCAATTTCGTAAAAAAAAATAAATACATTTTTTTTACAAACTTAAAGTTGCCTGTGTGAAATTCTTTGAATAGCAGGCAAAATCATTAATTTAATTTATTCATATTCATATTGAGCAAAGTAAATAATTTACTCAGCAATAAAAGAAAAAAGCCTAAGTAAAACTCAAATTTAATTGTAAATAAATAATTTGTAAATTTAAATATAAATTTAATATAAATATAAATAGAAACTGTAAGATAATTTTTGAAACTGTTGACAATCAATCATATAAATCATGCAATTATAATAATAATATTATAGTTAAAAAATAAATAATATAATTATTGAAATTCTTAGCTAACAAATGCTCAACATCAAATCGATAGTTGTGTAAATCAAACATGTTTTCATCCCATTTTAGAGCAGCAAATAGCAAAAAAGCAACTGCAATACATAATATTGATGTAACATCAGCAATAACTAATTAGCAAACAGCAACAGTTGCTGCTGCCACATAATGCAAATGCAAAATGCAAAATGCAAATTAATGGCAAATTAGCGAAACGAATTGAAATGACAGGAAGTCTCGCTGATGTCATGGAAGAAATTCAATAATTACAAATTGTGAAAAATTGCTAACCGGTAAGAAACATTGGCAACAACTGTAACTGTAACAGCAACATGTGGGGGCAATTTACGCGCTTTTTGACCAACAGGAAATTTGTTTGGGGCATTGCAATGCAGTCGCTTTCCTTGTCGCTCCTCAATTTACAGTTGTTGTTGTTTCATTTGACACATTTTGTCAATTGGCATGATTATGTTGTCGTTGCACTCTTGTCTGTGGCAAGTTGTTGGCACTGCTGCTGCTGCTGCTGTTTGTTGCATTCATAACTAACGCATTTGAGTGGACGGTAAGTGAAATTTGTTTCGCTTTCCAGTTAAAAAGCGTGCGACTTTTCTTTTTTGGCCAACGCGTCGTGCGGCTTTTTCGCTTTCCTCAGCAGCAACATTGATTTCCTCTTTCATGGCCGGTTAATGTTGCAATCGACTTGGCACAGCTCAGCTCAGCTCAGCTCAGCTCCGCTCCATTCCTTGTTGCATTTGCAGTCACAAAAAAATGTTTCCTGCTCCGCAGCAAATCGTGCTCTGATGTTGCAGTTTGGTTTTTGTTATTGCTTCCAGTTGTTGTTGCTGTTGTTGTTGTTTCACTCAGCTAGCTTATTTTTGGGCACTTTACAAAATTGTCAACATTTACGGGTATCTTTCAATTTGCATACCTCATGTGGCACACACACTCGTACTATGCCACACAATTTCACTTTCGCTGCAGCCAAAAAAAAAAAAAACTCTCACTGCGTCCCAAATCTTTGGGACTTACTTTAAATTGACAGCTTACGTGGATTGCCATGTTCATTTGCTCTGTGAACAGCCCCATTTATATATATATATATATATATATCAGCCAGACATATGAAAAGAGAGTATATAACTTATTTTAGCTGGTACTAAAAACAAATATTTCGAAAGTTATTATTATACATACAATTTGCATTACTAGATAAATTCTGGAAGCGAAAGCGAGAAACTTTCAGTTGGGTTAATGAATCAGCTCAGCTGAGCTGAGTGGAGATTGACCCTGAATGAGCAGCACTTGGAAATCCAAAGAGCTGCTGCTGGTCGAGTATGCTGGTCATGAAGTGACAATTGATTGCCACAATTCACAATTGTCGTCTCTTGGCAGGCAGCGAAACATATTTATTGTGCGCAGATCCTTTACATGTCAACCGCAAAAAGCAGGCAAAATTAAATAATTCCAACATATATATGCAGATAAGTGTAATTGCAACAATGCAAACAACACAATCAACACAATATGAAGAAAAAATAAATATATATATACGAGTATATATATATATGCAAGCTCACATTGTAATTTAGATTGTGGTTGATAAGTTTTATGACACGAGCGCGCCCTATAAATTTATTTCGCCAGCGCAGTTGGACAAAAAAAAAAAACAGATTTGTGAAACTCATGAGAAACTGATGTGTGTGTGTGTGTGTGTGTGTGTGTGAGTGGGTGTGTGTGAAGTGCTAGTGCCTCTGTGTCGCATTGCTGTTTGTTAGCTTGCGACTTTTGACTCTCGACGCGTCTCTTGGAAATGGCAGCAATAAAGCAAAGCGCATCTTCAATAAATTGAATGCAGCTGCCGACAGATAAAGCTGTAGAAATTATACAACAAAATCAATTGCATTTTTCGCTTTTTTTTGTTTTTGTTTTTCTTGTTAAATCTCTTTGAAGCTTTCGCTGTGTGCCGACACCAAAAACCAACAGCAACAGCAACAGCAACATCGATGGACTGTGCAACTATCTTATATAATAATTGACATGAGTAATCATCATAATCAACAACATCATCGCCGTCATCGTCATTATCGCCTTTGGTAATTGCAAACATTAAACAATAAACAATTAACTTTAAGCTAAGCAATCTTGTTTACTCAATTGAACATATTTTTGAATAATGCATCCTCTTGCTCAGAATAAGTTAGCCAAACTATGTGCATAAATTTCAAAATATTTTAGTAATTTTATACAGAGCGAAAATGTGTCGAAAACTCTTTAAAATCATGATTCTTGAAATTAACTTTTATTTTATATTTATTTATTTTTTATTTATTAATTTTGTAATTTGCTACGAAAGTATTGTCCACTCGAGACTTCCTTTCTGCTCTCCTCTTGCTTAAACAAAATGACAGCATAAAGAATTGAACAATTATAGAGTGTAAGCAGAATTCAACTCAAGGCACACACACACACACACACACACACACAATACACACTCGTCTGGTGTCATTTGAAGCATGCTCAATCAATGCAAAAGTTGCCTGCTGTCAGCGTTGCTGCGGCAAAGGGGGAAAAGAGGGTATTCTTTGGGTATTCTTGTAGACGGCTATCCGTGGTCCGATTTGCTACTTGTATTTGATAGATTATTCTGCTCGAGTAAGTGATGATCGGCCATAAAATGATGCGACATGTGGCACTCCCAGCCGCAGTTTGTATTTGGCAAGCGGTTGCATAAATAACAAGGCAAAGGCTGCCAGCCAAAAACAACAAAATACAAAAAAAAAAAAAAAAACAATACTTTGGCCACGAACTTTTGGCATGCCACGCGCTAAGTTGGTGATTGAGTGACTGACTGACTGATTGACAGTTTATCAATACAAGCTCTGATTACGAATATTTGCCATTGCTGCGGCATTGCGCTAATTGTGCTAGTCGATGGCAACGGTGACTAAGACTAAGACTAAGACTAAGACTAAGACTAAGACTAAGACTTAGACTAAGACTAAGACTGAGACGTTGAGTGAGAGTGAACATCTGTTGCATCTGCAATTGACAGCCGGCGGCAGTGATGGCAAAAATGTACAATTCCAAAGCAAATAGCAAACGGCAACAACAACAGTCGCAAATGGCGGCCATTGCCTTTGTCAAAAATAACAATAAGAATGTGTTGCAATTGAAAATAATTGTTTATGCTTGGCATTAAAATCATTCCAAAGCGACAAACGCAAACAGCAGCAACTGCGACTGCAACTGCAACTGCAACATTTGTATTTGATATTTGCTTGTTGCTGTTGTTAAAATTTTCAAGTTTCCAGCATAACATTGACAGTTGCCAAAGAGGAAACAAGCACAAGTTAAACGAGAACAGCAACTGCAACAACAACTGCAACTGCAACATCGGCAGCAGCAGCAGCAGCAGCAGCAGCAACAAACAGCAAACGGTAGCCCAACAACAGCAAATGTGTATTGACAATAATAACAAAACTTAAAACGACTTTTTGTATACTCTACAAATAATTATTGTTTGCTTTTTAACTAAATTTGTATGCAAAATATTAACAGATATGTTCATTATTTATTTTTATAATTATTTACAGAATTGATATCTAAATCAATTGAATTTTCATAGTAAAAAAAATATGACTGAAATAAATAATTTATTCAATAAAATAAAACATTTATTTTAATTGTCAAACACCAAAAAAGAAGATCAAAAATATTAGATTATACTGTAAAAATTCGATAGGATCGATAAATATATATTGAAAAAGAATCCAAATTCAGTGCAATATTTAAAAATCATTAATTGCAGATTCATTGCAATATTTATAAATTATTAATTGCAATATTTCAAAATTATTAATTTATTATATACCCATTGCTAACAGTACTGTTATTATTTAGAGTATATTTGAAATCGTTATATTTGTGTAATATTTTCGTGCATTTATTATTGGGTAATAATGTCACAGCAATCATTTGTTCATTTGTTCAAATGCACAGCATTAATCTCGATTTGTTGAGCCCACGACGACAATGATGGGGATGACGATTGTGGATTGACGATGATGACTTGGACATGGTCTTAGACAGAGAGGAAGACGAAGGGAAAAGTCGTCTCCGACTTAAGATGTGACTACAACTTCTCGGGATGATGAGCACGCTGACAATTTGTTGCTGGGTTTTTTTTGTTTTGTTTTTGTTGAAAGTGACTGTTCACAATTTATTTGCATTAGTTGGCAACAAAGTGTTGGGGCACGTTAAATATGTTTGCAGGGTTGCCATCACGACGGCGTCTTGCGACTGTGAAAGGCTCAAAACCAAATGTTTAACACTGCACAAACAAATAAGAAAAAAAAAAAATTAAATAATAATAATAAAAGCAAACAAAAAATAATACAACGCTTAAACAAACAGAAGCCGCTTCCATTAAAGTCGCCTTGAGCTTCGCTCGTTGAGACATTTCAATATTTAACTTCGACTAGTTGTGCCACTCGCATTTTGCATTTCAAACTGTTGATTTCGGTGTGTCTAATCCAGCTCGATGAATCATGGCGATCTGTGAGGTCTTCCAGCCATATTTGAAGATCTACGCAAGGTAAATGAGCTAAACTGCTGCATTGTGCTCCCCACTTGGCGGACACTCCTCTAGAATGGTTTTTATACCCGGAATGCATTAAAAATGGCTAAAAAGGGTATAACGGTTTTGTGCAAAAGTATGTAATAGGCATAGGCATAGGAAGCATCTTCGACCCCATAAAGTATATATATATTCTTGAAGAGGATCAACAACCGAGTCGATATAAGCATGATCATCTGTCTATATGAACAAACGAATCTCAGATACTACTAAAGCTAGAGATTCTAAATTTGGCGAAAAGGTTCTCATATATTTGGATCAAGTTTGCTTTATTTGATCACTAACTGCCTCTGTTTCTCGATAATCAACAAATTTCGATTTCCGATGGCAATAAATTCCACATTTTTAAAGTCAGAATCTATTTATAAACACATAAAATGCATATGCATATTGTTGACTAACTGCTTAAATTTCATCAAGATCGATTGAGAAACACCCAAGTTATACCCAAAAATAGATTCTCATATTGATCTCAATTTTACCAGCAGCCGCAAGTATTTTCAGTCTGCATAAATATTCAAGCGCATTTGTGAGAAAGAGATGGCAAGATAATCGATGCGAATGTAAATATGTTTTTGTGTGTATTCTGAGGAACCCCGTTAGGTACGATTGCGTGTACATGTGTACGTATGTATGTATGTATATACATGTGTTTCTAGCCAGCCAATTAGGGATCAGATCGGGCTTTTGAATAATAATATGCGCTGCATTCCTTTTCTTAAAGGGAAATTTGCCAATAAAATGAGAATATTTTTAACAACTTGGCGCAGTAGTGGAGATAACACGACTACAGCAATCTTACTTGTTTGCAATTTATTTGCTCTCCAGGCAGAGTCTGCGCCTGCCGAAATGTTTTTGTATGCATACAAAGTAATATTTATTGTATATTTGAATTACAAAACATACTGTGATAGACTAAAAAAAAAAACCACATTTTAAAAGTAAATTAAGTGCTGTTGAAAAGCACAAACCACACAAAATTTAATTAGACAAACTCCATAGAACATTGAAAAGCATTTGACTGTCAACACGTATGGGCAAAATGTATGTTGTATATAAGAGTTAAGCCAGTTGGTATGTATGTGTGTGTGTGTGTGTGTGTATGTCCAGTTAGATATCCACCCACAGATTCTGTCACTAATGTTGTCGGGCCTGTCACCTTAATGAGCGTTTAAATGCCAAATTAATGCCAGCTAAGCCGGCTAAAGGGGGCCCTTGGCCGCACCGGGGACCGTGACTCAAATGCTGCTGGGGTCGACAGTTTTAGTTTCTGATTCAGATTTGCTTGCTGTTTTTTTTTTTGGCTTTTTTTTTTTTTTTTTGGTGTAGGCGACAAAATCTGCACTTTTGGCGGTTTTCTTTTTTTTTTTGCTTTTGCTTTTTTACTTGTGTGTTTTTTATTCTCCACTTGTATCTTCGTTGGAATATTGGATTTGCTGCTTGTCACTGGTAAATGGTAACTGGTAAACTGACAACTGTTTTGTTTGGCCGATCTTGGTTCTTTCGTGTCAAGTGGGCATAGTTGCTAGCCATAATTTTGTTTTCATTAACAATAAATTTCAATTAAGCGCACGATTTGGATATTAATAAAGTTTTCAGCGGCACGAAAGGCAAATAACCAAAATCAAAAGCAATTGCTGTGAAAAACAAATGATGTGTGTGTGTGTGTGTGTGTGTGAAATATGTAAACCTTTTTTGGTGTTTACTGAAAATGATTTTCAGCTCGTTGTTGTTGTTATTGCAACTGAACCTTACCACATTGTCTCGCTTGTGTGTGTGTGTGTTGTGTGTGATTGAATTTCAGTTGTGCTTGGCCAAAAGTTTTACTGTTGAAGTTTATTAGCCAACAGCGCGAATTTCCATGCAGCTGACTGCCGAGTGGGTGTTCGAGTTGCGCGTTCTGTTGAGTTGTTGCCGCACACAAAAAAAACACACACACACACACACACGCACACACACATAGACTGACAACGCAATGCCACAAAGAATTTGCTATTTTTGGCTAAGCGAGGCGCGTTGACAAATGCTTGCCGCAAGACAACATACAAAACGATTTTCAAGTGCTGCCCGAACAAAAGCAAAATCCAAAAAAAAAAAAAAAAACAAAAAAAATGAAAACCATTTCAGAGGAGTGCCAAAACAAATTGTAGTGCTAACTTTGGCAGCGAGGGGATTTCGGGGGAATGCAGCTCAGTGAATGCAAGCCAAATACGAAAATGAAGTGTAACTCGAATTCAAGGAAATTAGTTCTAAAGAAGTTTTGAGACTGCCAACGATTTTTATGGCCTGTTTGTGCACGAGTCAATAATTTAGCGCATTGATTCTTACGACAATTTTTGTGTGTTAAATACCAATTCAGCGAAATATTTAAACTGTAAACGATACAACAACAAATAATTGCAAACGAGATCGCTTAAAATGAGCTGCAACAAATTGCTGCAAAACGAACCGCTGAAGCAAATGCCAAAAAAAAAAAACAAACAAAAAAATAGATATATATATATATAAAAACCAGCAATCGGTAGGCGATTAAAAAAGCAAACATGACAAATCTAAACTGAGTTATAACTGAACGGAAGTGTTTTTATGATTAATTAAGAATGATGAAAAACGCATTAAAAAGTCGCTTATTAGTTGATTGGCTGTTTGTCAAATGCACACATGTTCCATTAATAAATTGGCTAATTATAAATAAATTAAATCGAATATTTATTTGATTATGTATGTGTCGTATGAGCAATTTTTAAATACGAAAGTTAAGTATTCGCCGCTTTGACCTTTGCGCAGAGTTTTGGGGCTCGGTTTCATTTGAAATCGTGAAACAAGTTTCATGTTTTCCCACGACAAAAAAATGTTGGGCGGCACAACGGGTAATTGAATTTATATACTTGGCTATATATATATATATATATTTATATAACACAAGCAGAGCAAGACTTTTAATTAGTTTTAAACTGACAGTTGGTTAATTAAAATCAGAGGGCAGCTAAACCGGCTGCATGGGCGCACCCAAATTGAGTCTTTAATGCAAATATCTAGTTGGACTCACTCGCTACGCACTCGCACTTGCAGCCGCAATGTGGAAGCCCCCTCCCTCCCTCCCCAGCTGTGCCTATGGCCGAGCCTTAGCCTGAGCTTGGGTCTGGGTCTGGGTCTGGGTTTGAAAAATAAAGGTGAGGCCATATATAAAGTGCCAGCCTCCAAATGTCACAACATATGCCAAACTCGAACACTGAGTCGGGAAATCTCCGACTGCCGATAGATAAAGAAAGAAATAAATACATAAAAAAAATATTGCTTAAAACAGGCTCAAATCTAATAAGAACCGCTAGCGGGCAATGACCATGACTGAGGCAGCAGCAGTAAAAGCAGTAGCAGCAACAGTTGCTGTTGCAGTTGCTGTTGCCGTTGCAGTTGCACAGTTGGACAGACTGTAGTAAACCGTTAAGCTGAACAGCTGGCAAGTCTCGCAATAGTCAACAGTGGTACCAGAACATATATAAATATATATATGTGTATAAATTATGAAATCAGAAATGAAATCTTTTATCTATTATAAACAGCTTAAAAATGCCTAATTAATAATAATTTATTTATGCATTTCATATTTGCTAATCTCCAAATGATTATTATAAAATCTCTATTCACTGTTATTTGACATTGAACCACTGTGCCAAACAGGTGCCTGGCTGTCTTGTGGTAGGTGTGGAATTGTCTCCGCACCCCTGGCGTATAATTAAATCATTTGCCATAAAGTTTCACTCAGCCAAGTTTTCTGGGCCTGTGCCTGACTGACTGGCTGGTTCTTTAATGAAGACAGACAAATTACGTATTTTTTTTTTATATTTTTTTTTTTCATTATACGGCCAATTAAGTAACTGAGTTAAAAGTATTTTTAAGAGTCCACACTCCCATATCGAATCGCAATGGACCCACGCACACACACACATTGGCAATCAAACAATTAGTTATAGCCAATGTGCAACATTGTAAAACATATCAAGTCCAGTTCCTGTTGGCGGATTGCTTCGTCGACTTGTCGTCGGAGATTTGTTGACAAGCTGCTGGAGCGTTGCTTGGAATTGAATCAGTCGAGCGCATTTCCATCCATATTGGAGCTGCATTTCCAACTATTTGCCGTTTCTTTTTTGGCGCTATTCTATCGATCAATTTTGAGGTTTTCGTTACTCGAAATATTGTTGAATTTATACATATAAATACATAATTTTTTTTTTTTTTTTTAATCTTTATTATTTATATTATAATTAAGAGCTGGTTTTATTTTTATGTACATACAATAGAAATACAAGTATAATTATGTTTAATTAAACAAAAAATAATTAAGTAATCGATACGCATCATAAAATACGGTTAAACACATAAAAATACAAATACAAATAAGCTACGTGCTACAATTACAGTTAACAATTATGCAACACAAAATGTGAGGCAAGTAAACAGATAGACACACGAAAAAAAAAACAAATTACAATAATAATAGTTATAATAATAAAATTATAATAATAATTAATTAGTTACACACAACTAACGGAACTATTGCAATCCATAGACGGGGCAGGATGACAGTGGGGCAGGGGGTGGCAGGGGGGGGGGCAGGGGGATGGGCAAGTGTGCAAATGAAATGAGGCCGCAGAAGACAATCTGAAGTTGAAATTTAGCATTGCTCAAAATAAATAAAACATAAAAAAACATAACTAACAAATGGACAAAATATATATGCAAAGATTCTCAGATGAAAATTACAAATTATATGCGCTCGAAAATGGTTGCTCAGCGGGGGAGCGGGGAGCTTAACTGAGGGCCAGCAGCGGCTCCAGCTCCGAATCTTTGCCAATTGTCTTTTTCTTGTATTTCTTTTGCAGCTTTGTTTTGGATAGCTTCGATTTGGATTTGCTTGGCTGTTGCTTCTTAAGCGCCGCCTCCTCCAGCGCCTTCTCGCGATCCAGCAGCTCCAGCTGCTCGAATATGTTCTTCGGATGCGGATGGGAGCTCGGCTTGGTCGCATTCTTCGCCGCATACACAACCACAAACTGTGAGAAGGCCGAATCTGCGGGCGTATTTATATCCGCAAAATCACGGAAATTGGCAAACTGCTCCTCGGGATATGTGTATTTCTGGATGAACGCCTCACTGGGACGACCATGACCATTGTTGGCATCGCTATAGATGTAGTCGCTGTTGTCCTCGGGATGGTAGGGCATCTCCTCTTCCGGATAGAAAGTGCCGCCACGAAGCACACCAAAGTCACCGCTGCCCAGAATGGCTGCATCGAAGCCACGCTGCTGATGCTGTTGTGGCTGCTGCTGATGCGCCGGCGTCAGCAGGGGCAGTTGCAGTGGCGAACTGTCGCCAACGGGGCCAGCGGGACCAGCGAAATAGGGACGGGAATGGCCCAATGGTGGCGCCTCATGATAGAACGGTGGATAGAAATTCTGCGCCGCCTGACTGTGAGAATCGGCACCGGGTCCGGCTGTGACATCTGCGCGCGAAATCAACTGCGTATTTGGATTGGCAATGGGACGGAACTGTTCCTGTTGCAGCGGCAACACTGCCTGAAAGTGGCGGCTCTGTATGGGCGTGGCAACGGGCACAGCTGCCCGCTGATTCTGCTGCAGCTGCGTTGTGGGCGGCATATGATAATGCTGCTGCTCATGGGATCGGAGCACTGTAATTGGCGTAAAATCATTCGGTTCCATCAGCATGTCGCTGTCCTCCTCGGGAAACTCAGCTGCAAAAGATAGAGAGAGTGTATATAGAGAGTGAGATTGCGATAAGAAATGAGTAAAACATATACAGAATATATAAAATATTTCAAAAATAATAGTCTAAGTTGCAAAGTGACTGGAACATTTTTTACCTATCTTTAAATCGACAAATTTCATGACTATATATATATATATATATATATATACATTTGGTTTTTATATACATATATTTATATAAGTAAACCCTTTTCCCATTGGGATCAGAGAATATTACAATGCATTTTCCGGCAGGCGTCTTGTCTGCTCTTTGATGGGCCACTTGAGGCACCACTCGAAGATTGACTTCGGTATCGAGTGGCTCCTCGGCTCAACAGGCAGCGATCGCTTCTTTGTTTGCACCGTCATTGTTAAGTGGCGAAATGTGTGGGTTAATGGCGATGATGGGGCAGCTGTGGCCACAGCCAAACGTGTCGAGAAGTCAGCGAAAGTTGCAACTTTTTTTTTTTGTGTCTCGATGATGCTCTCAACATTTCCCGACACTCCAAAGCCTCACTAAATTCAGGAAATCCAAAGTGCAATCACAGCAGAAACTAACTTTTTGAGTCTAGTGCTGTCTGTAAACACGTTGATCGAAGACCAACTTAATATTAAGTTGGTTTTGAAATGCAAGTTCCACATTTAATATAAAATAAAATGTTTTACACAATATTTTAAGATACAAATGGAATTGCCAAAGTGACAAATGTAACTAAATCAACACAACACAAAATCTTAAAAGAGTGTATTTAATTTTTAAGCCTTTATATGTGCTCATTAATTGCAAAAGGTAATATTATAATTAGACAATCGATAACTATCGATAAATAATATAAATTAAATATATTTAATATTTAAGCATTTAATTATAATTACTGATCAATTTGAAAAGGTTTGCTCACAGAAAGGAAGGTATGTGAGTCGATATATTTAGACAATCGATAACAATCGATAAATAATAATAACGGAATATATTTTATATTTAAACATTTTTATTTACTGATGAATTGCAAAAAGTTTGCTCACAGAAAAAAAAGGTTTGTGAGACGATATAATTTGACAATCGATAACTATCGATAATTAACAGTAGATCAAGCCATAAATACTAAATTAAGTGGCCAAATTAGGGTATCTATTGGTCGTTCATTACTATTGCCACCTGCCACCAAATCACATTCATTGCACCATGCATTGCATGCAACACATCAAATGTAAAATTCCATAAGCATTTCGGTTACATTTTAAACTGCGATGCAAGCAAATATTTTGTCATATCAGCTGCCACATCTTTTGCACTGAATTCTTGTGCCGCACACCACTCGTGCCACCACTCGCTGTTCGGCTCGATTACATGCAGCTTCTGTGGCTATACTCAAATTTGTAGCTATTGTTGTTGTTGTTGTTGTTGTGTTTTTCTTTCCTTGTTTTTTTTTTTGAACTCGTGTTTGTTTTTATTGGCAACAAAAGTCGATAATAATGTAAGCAGCTGGCAGCTGGCATACATTTTGTTCTAGCCATGTTGCCTGTCAGATAGCCGGGCAACCGACCAATCGAGCCACCGATCAACTGACCCTCCCACTGCCCATAGCAGCCACCACAGCTCCCCCACATCCCACATCCCAGGGGCCTTTCAACTGCCACATCGCCAGCACGAGTCACCTTTCATATGGGTAGTTGTTGTTGTTGTTGATGTTGTTGTAGGTGTTTTGTTGTTTTGGTTTTTGGTTTTTTTTTTTTTTGTTTTTTTTTGTGTTTTATTATTGTTGCTGTTGGCTGCTTGTCTGTGGTTTTATTTCAACATGAACTCAAATTTTCACTGCATGCAATGCTAACGGTATTTTTCTAAATTTTTTTTTTCCTACATTATTTTTACCTTCTTTTTCTTTTTTGTTGCTGAACATTGCTGAACATATTGACAACCATTGGATTTGCTATATACCCTGTTCCCTGTGCCCCATTGAAACTGGGTATGAAGTCTATAGAAACAAGGCAACAAAGCAAGTGCAACTGAAAAAAAAAACATTAACAATTGTATAGAACTATCATAACATTTGAAATATCGATAAATATCGATCAAATGTTCGTTACACTCAGATCAGAGTGTTGCGCAGTCGGCGGTGTTCCACTGCAAAGTTCTCACTTGTTTTTTTCTTTTCTTTTTTTTTTTGTTTTTTGGCTAGCAAAACGGAACATAATGAGTTGGTTAAGTGTAATTGGCCATTGGCTGGGTAGGTTTCGGGGCCTGGGTTTCGGTTTTGAGTCTTGATTTTGGCTGTGGTTTTGGTTTTGGTTTTGGTTGCGAAGTTTGCATTTGTTGTGTGGGGGCTGAATGGCCGTTTGATGATTTTCGATAGCGCTGCCAGAAAATGGGTCAAACACATTTCGGTTTTTGGCAGCGATATGTCGTGTATTAAGTATAAATTACTTTATTATTTATTTATCCAGATCGCTGCCATTTCACTGGCCACCCCTCCCCCGCCTGCGGTCCGCTCTGCACTGCACGCTTTTTTTTTTTTTTGTTTTAGTTTTAGTTTTTGTTGGTATCGACTCGGCTCGTCTAATTTGCGAAATTGCTGGCATGACTGCTGGCTAAAGACAAAATTACTACAACAATAGCAACTTAACAAGCTGGGCACATTATCGATGGAATCAGCCAAACATAAGTAACACCAACACCCCCTTTCGAGGGAGTGCTGAGCAGCCAACGGCCAAGTCTAGATTGGTCTATGGCAAGTTTTAAACTATCTCCAAACTGAGTGTTTTTTAAGCTTAAAATTTGTAATGCTTTTAACTTTAATCAAATACGAATTTTTAAATGTATACTATCTATATTCAAGATAATGAATTTTCTTATTTTTTTAATTAATTCCAATGTTAACTCACCAGCCTAAATTTGATTTCACTTTGCTAACATCTCACTTTATTATATATCAAATTAATTATTTATTTCATATGCTGAATGAATAAACAATAATTTAGTAAAATCTAAAGAAAGTCAAATCTACACTTTTTCCATGTTGCATATTACAATCATTTTTTAGGCTAATCTGTATATTGATAATTATGTATATAAAGTTGTGACTAATTATCGAAATTGAAAACTATTTTTCAATAATCACAATTAATGTTTAAAACCACTTTTCAAAGACAACATCGAATTCAAGACAAAAGAGAATGATTAAAGATTTTGATTTGCCACTTTTCTTTTTTGTTTTTTTGTGGGGCAAAAACAAAAGTCAAGCTTCTGCTTGTGGCGTTGAAAGTGGCGAACAACATGAATATATAAGTATATCTAAATACGAACCCGAATCTAAAACTGAACTCGACTCCAACATTCAGTTAGCAGGCAGGTGAAAACAACTGGGATGAGAGACGATCACAAATCGCGTAACACTTTCATCAAGTGAGTGTGTGCTCATCAATCATTCATTCATTCAGTCAAAACAACAACAACAAAAATAATCAACTAAAAAACAAAAATAAAATGAAAGCACAACTCGACAACTTCAAGAAAGTCACGAAACTGCGAATAAAAACAGATCGAACAACATTTGCCCAAAATGTGCTGTGGAATTGTTGAGCAGATGCCCCAAAGCAGTGCACACACATCGATGCGTATGTATGTGTGTGTGTGTGTGTGTGTGTGTGTGTAAAATCTTGTAAGTGTGCATGTGAAAGCTGGGCAAAAGCTTACACAATATGCATATATAGCCTGGCCTAAAGGCACCAAATATTTATATCGTTTTTTTTTATTATAATTTTCGTTATAATTATTAAGGATTTTTTGTGTGTTATTTTTTTCATTTGTCAACAAGTTGATTTCCAATATACTCTTCTGGCTATGTTTGCACAGAGTATACATAAAAAAATATGAAAATTGCAAATGTAATTAATAACCGCAACGTAAGTGATAAATATGTTGGTGTTGTGATTATTACAGCTGCAATTGTTGCCGTTGTTGGCTGAATTATGAAAGTGTTAAACAATTGGACAGCCAGAAGAAATGGGAAGCCAAGCAAAGCAAAAATATTTCATAATGTTTGCCAGAGACTGTGGAAAAAGCAGGCAGTGCAAAAGAAAGACTGCAGAAAGACAAACGGGCTAAAATGAGGCAAGACAAATAATTACAGCTGGCAAATACATGTATACATACATACATACACACATATATACAATATGTACGTATTTTGTATGTTGTTGCAAGAGCGGTAAACGCCACTCGTAACACGATGACCCTGATGAAAATGACGATACTTGCGGTACAATGGGGCGTATGCGTTTAATTGAGCGCGTCGTGCCCACAACAAATGGGAAGAGTCTGCCTACCTCTCTTTCCCTCTCACTCTCACTCTCTCCATCTCTCTCTGTCTGTCTGTGTGTGTGTTCATACACCATGACATGCAAATGCAAATGTATGTGTATTTGAATGGCAGATAATAAATTGAAGCGAGCAAAAAAAAAATACGCACTGCGATTGTTGTCGGTGATTTTACATTGTATTTGAACATGACACTTCTTCAATTTAAAAATCACAATTCACTGATTATCTGGCTTTGTTCGGCTTTTGTGGCAACTTGGGTAGTTGGGCACTTGGGCACTTGGCGGGTGTGGCGGTCGAGCGGTGTGTGCAACGTTTCGTTGCGTGGGCGTCGGCCGTGTAATTAACACATTGTTCGCTCTGCGTGTTGCAACATGTCGCATTAGTAATGCGAGCTCGTCTCGTCTAAGTGGGCGTTAAATGGGCGTTCATTATGCTGATTGCGCTTGGTGACGTCACCGAAAAAAAAATTAATGATGCCTAGTTAAGCCAAATCACACATAAATCACTGATCTCTATCAAAATAATCATCAACAAATCAACTTAAAAATAACAAAACATTAGAAGATCAAATATGAAATTAATCAAACTTGTTCAATTTACGAAATAGTTATTTTTTATTGGAAATTGAATTGTGCTCTTCAATAATAATATAAATTCATTGAATGCAATTTAGAAGCTGTTTTTAATGTGACATTTAAATAAATAGCCGCAATGACAAATCGACTAGTTGGGCCAACAAACAAGCTTGAAATTGTAGCAAACCCACACGTTAAGATTTGATAAACAGACACGATAATTCGGAGCACGACTTGATTATGATGCATGCCACTTGTGTCTGGCTGCCGCATAGGCGACACAAGCGCCACACAACGGCCACAGGCGACGCCCAAAAGCAACTAAATCTCATCTGAACTGCTTCAAATGCAATTTTCCGGCATTTTACTGGCACTTACAGCAAAGCTTGCGTGTTGCACTCTGTGTGTGGCACATAATTTTTGAAAATTTCACGATAAAAACATAATTTATAACTAAGCAAAAATATAATCGGGCGCTTTCGCTGGCCCATAATTAATATTAACAAGAAATGCCAGCCAAATTATTTGTTGCCAATTGAAAGTTGAACATTTTCGCTGATCTTTTTTTTTCCTGCATTTCTCTACATCTTTCAAATCTTTCTCAGTTAAGAAAGTTCATTCGAAGTTTGAATTAAAGAAGACTTTTTATCGATATCTAATAATAATAAATATTTTAAATATATATAAAGCAAAAACCAAAGAATTTTTAGATTTATTGATATTTCAAACAAATAATGCATTTAAAACTTAATATTTAAACTTTCTAAACATTCGAATGGGGTTTATTCTAACCAATAACTCAAACTAAGTTTTAACCTTTTACTGGGTATTTGAAAGACTTGATTTGTGCGTTGTTCATTGGGATTGGAATTGCGGGCGTTTGCTTTGGATTACATTGTAATAGTTGAATAATTGCAATCCAATTGAATCTGGAAGGGGAGGCAAGGGGGGGCATTTAGAAATCAACGATTCTTGCAGTTATTTATGAGTTGGCGTTCACGTTTTTTTTTTTTTTATGCACTAACGCATATATTGTCATAAATAAATGTGTGTTTATAAACATTCGCAATTAGCGGCTTTTTATGCTACAATTTAATGGCAGTTTTGTCTCTATTCCTTTTTTTTTATAGCATTTTGTGTGTTGTCATGTTTTCCGCATTGAGGCGCCCAACCTTGGAGCTGGCTTTGCAACTAACTGACAACCAACCAACACACGACAATAATTTAGCTTCATTTGCAATTCGCTTCTATGTAATACAAAATGAAGAATTACAGAAAAAAAAATAAAAGAATAAAAAAAATTGAAAAACTCTAGAATCTTGCGGCTAACAATGATGATGAATCAGCTGGTTAGTTGGCCAGTTGGCCAGTTGGACAGACAGTCAGTCAGTCAGTCAGACAGTCAGCCGGCCGGCTGATGCATGCGGTCAATGTCAAAGTGTGCATTAAGTGTGAGCACGAATCTTATTTCAAGATAAACAACTTGCCAGCCACACGTTGCACATTACTAGTAATTTTCAATATTAATAATTGCTGCGAAGTTCCTTTGCATCCATACACAGACACAGACGACTGTGCACAGTGCACAACATCATTTATAATCGATAAAATGGCATTTTACTTAAGGAACTAATTACTAAACTAATGAATAATATACTGAATTTTAATTTCAATGTTTTACGTCTTTTTTGTTATGTCTTATTTGGGCAGCAACTTACCATTTCCATTCATATTTTTTTATTATTATTACGCAGAAACTATTAACCCAAATTATATATTTACTTGTATACTACGACTACGATTAAACAGTCAAAGTTATATTATAGTTTTAATCATTTTTACTACGTCTCTTATCTTAAGACTCTTCTTGATGAGAGATGAAAAAATAATGTTCTTTTTGCTATAATTGTCAGGGTTATTTGGTTATTTGTTAAATTAGTTTTACGCAAGGTTACAACACAAAATTTTAATATTTAATAATTTTTAAAAAGAATCAAAATGTGGATTGTCGCAGTATATTTGGAAGAGAATGATTATTCCATTAAAAAAAAAAATGATAAAATTTGTATACTCTAATATTAATTTAATCAAAATAAATGAAGATTTGGAATGTTTGCGAATAAATTAATTGTAGAGTCTCATTTAAGCCAAATCAAGTAATACAAATATGGGAGGTAAAAAAAAATGCAATGCAAAAGTGAAATAAGTATTTTTGCACCACTGTGAAAAGCGCTTCGATGTTGTTGTTAGCCGAGTGCAATGCGGCGTATGAGCGATGCTATAAATTACCTCTGATTCGTTTGGTGTGATTTTGCCAATAAGCCGCAGCAGTCTTAACAACAACAGTGCAACAACAACTGCAACAACAACAGTGCAACAGCAACAGCAACAAATGGAAGTGGGGGTCATTATGTTAGATTTGATTTTCTATGCCATGGTCTGGGACGCCAGCAGCTGGGCCAAAGCAAATGACAATAATAAAAATCCAAAAGCCGCACATTGCAACAAGCCAACGAGTAGGCAAAGTTGCAACGATGTTAACTAGAATTTAAGTATCTTTTTAGCTGTTAGTCACACAATTATAATTTGAATTTTTCGCGCTGCAAATCATTTGAATTGAAGCATGTAACAAACAGTTCCCATGCCACGCCATTTTGCTCATTTTTACTCAGGGCTGAACTGAAAAGTGAAACTTAGTTAATTCCACTCATCATGCGGGCTTCAGTTCCAGTTCTTCCGCATTGTCGAGCCATCTAGGTTTGAGTTGTAATTATTTTATGTGGGAGCTGTCAAAGTCAAAGTGTGTACCACTTCTGTGCATTAATGAAACAAATTGTGTGCAATTAGTCTTTGAGGGGTGCAGCAAGTGGTGTACCCAAGAATAGGTTTGGTTGGCATTGAATTGATCAGAGACTTTGAAATATAAACGTAAATTAGGAAAAACAAATGCTGGTAATATAAAAAAAAAATTAAATTTAATGATGGGAGCTGAGAATTAGGCAGCAATCCATACTAAAAATGCATACATCAAAATAACAATAAAAATAAAATCTATGTAACCAAAAAGCGTTTTTGCATTGCAACTGCGCCCAACCCATGAAATAAATATTGGCAGCATTTGAAACATTTTAGACTTGAACTTTAAAGTTCAAAGCGACAAAATGGCATTTAACTTGACCAACAAGTCAGCGCAGAAAGATGATGCTACGATAATGTCAAACATCAAGTTAAACAAAAGACTTAAGACACGAACTTTAAACAAGGACAGCCAAAGAATTAAAACGTTCTTCGGTCTCAAATTATTTTTGTTTGTTTTTTATGTGTGTCGTTGACGTTCATTCGGTATGCATGCAACGAGCAACAGTAGTGGCAAAGGAGGGGAGAGGGAGGAAGGGGTTGTCAGCCTTCATTACCTAATTTGTCGCTAGCAGGCAATGTTTCATATTGTAAATGATATACGATTTTAGAATACGAAATAAATTTAAAACACAACTGATGAGAACTCAAATAGAATCTCAGACAGATGGGTAAATATATATATATATATATAAAGATAGATAGGGGAATAGTTGGATATGCAGATAGATAGATAGATAGAGGAATAGATAGTTGAATTGAGCGATTGTATTGGCTTCAACTCGGTGCTTAATTTAATAATTGGGCTCAATGACAGGCAGAAACTAGAACGACTCCTTTTTATGGCCGTACAAGTTCAGCGATATATTTTGCCCCAGCTCAAGCTGACCTTTGCTGGAGCTTGGCGATGTTTTTTGCTCCATCTTCAAGTCAATTATTTGTATGATTGAAGAAGCGGCCAGTTTTATGTCTTTTTTTGGTTAAGTGTGTTTATTTTATATATATATAGATATATTTATTTTGTCGTTTTGCAGCGTTTCAAATGTTGTTTTACTGGTGATAAATGAGTTTGCTCCGATTTCAAAAACATGCGATCGCTTCAGCTTTAGCATTGGAGTTAATTCCTAAAACACTTTGCCACACATGCGCTCGCAATTAGCCATCTTAGCCATGAATCGGCGTGCTTCAAGTGTCTCGTCGCGTCTCGTCTTGGCTTCAGTTTCAGCTTCAGTTTTAATTTCAGTATCAATTTCAATTTCAGTTTTTTGTTTCGGTTTCAGTTTCGGTTTTCGTTCCGTGCCTGGCATTCCGATGCTGGGTAAGCAAACATTATTAGACGCTTATGCATTAACTATTCGATTTTATGCACACCTTGTACATGCCCGGACCAAGCAGACCAGACAGCGCCCATAAATCTTAACGCCTCGCCTGGCTCAATTAAATATGTACATGCACACACACACAAACACACACACACCCGATGTATGTACATACGTAGAAAAATCATTGAAGCAGGAAGGTGGCCACGATATGCAAAGCCGAGTGTAATTTGATACAACAACTCAAAACTCAACAGTTTCATCGCCCTTTAATTTATCGGTAGTTGGTAGCTGCTCACCTAATGAATAATCGTGGTTGATACGTATCCGTAAACTGTCATATCATGCGCCTCTTTGCCACTTCTATGGCATCCGCACGTTTTGCATTTGCATGCAACTATTTACAATCAGTTTAATTAAATGAGTTTAAAATGAATTTATCAATCATGCATTACTCTAATTGTGCTCCATTTATTCAAGCTTCACACAACTCCGCATTCATTGGCATTTATTATGATCTAACTTTTTTCTCTTTGTTTGAAATAATTCATAATAAATATTAATAAACCATTTTTACACAAATCTACTTGATATAAAGAGTGATTTAAGACTGTATTTTAAAATCTTTATAAATATTAATAAAGCAATTTTTAAAGAAATAAAATGGATGTAAATAATGATTTTATTAGGTAATTTCAGTTTTTAATAAATATTAATAAACTATTTTTACTGAATTTGACTTGATATAAAAAGTTATTTTAGTAAGTTATTTAAGATTTCAATATATATTTAGAAAAAAAAAACATTTATTAAAGAATTAGAATTGATATAAAAAGTGACTTTAGAAAGAAATTTAAGATTTTAATAAATATTTAAAATAACCATTTTCAAAGAGTTTGACTTGATTAAAGAGTGATTTTAGTAAGAATTTCAAGCTATTTAAATGATAGTTTTCAAAAGATAGAACAGGAGAGATAACAATCAAATATAATTAAATTAATAATAATTAATAATAAATTTACAATATAAACATTAAATGCTGATGGGTTGTATTGGATGGAAATAACTTTTGCTCAATTCAAACTGCTCCGAAATGTGGTTCAGCTAAGTTAACGATTGCCAAGACAATTATGGATAACGATTTGATCAATGTTTAGCTTATCATTATTTTATATATATATATATATATATGTATATATGTATATATATATATATCATTAGCTTTGTTAGCTGTCCGCATTGTCATTGAAACAATTCATTAGCAGGCTGACCGCGATTTTCAGCTTGTAATTGGATGAGCAACTTGAGATTTTGATATTTGAGGCATTTATCCATTTCCATTTCCATTTCCGTCACTTGAGTTCATTGTTCATTTTATTATGTTTCTTAATGACTTACAATGGTTTGTTGTTGTTGTTGTTGTTGTTGCTGTTGTTGTTGCTGTAATGGGCCAGCGGCCGCCTGGTGAGACCCTGACTTAATTGTTGGCTAACTGGCAATTTGTGACTTTGACTCCGGGCTGCACCTGTTGTGGATAGGTACACATAAATGCGCCATCATCCATAACCATAACCATAACTCAATTTGTTAACATAATTCGCTCTGACAGCGATGCCACGTTTGCATGCCACGCTCAGCTGGGCCATTTGCCACACTAGTCTCATTGCCTCGTTGACACTGGCTGCAACATGCAACTTGCAACTTGCAACTTGCAACTTGCAACTTGCGACTAATTGAACATGACATTTGCCAATAAACAACAATCGTTTAGTGTGCTTTATTTTGACCTTAAACAGTTTACTGAAACTGTATTTTTGGTTTTTCTATCTTTCGGCTTAGATTAGCTGACTTTGGCTTGATTTGGTTTGGCTTGATTTGGTTTGGCTTGACTTGGCTTGGTTTGTCATGACTTGGATGCTCATCGGCATCAACAGCAGCAGCAGCAGCTTCAGCCTTAGGCGCCCCCTTTTAGCACATCGACTTACTTAAATTTAAAAATGTTATAAATTATTATCGTCGATAACCAATCGCAATTCTTGCCTCTTGTTGCGATGATCTTCAATGTCAAATTGCAAGCAACGCGCACAATGAAACTTAATTTCAACTTTAAATATCAATTGCTGACTTTTGGTTCTAGACATCAATTATATAGCTATAGATACATTGGGCTCTACACATTTATGTCTGAGCTGTCGAGCAGAGTGAAAACACAGATCAAAGTATAAAATTACAGGGTATGTTGTCTCGCAAATAATTAAAAAAAAAAGCAAAGAATACCCTCTACAAGAATCAATTTTTTTTTTTTGTAAAACTCTGAATGTAAGATCAGATTTATTTATTCTTAACTTGAAAGTTATATTGAACTTTTAACACTTTTTTTGTTCTGATCAAAATGAGGAATTGGCTAAGCTTTAATTTTTTCTTTTATATCATTTGATTTATGACAAAGAATTTGTATTTTCTTTCTTAGCTGGCTTGCAAGATATTTTTTTTTACATTATAAATTGACTTTTCTAGTTGTGCAATAATAAATGAATGCATCGATTATAAATAAATGTTCGACGGAGCAACAATCGCTGCCATTGCGATTGTGTCTCACTTAGTTTCATTATTTATTATTATTTATTATTATTATTATTATTATTATTATTATTTAGCTGTTGTTATTCGTTGGCAATAATAGCATTTAAATGGCTATTTTAAGCATTATTTATGAGTCCTCAAACTGTTGCATGACATTAATGTGTGGCTGTCGTCGCCGTTTGCCATTGCTCTCTTGTTGTTGTTCTTGTTGTTGTTGTTATCGTTGTTGTTGCACGCATTTGACCCTCAGGTCTTCCATGAGTAAAGTCATGAACATGACTGCCAATAGACAAAGTGACAGTGGAACAGAGGAACAGTTGCCAGCAAAACTTGCTTAGTGTAAATAGGCATTTTGCTAAAAAAAAACACACAAAACAACAAACAACGAACAACAACAAGAACAAACTATAAACAATAAACAACAAGCAACAAGCAACACTTCCATAACGTGTCTAATCGCCGCAGCTGATTGTTGCCAAATAATTGTATATATATATATATATATTCTCTGTTCTTAAATATCATCATAATAATAATAACTTTTTAAATCGTAATAATTCTTGTGTTTTTTCTATTTTTTCTATATATATTTTTTTTCCCATCGTTATGTCTAATTAAAGTTGGGGCTTTGTCTTTGTCGTGAATTTTCAGTATTGTGGTGTAGAGTGGGTGGTCAGGTGTTGGGGGGGTGTGTGTGTGCTATAGCATATGCTCTTTAGCACCCCCAAAACAGCTGAAATCATATTATTTATATCGTCATCGTGTCGTGTCTGACACACTGCGAAATTAAAAGAAATAATTATATATAATGTTGACTGGCCAAGGACGCGCTAGTTAGTCGCGTTGCGTTGCGTTGTGTGTTTTTTTTTTGTTGTGTTATTGAGGTTTTTCGCATAAGGTTTCCATACTTTATTCTGAATGCACTGACTGACTATCTCAATCCGCCTCCGTCAGTCTGTATGCCTCTGTCTGCCTCTGTCTGTCTGTCTGTCTGTATGCCCCAATGAACATTGTGCAGCCATGGATTCGACTTTAGCTGCGCGCTTCGCTGAGCGTCTAGTCGATTATGTTATGAAGATATATAGTATTGAGCCGGGTGTCTATAAAACCATATGCTGCTTGAAAGTACATAGTATATAGTAAGCTGCAACGATCGAGTAGGTGCTGTCAGTCAGTCAGTCAATCAGTCAATCGAACAATCATTGCATGCAAAGAGCGAGGGCCAAGCATCGGCAATCGGCAAACAGGTGTGACTCCAATTGATTGATTGATTGATTAATTATATTAATACATTTAACACTTTTATAAAGTTTCTTTTAACAAATGGCGGCTTATGCAATTTCTATAGAAATTTGAGTTTTTATACATGTATTTAATATTACTGTATAATCCAATTTGTTTAATCCTTGCAATAAATAAATGTGCTCTAGCTGAAAGTATCCGACTAGCAGATATCCTAGCTACTAAATGCTAAATTTTATTTGTTAACAAAGCTTTATTCCTTGTACAAATTACAAACTTAGCATAGGGTATAAAAATATGCCACAAATTGGTCTATATTCAATATGAAATAGATTGTTTTGGCCATTTATCAGGCCATTCAATTGCACGTTCTCAATGCAGCACATGCTGAGAGGCAACTCAAATTTGCTGGCAAACACAATGGTGGATAATTATTAAAATTAAAGAAATTGAAGTAAAACGAATTCAAAACCCGTACTTAAATTCCAAATAATTGCACCAATAAAATCGACAATGCAATAAAAAAAAAGAGAAGAAAACAACAAAAACAAACAGAAAAAAAAAACGATGATTAACGATGCGGCTTTTGTTTTGGATTTTGTAGATCGGACAGCGAAAAGATCTTGGATTGCAGATCTTGGATCGCAGATCGTAGATTCCTTTCAAAATATTTACACAAGGGCGTACGTGCCCAAAAGAAAGAAACAAATCAATATCAAATTGTGGCACGTTGCTGGTGCTTTCGGCATTTGCATTCGCATTCGCATTCCCAAGACAAAACCAAAAACCAAAAACTAAAGACCAAAATCCAAAAATCCAAATCCATTCGGATTTATGACAGGCAAGTAGCCATAATCAGCATACAAATATACAATGCAAAGTAGCTGCTTTTATTAGCTGGTCTCAGTGTGTCTAAAAATGGCTAATAAGCTGGCCGTTTGCCGCTTTCCGCTTGCCGCTTGCCACTTGGCGTATGCGTGATATTTGTGTTATATTTTTATATGCGCGACGCCGCATGCAATTAAATGTCGCCTGAACGCGCTTTGACATACGAACGGCTCCATCTGTGTCTGGCCAAAACGACACGTTATTTGGCTGAGTCAGCGGCGGCCCCCAAACACGTTTCCAGGCCAGCTCTTAGCCCAAAATCAAGCCATTCAACCAGCCTGGAACTGGGGCCATGGCACGTTCGAGTACAGTGCCCAAAAAGCAAACGGTTTTTATTATTGTTGCTGTTGTTGTTGTTGTTGTTGTTGTTGCTGTTTTATGTTGCTTTTTTGGTCTCTTTTGACCAACAAGGTGAAGGTTAGCGAACTGTCGCCAAATGCAACACACGACTCACAGTTATGGGGGACATGGGAGCCAGATTTTGTTGCATTTGCGGCTCCATAAATATTTGAGTCACATTTTTGAACTCGAGCAAACTCGACTCACCGACGACTCAGTGCAAGGCATTCACTTTTATTTGCAAATTATTTAAATATATTACTTTTATTATTATTATTTTTCTTTATCTGCTTTTGTCGTATTCCGCTTTGCGGTTGCATTTGCAGTTTGTTTTTTGTAAGCAGCTATAATTGGATTTGTAAAAAGTTAAACATAAACTTTTTTATACAATGTTTTTTGAAGGAAATACCAAAGACGACTATGGCATTTTTTTTCTCGAAATTATTCCAAAATTTGGAAGGTTAAACTGTATTTTATTCAATATAAATAAATTTATAGAAATATAAAATTGATGAACGCCAATTATTCAATCAAGTCAAAAGAGGGATGAGAAATCAGTTACGAGAAAATTGGGCAAGCTGCCGCGGGTCAAAATCGATGGGCATCTAATGATGTTGTTTATTGTACAGCTGGACACATTGTAATCAGTGTGAAGTACCCTCGATGCCAGTCGCTTAAATTGTGAATTACTTTCAAGCCGTACAGCAACTGCTGCTGCCGCTGCTGCCGCTGCTGGTTGAAGTGGCAAAACCCCAATCACAATTATGCGGCAATGCAAACATCAAAAAAAAAGAGGCACACAAACAAACAACACTTCGATACTTGTTGGTTGTTGTCTGTTAGTTGTTGGTTGTTGCCCAATAGTTAGCTCATCTTTTCGTCAGTTTAAAACTGCTGCCTGATTGATTTTTGGGATTACAACATGACCTAACTGATCATTACGATCGCAACGCAATTTGCAATCCTCTTACCGGCAGTTTGTCCCCTGATCTTGTGTGCGTGTGTGTGCGTGTGTTTGTGTTTTAAATGGAAAATGGAACTTTGTGATTGATTGCAATCTCTAGCGGTGCGTGTCCAAATGGCCAACGGGCCCTGCACAGCGAACAAATACGTTATTTTTCACTGTGAGAGCACAATGAAGACATCATTTGCCTCTAATTTGGCTATTTCCACATTTCGACTTGAATAGCAAATTGTTAACCCACACACACACACGCGCACACACACACACTCACAAACATATAACGGCAAATAACAGTGAATATGTAATTAATCAAATATTTCCAACAAAAGAAGTCAGCAACGAAATCATTAATTTAACTTGTTGACATTTTAATACACTATTATTAGATAAATATATATATTATTATTTTTTTAATTTAAAAAAATTCATTGATTTATTTATTTTTAATATTTGACTGCAATTTTCACATATTTTCCATTGATTCAGCTCAAAATTTGCTCCGTTATTTTGACTAACATGGAAAATAAACTGGGCTTCAATTTCAAAATTCACAAAATTAAATTTTCAACATTTTTGCAATTGTTATAATAATTTTATGATTGTTAGAATGCTTAAAATAAATAAGTATTTGAACTCATTCATTGAAATTTATTAAAAATTGACACTTTATATATATTTTTTCAGTTTGATTGCAGAAAACGGAAGATTTAATTAATAAATATGTCTAGCAGAAATAATTAAATATTATTTACATTTAAACAATATATTTATTTATTTAGTATTACAATTTATACGTAATGCAGACAGTATAAAATATATATAAAAATATATATTTGAAATAGTGATGTATGTCGAAAATACTCTAGTTTTGCTCAACTCTGCACAGCAGGTCACACATTTGCGTTAATTTATTTTAATCTTAACAAAAACACAAAAATCAAATTGAATGCACAACCCAAAAAAAAGACAAAAAAAAACTAAAAACATTTCATTATGTTTCACATATATCAAATGTGCCGCTTGCAGCGCTTGATTAATGTCGTATTTTGTACATTTTGAGAGCGAAAGTACCCCCACAAAATGTGGATCAAATTGGATTTTGCCAATTTTTACCATTAGCTAATTATACGTTTTTTTTGCCGTCAGATTATGTAAGTCAAATGAAGTTTTTTATTATTATTATTATTTGTTTCCCGATGCGTTATATAGATCGTCTTATTTGCATACTCTGGCAAGGTCTCTCTCTCTCTCTCTCTCTCTCTCTCTCTCTCTCTCTCTTTCTCCACTTCTCTTTCTCGCTGTCTGTTAATTTTTATCTGGGAAACGAATGAGCGATTTCGCTACCGTTTGGCGACGCTATTTGTTTTTGGCTATTGCCCAACAGCAATTCCAATTGGCTTAGATCAATGATTGATGGCCAACGAATGCGGCATTTCTTTTCATTTCAATTTTAATTGCGATTCCAATTCGAGTTCGAGTTTTAGTTTGAGTTTGAGTTTCGGTTTCAATTTCTCAACTGCTCAATTGCCCAAAATGCGTTTGGCATTTTGAATAACGAAACCTTTAATAAAAATCGGATTGCACATAAACTGTGTAATTACGGTCAGCTTGGCTGGCCGTCAGTCGAACAGTTTGTTGCTTTTAAAGGTTAAAACTGAGCATTTAAATTTTAAAAGCCGTTAAACTAAATAATAACAGCAAGCAACACAATGCACACAATGACAACAACAGCAACAATTAACCAAATTGCTCGCTGTTCCAGTTTTTAAGCGTGTCTCCTTTTACGCCTATTACACACACACACACACACACACCAACACACACACACAAATACAATCTACCTTTAAGCCATTCAATATTTTGGCCAAAGTTCAAATCGCTTACTGCCAACAAGTGCAGATAAAACAGCGACTGCAAAAAGTCTCAGACTAAAATCCAATAATAATATTAATGCGAATTTCATTTGCTTAAAGCGATTTTGGAAAAAAAGAAAAAAATAAATAAATCTAAAAAATTCAAATATTAATTAAGAGATAAACTAAAAATACTTGGGAGTTGGGGAATCCATACAAAATAATGACATATATAAAATGATACTTAAAAAAATATAGTTTACTTGTAGAGTTGAATTTACTGTTATATATTTTATATTAAATTAATTACAATTTAATATTTCGTTGTGTGTTGCCTTGATTAAGTGGAAATTAAATGTTGCAAAATAACAATCAAGTCCAAAGTCAGTGTACAAAATGAACTAAGCCAAGTTTCCATTTCCAACTGGAAGCCGAAACAATAACAGATGAAAATAAATATTATTTTTTGAGTATTTTTGCTACTACTAAATCAGCTCAGCTCAGCTCAGCTCAGCAACCACAACTCTAATGAAGCCAAAGCATATTTTGCAGATTGCGGCACAATGCATGTGTAACGCCTTTTTGGCCAAGTTTTGGGCCATGTCGATAGCGATTGCGTTATGGCCTGTTAGCCAGCATTAAGTTTGCGATGAATTCAATTTTGTTGTTATATATTCGAATTGCTTTATTTGTAGCATTTCATGCACTCATTCAATTTCATTCATTGGGCAAATGAATGGCAATTGTTTTGCTTACAATTTTACAGCTTGTTTGTGCCACGAATTGGGGGCGTCTCTCTTGACAACCTCATCATCACTACATATGTAATTAATTTTTCATACATCATGTATGTGTGTATGTATGTATGTAAGCATGTGTTTTCTTTTCATTGTGAAATTATATAGCTGGATAAATTACAGTTAAAATTGCAGACGATTTTTACTGCTTTTGTTTTTAGTGTCACAAAAAATGGTCACAGAGGAAGCAAGTCGGAAATCGTTTAATATTAATGCTAATACGTTAACTATTACTATTACTACTATTAATATTTTGTATGTACTTTTATTCAATAAAGTCAATAAATTTTCACAACAAAACAATTTGACATTTAGCTGCTCAGATTTTAATTGTAAAACTGCACTGCAATATTTTTGACAGGGTATTTAAAAGCTTAATAACAAAATTCTGTTTTCATAAAAACAATATTCCAATGAAATTACGTGAGCACAATAAAAAAAACTCAGGGAAATTGTAAAGAAAATGAAATTTGCAGCCAACAATGGATGAGGATTGTATACATATATATATATATATGTATATGTATATGTATATATATGTACATAGGTATAAAAAAACATCAACATTTAATTATATGAATGCAGTTGGGCTGTGGGTCTGCAACTGCAACTGCAACTGCAACAAAGACTGAGTCTGGCGACCGCATGACATAATGACACAGAGGCCACAGATAAAGGGCGGTAAGGAAAAAAGTGGCAACGTGAGGGGGGTAAACAAAAGAAAATGAACTGCAACTGGCAACTGGCAACAGCTGCAACAGCAACAGCAACATCAACAAAAAAAATACGGAAGCAAGCAGATGAGACCCGTTTCGAGGCACCTCAAATTGCTGGCTATTTCGTAAGTGGCAGCAACTGGGAAATGTGTGTCGGACCGCATTAGATGGCCACATGATGCAGTGGCAGATGTATGTAATACACATATATTCAAGTCTTTTGTTGTGCGATGTCTTTTTGGGGCTTATTTGTTGCTCTTAGCTCTGATTAATTAGCTGGCCTTTTTTTTGTTTGTTTGCTTTTCTGTTCGCTTTCTCAGTTTTCAGTTACTCAACGACAAATTGGCATCTTGGAGGCGGCACCTGGCCATCAAGTCAAGTCAAGTCAAGACAAGTCAAGTCAAGGCAACTTGTTGCCAATGGAGGAGCCGATATTTGGAGTTGTTAAAGTGTAACACTTTGGTGCGGAAATTATACAACAGCCCTCAAATTGGATGCGTGGGAATGCTGAGCTGCAACTGGGCTAAAAACCCAAAAAAGCAGATGAGCTGAAGCCATATTTAAGCCAGGCTAAGAAATTCGTTTGCATAACAATACCAAAACTCAATTGACAATCCAATCAAAGCGGTAAACATAGTTTATAACTATAACTAAAACCAATCAATTAATTCACAATATTCAAATTAGCACAAAATTAACATAAGACAAAAGATAAATGTATATTCGTAGAGTGAGTGATTAAAAAACCATAAAATATTTTGATAAATAATAGAAAATATAATAATTTCAGTAAAATATTCATTTTAGTTATTTATGAATAAAGTTTGGCTTCTGCAATTAATTAATTGTGTTATAATAAAATTAGAGCTGCTCTGACTTAATTTTATTATGCGAGACGAGCTCAAAAGGAAGCATTTCTAATTAAAAATTATATATAAATATATATATATATATATTTATATAGATATATATATAAATAATGAAAGAAATGTTGAGTTGGATCCATGGAAAACATTTGCAAATTGCAGTAAAATATTGAAAATTAATAAATCGATGAATTTTATTAAATTAAAAAATATATATATATATATATTTATTTAATAATAGTTTATTAAAATGTCAACAAATTAAGTTAATAATTTTTTGCTGCATTTTTGGTAATACTTGATTAATTACTTTTTTTGATAAATAATAGAAAATATAATAATTTCAGTAAAATATTCATTTTAGTTATTAATGAATAAAGTTTGGCTTCTGCAATTAGTTAATTGTTTTATAATAATAAAATTAGAGCTGCTCTGACTTAATTTTATAATGCGAGACGAGTTCAAATGGAAGCATTTCTAATTAAAAATCAAACATATATATAAATATATATATATATAGTAATTGTTATATTCTTGAACTCTTCATATGTAATTTGCATTAATTATGAAACTTTCATTTGGATAAACTTTCGTAGAGTTTCAAGTTCAAATTGAAATTGCTGGCATCGAGTTAACATGCAAGGTAAGCGATACGTAATCCAATTATGGTCATAGTTTTGAGCTGCGCTGCTCTTGGCCGACATCATCATTAAACAAAGCTAATTTTTGGAGAATTGACACGCCCATCAAACGCCCGAGAAAATCATGAAACCAGCCAGCCAACAACAACAACAACAACAACAACAAACAGCAACAACAATCACAAAAAAAGCAGCTGCCAAAGTGAAAGCGATGCCACAAATCAAAGCCATCAGCAGTTGAGCAGCCACCTCCCCCCCCCCTCCTCCCCCTCTTTCACTACCTTTAGTCCACATTTTCACACAAAATGCCCATGCAACCGGTTGATGTTAACACCGCTAATCTTGTGCTTCGTGTTGCTAGTTGCTCTTTGATGACTTTATGCGCCACACTTCTCATCTAGCCGAGCAAAGGGAAAGGTGTAATTGTGGGTGGCAGGGGGTAGGTGGCAGGGGCAGGGGCAGGGGCATATGAATTTCAGTGGCTGATGGCGTTGCAATTATTTTAAACGTTGTCAGCTATTAATTAGGCTCAAGACTCAAGAGTTGACTTACCATTTTTGTGCTCAGCTTCCTGTTTGGCAGCAGTCGACGATTTGGCCACAGCCAGCGAGGATGTAAACATCGGCATCAACATCAGCATCAACATCATCATCATTAGCAGGATGCCAGCGGATCGATGCACTTGTTGTCCATGTGGCGCCATCTTTTGTCTGTCTGCAATTTACAATTGCAATTTGCAATAATCTATTTGTTGTTATTGTTAATGTTTTTGTTGTTGTTTTTGTTGTTGGGTGAATTTAGTTGCGCTTTCGATTTGTTGTCTTTTTTTTTTTTAAGTTTTGTTTTGTTGTTTTTTGTTAATTTGCTATTGACCTGTTGAATGCTGCTGCAGCTGCATTTCACTTTCATATTGAGCACAGAAAATAAGTTGATAATCAAGCAAAAATGTAAAGCGACAACATCAACAGAAACAACAACAACAACAGCAACATCAACAACAACAAGAAAAATGCAGGCTGCAAAGTGAAATTTCACTTTTGTGCATTCAAGTGGACTCTTTGGCGGGGAGCAGGTATTGCAACAGCAACGGCAACACACACAAACACACACAGCGAAAGACTGTGGCAAGTGAGTTTTCTGTTGGGGTCACGCACTCCTGTTTCCAGTTAATGTTGTTGTTGTTGTTGTGGCTGTTTTTGTTGCAGCAACTTGAGTTGATGCTGCTGTCGATTATCGTTATGTTATGCAGCAGGAATAACAACAACAACAACAACATCTGCAACTAACAACAACAACAAGAACTGCAATCACTTGCAACCACAACAGCTGTTGAATTTTACGATGTTGTTGCTGTTGTTGTTATCGTTGCTGCTGCTGCTGCTGCTGCTGCAACTACTGCCACAAAGCAAATGCTTTGCAGTAACATTTTATGAATCTTAACTATTATTTGCAGCCAGCTTGTTTGGGTGTATTTTTGCTTAATATTTTATGTTTATATACAGGAAACTTTTAGCGCGGAACCACACAGAGCAAAAAAAAAAAAATCGTTGTTTTTGAAGTGTATTTATCAAGTGTTGTAATTAATTTGCATGACACTTGTTATAATTATTGTTATTGTTTGTTTAGTAGTTAATTTATTTTTCGCATTTTTTCATTTATTTTATTGATTTTCTTTTGTTTCTTGAAGCACTTTTCAGTTTCATAATGCGGAAATGCCGCCCAATCAAACACTTCAACACTTGAACAAATATCAAACCAAAAAAAAAATATATAAATTAATAAAAACAAAACAAAAATTAAAATAAATAAATTATATAAAATTGTTTGTGTGTGTGTGTGTGTGTCCACTTAAATTGTTATTAAAACGCGAAGCGAAACGCGGCACAAAAGCGCGTAATTGCAGGATGTGGCACGATTTCGCGTTGGACTTGGCTTTCCACTTCCGCACACACACCGACATACACACACACACACACCGATTAACACACGCGCACGCATTTCCATTTGCTTACGGTCTGCCTGGTGGCTGTGGAGAGGTTGTCTGCCTCCTGGTTGGGGGTTTGTGTGGGAGGGTGGGGAGCGGGGGTTGTGCACAGCGTGGGTGAATTTTGGCGATCGGGATTAACGGTAAGTAGGCAACAAACCCAGAAATAAAGAGTAACGCGTCGTTTGCCCAAGCGCTCGCTCCGAACGCCGTCAACTGTCTGAGCTGCGCGCAGGCGCCGACGTACACTTTTAAACCGACTGACAGAGAGAGAGAGAGAGAGAGAGAGAGAAAAAGTGCCAGCGCAAGAGAGCAGCAGCGCAGCAGCAGAGCAGCAGCCGCTGGAGAGCGCCAGAGTGCAGGCAAGCAGGTATTCGGAATAGTTGAACGCTTCATGAATGAAGCAGCGGCCACCATCGATCGATCAGCTGTGCTTTAAACCGGTAAACGTTGTAAATTCTGCACACAATGATTGTTGTTGCTGCTGCTGCTGCTGCTGTTGTTCCGTTGCCAGCACGTGACGCATGCATTTGAGACACGCCGACGCCCACAATTTAGCCTTAACTTAAAACTCACTAAATTAAATATTTTGCAATTGTTTTCGAATTCTGATTTATCATTATAAACAGCTGATCAAATTAATATAAGCTTTTGCATTGTTATAAGAGAAATGGGATCAATTATTTCTAAGATGTGCTGAATTAAATTGTGCAGTGGAAAGCAATAATTTTTAGCCTAAATAATGATTTGTATTATTCAACTGTGAAAAGCGGATAAATAATCATAAATGATTTAATTGTTAATAATAATAGATGATAAGGTAATTACACTAATTAGTTTAATGATTCTACTTTTTTTCGTTAAATACACCCGACGAAAAAGCTAAACTTTCAGCTGTGTGATTTGTATTATTCATTTGATTGTATTATTCAACTGTTAAATGAGTGTAATGAATCACAAATGATTTCATCGATGTCGTTTTAAAGATAATAATAAATTAGTTTAATGATTGCAATTTATTTTTTATTAAATATATATTTTTTAGTGCTTATATAAATGTCCCAACCCGACGAAAAAGCTCAACTTTCATCTTCAGCAGACTAGCCCCAAATGTAAAATGGCTTATAAAAAATGTGAGTTAATTCCAAGCTCAACTAAGGCAGAGTAAAGAGCCTGCTGATTACTTATTATTATAATAAATATTTCATTATGCTGATGTAGATTTGATAGTAATTTGATAGCAAACAAATTAAGTACCTCTCAAACCTCCCAACGATCGGGGTTGAAAAACGAGATTCCAAAATCTATCTTAATTCTTGTTGGAAATAAAAAAAACAAAAATAAAATAATATTACTATTCCAAATATGTGTTACATATTCAAAAAAAAATATGTATAATTTGCCAAATCGTTAGATTTATGTTCCAAATAATTGCCTAACTTTGTAATAAAAATCTTTAAATAATCTTAAATTTTTTACCAGGACAAGAAAAAAAATACGAAATATTGCAAAACTTTAAAATGACAATTGATGTTTGCAATGTTGTATGGTTGTTGTATTGTTAGTTCCAAGAGTCTGATTAAACTGCTGCCAATCGAAGACAAAAGTGGAATAAGGCAGACGAGTTCAATTTAGACTCATTTGTAATAACTGAAGCTTATAAAACATGGCTTAATTCCAATTGCCACACACGAGGGTCCAGCCTAATTTTGGTTGCACAGTTCCAAGTTTAAAGCAATTAATTTGGCCCTGCGAAATGGCTGTAGGCTGACAGCATTTCGATTGCACATTAAATGCTTTATTTGTTTTGGCCAAATTGAGCGGCTTAATGGTTAAGCAAAACACCGCAAGTCATTTGCATATATATTTGAATATATTCAAGATGTTTGACAACATTTGAAATCGAATTAAAAAAAGCGTTTGTCATTTTATTAACTGAACTGTGACTGATTGGCCCCGTTAACCGATTGGATGCGACATTTATGTGTATCGACTTAATTAATCATTGACAAGTGCTGTGGGCGAAATTTAAATAAAACCATGCATAAAAAAAATTATAATATCCAGTGACAATTGCCACTTGTTAGGCTTGCTGATTTTATACAAATCAATTCAATTGCCACAGTTGCCACAGTTGTTAACCCAGTTAGTAGTAGTTCACCCAATGAGTGTTCAGTTGCTAAATTGAATTTAAATCCAAATCTCAAATCAAACTGAGGATCATCTCTTGGCAAAAAAAACTAGTAAACAAAATGCAAATCGAACAACGCCAAAATAATGTTAACTTTGCATATGCAACAAGTCGAGGGTAGCTTAAATAGTTTGTCGCAATCTATATTTCAACTATAATAAAAAAAAATAAATCTACAATTGACTGACAAAAAACCTATTCCAGTAGATTCTAAATAATACCTGCTTTTTCTATCAATCTTTTTCAATCATCAAAGGCCGTAAAATGAATAATATTATTAAAGACAAAATAAATTAATATAAGAATTTTTATCATCACTGATATGTGTAATATAATAAAAAATCGAATTCTTTTATTTTTGTTAATATATTTTACATCAATCAAATGGCTTATTTTATCTGCAACTATTTATTTATTTAATGTCATCCAAAAGTTGTTCAAATGTGTAAAAAGATTTTAAAAAAAAAAAACCTATTTTAATAGTAAGCTAATATATAAAATTTAATATAATTCAAATTAAGTAATTATAATTAAAACACACATTAATAAGCCGAATAATTAAATAAATAACAAGCGAAACTCATCAGCTCATTTTGAGTTTAATGTTCGAATAAGTTTTTGAAATGTGTATTGAATAATTGAGAGTTTCTAGTTGTCACGCTTAGTGGACGAAAACTTAGTCAACCCTATTCAAATCCCAAATCGGCTTAAATATTTGTATCTTGTATTTATTTTGTAGTCACAACATAAACTAGTTGAATTACCTCCGAGTGTATTTAACTATGACTCTGCGATTTAACAATGTCAAATTGCACAATTGCAGTAGCTGTTGTTGCAACAACAACAAGGACACAAATTGTATTTTTTTTCTGTCAAGGCGTCACGTTGGAATCCAATGAAAATAAAACGCAATTGGAAACACGAATAGCAAATCGAGATGCGGAGATTCCAACAAAGATACAAACTAGCGACAAAGTTTTTTAAGCGCGTTGTTGCCCCATGATGTCATTGATATGCCACAGATATCAATTCCCACAAGCGATAATGCCACACACACCAACACACAGACACAAACATGAGTGTGGAGATGTGTAGGGACAAATTACACCAAAAAACCAACAACGAAACACAAAAAACAAAAATGGATGAAACTCAAAAACAATTTGACTCAAAACATGCCAATGCGAAACTGATGCATTTGTATCTGTATCTATATCTGTATTGGTATCTGTATCTATATCTATATCTGTATCTGTATCTGTATCTGTATTTAACCAATTGATGGCTGCATCTGCGTGTTACTCAGCTGACCATTTTGTGCATTTGCCTGATTCGTTGACCGCATCTGATATGCTATTGACCAATTGACTTGGATATTATTGACCACGATTTTTCATGCATCTGTACAATCGACACTCTTTAACAGGGAACTATGGCAAGCACTTTAAATATTTCTGTCAAAAACTGTATTATTTGAAACAATGTAAACAACAAAAAACAAACCAATCCTTAGCACAATTGTGTCAAATGCGTTTTGAAATTGTAAACATTATTTTGTATTTTTGTTATAGCAAAATTTATCGTGATTAGGCAGCAAAATTTCAAAATTTACCAAGCTTAAAGTTTTGCTCAAAATCTTTTTTATTTACCATATTTTTTTGATATTCTGCTCAATGCATTGAGAACATTTCAACATTTTTTGTATTTCTATTATTGAAAATTGACCAAGATTAAATTCTTCTTCGTAACCTTTTTTCCTAAACAAATTTTTTTTTTATATTATTAAATCAATTTTAATTCTATTAATAATAAACCTATCACTTTTTTACCTTTTCAAAATGATTTTTTTCGACAAATAACAATTTAGAGTTGAATTCTTTTTTATAAATATTCATTTGCTTGCCAAACTTGCCAGAAAACTATACCAGTTTTGTCAAAGATATTTGTTCTTCCTGATATTGCATTATGAATTATTTGAAAGTGCATTTTTTTATTATTTACATTTAAAGCAATATAAATCATAAGCCAATCGATTTAAGCCACTTTGATTTATATTCAGCGCATTTTTTCGAATAGTGCGTGGCAGTATTTTGACACTATTCAACTCGGGTTTAATAAACTCGATAATCGTTCATTTTCATTGGTTCGCACTTGACTTGATCTCGGCCCGAGGCAACAAATCAATTTAACTGCACACGATCCAAAGCATGATCCGTGCCTCAAGGGGTATTTCACTGCCCCCACATTTAGCGGCATGCATTGAACGCCCACCGAAGGTCTTCGAGCAGAGCTCGTCGTTGTAATTTGCAACTCAGCAGCAGAAAAAAAGAAAAGAAAATAAAAGATATATATTTGCATCTGCATATCTGCAAATGTGGGCGTTGACAGATATATATACACATATATATATATGTAAATACATCGACTTAAACTTGCAACGATGCTTCCGACAAGGCGCCAAATCAATGCTCAGCTCAAGCGCTAATAGCAACGCATTGCACTAACTGACTAAATGAGTAACTGACTAAATGACTAAATGACTAAATGACTAACTGACTAAATGACTGTCTGTCTGTCTGTCTGAGGCGTGTCTCCAAATCAGGCTCTAAAGCAATTACGCACTCTGCAAGTGTTGTCAACGTTGGCTCCATCCACTTCCTGCTCCAAGCAACTGTGCCTGGGATGCGAAATGTCATTAAAAAAGATAGTTTTCTGCCATTAGCCTGCTCTAATATCGATTGCACACTTCCAGACCAAAAAAAAAAAAGAAAAGAAAATCCAACCGAAAAGCCACAAATTTTGAAAGCAACTTGACAGTCATCATTTGATAAATGTATCACTTTTACTACACAACTCTTACATCTAATATTTCCTATTTATCGACATAGGAAATACTTTGGTATCTTTCCAGGAACTTAAAATTCTAGCAATGCCAGTAAATATGTAAAAAAAAAAAAAACTGCTCTGTAGAAATTGACATAGATTTGCACAATTTCTTATGATTTCAAGAAACTACAATTGAGTGCAACTTTTAACAATTAACTGGCAATTATTTAAGTTAATTAATTAATTGGCATTTAAATATTATTACAAACTTTTAAATGTTGTTTTGCGAAAATGGCTTTGTACAAATATGTTTATCTTATTAGCCATATTTAATAGTTATGAATCGATGTGTTTGTCTTTTCACTTGAGACATGTATGTGCATATTTATATATATGTGTGTGTGTGTGTGTATTGGGTGTGCGGCTGTTTGGACCGGGCCAATCAGTGCAATGCCAATAAAATGAATTATTATGCAGCGTTTGCAAATTGGGTGTAAAGACTTCAAAGCATTTCAGTTTCATTAGTGCAAAAGCAGGAATCGACAGCTCGTGTCACATAAATAAACAAATGATGAGTGTTCCTAACTCAATCTGCCATATACATATATATATATATATATATATATATATATATATATATATATTTATGAATAGCCCCATTTCAAAAGCGTTTGCTTGGGGAGCGTGCCGCGTTAGCGGATGATGCAGTGGCATCGAGTGTGGCAACATAATCGCTTGCAAAGCGACGTCAGTTGAATTTCCCAATCGGTTGGTAAATTAATGAAAGTATCTGGCGATCCAAAGATGGATCGTTGCTAAATTGAGAATTGACTTACACCAGTTGACAAACCGTTCATTTAGCTAGCAACTTTAGCAATCTCATTGTGAAATAAACTATATCAATTTAATTTTGAAAAATGATTAAACACTGCTCAACTGTGATAAACTCGGATTTGCTCGGGTTTAGCTGTGGATCACCTCAGGTCAACTGCTGCGCTGACTGCAGATTGACATTGCCAGTGTCATCGTTCATCTCCAATGCAAAAATAATTTAATTTCGAATTTGGTTTGGAATTCCCTTCTGTGGCAACCCATTGATTGCAGCATTCAATCCAATTAAGCAGTTGTGTCCAAACCCATCGATATCTTGATCATCATCACTAGAAAAGCCAATTTTCTATTTTTCTATGCGAACTAGTTCCGCAGTTGAAACTGTGGAAACAAACAAATCATTAACTTTGACATATCTTATAGTAATTTCATAAAAAGATATACTAAAATAACACATGTAAAGCGTAGTTCATCGCATCGCAATTATTTAAGAAGTGTGTGTTAATTTAGCAACATTAATAATTAATTAATTAATTGGCCAAGTTGAGCATTGACTGCGTTTCTTTGAGATTTCAAGCACTGAGCCGAAACGATTTTGAAAGCTCTTAAAGCGTTGCTTTATCTTGGTTAATCAAGCTTTTGAGCTTTCCAGCAAGAAGTAAAGTTAAGCACAGTTCGCCCCAAAAGCTCAGCTCTTCGTTCAGTTAAAGCTTTAAAGTAATGGTTTAGGAATTTGCTGCAACTATAGCTTAAAAGTTGGGGTCACAAGCTGAGTGAACGGACTTAACGAAGGGCACAATGCCAACAAGCTGTTTGAAGAACTGGTTAAACAACTTGGCTAAGAAAACTTCTGTAGAATCTTTTAATTTATGAAATAAACAAAATAGAAGATAGTTAATGATAAATAATACCATAACTTTATTTATGAAGTGCAAAAAAGATCTTACTTGACGAAAAGAGTTAAAATCTAAACAATATACATATAGCTATATATATATATACCTAGTTTGAGTACCATCAGAGTTATTTGAAAACAGCAGTTGCAGCATTTGGGCTCATACATCAAAAAGTTTTCCAAAATGTCCACAGCTAAATAAAAAGAAAAGAAAATTATGATTTGAAGTGCTCAAATTGGTTCATCGAAAGCGATTTATATACTTTATGTATTATTGTCATTATTCGATCGCTTCCCAAATCCATTTTTCTATTGTTTGCATCCGAATTTCACAGCACTTAATATTCTCTGAGACACAAATTAGAATTGGTAAGAAGCAATTGAATTTTAAATAAATATAATACCGAACACGATCCATCGTATCGAGTACACGCCCCATCGCCTGCTCATTGAGCATATGGCAAATGCATAGCCAATCGCAACGGATTTTGAGCTCAGATGAGAAATACAGGAATTTCCAGGTGCTCATCTGTGGGCCGCCTTAGCTGCAACAGTCTCAACTGGAATCGAATGGAATGCGACGCAATTCTGTACGGATAAGTCTACAGAATGCATCACCATATTTCTGTGCAATGTCCACTGCCACAAAACTAGCAAATTTATTTGTTGAATTTTGAAAGATTTATCTATAAAGATTTTGTTTAATTTTGATTTCGGTTTGTCATTTATCGATAACATAAATGACATACTTCTCATTTAGTCAAATATCAACGACAGTTTTTTTACAAATCAGAATGATGAAATCAGTCGAGTGAGATCGTCCACGATATGCCATGTTTCCATTTAAAAATTTTGCACACCCAAATGTAAGCACGTCATGAATATTTCTCTTCTGAACATTATCGAATTTGTGCAGTTGATCAATAATATCTCAGTGTATATTATATATGTTAATTAGAAGTCGCTGCTTGGTTTTTTTTAATATCGGAATTGCGTAACGATTGCGGTTATCGATAAAATTAAATAAATTTAATCTGCGCGTGGTTAACGAGAACTTAAATTAAAATTTTTATTAAATTTTCGATAAAAAGTTTGATGCACAAAAAAATACTGATTGGATTCCCTTCTTAGTGGCAACTTATTATAAATAAATAAAAGTCGCTAAATAAATACTTCAGATTTCTAGTTGCTATCACAAACACCACCTGTTAAGTTGGGCTAAATTTCCCTATATGTCTGAATATATAGTAAATTATAATGTATTCTCAACATATGTTCACTTCTTGTCGGAGTTGCCACAATAAGTCAGATATTCAGCAGCTGGTCATTTGTGATCATCATCATTAGCAATTGCCAGTATGCAATGTGGCTTCCAATGTGGCTTGTGGTTTACCCTGTTCTCTATAAATATAGACGGACGCACTTGGTCCGTGCTGCCAAACTGGGAACAAGGCTAATTAATTTCGCGCTGCGTGACTTGCATGACGAAAGCGACTGCCAAAGTTCCCAGTGGGTGGTGTGCGTTGGGTGTATGCCACGCCGTAGTTGGTATTCCACTCCTTCTCACGTCCCATTCTAATGTATATGTATATGAGTCAAGGGCAAGCCCATCAATTGCATTGGCCCCACTTGCCTTGGTCATGAGCCCAATGAGTCACGAGACGCAGCAAATGGCCACCAGTCCCCAATCTCCCCCAGCACACACAATCCTCTGGCTATTTAGTGGCGGCTCTTCCGCTGGCGCGTTAAGATTGATCAATTGGATAAGGAAAGCTGCAAGTGGCTTCATTTTAATATTGTTCGCAACAAAGTTTTGGCTGTTTTGGCGATAAGCGCGATAAGCTAAGACGGCAGTAACCAACTTTGTGACAAAGTGACTGGCAATAAATAATAATAATAAAAACAATGATCATAATAACAATACATATAAATAATAATAATGTTGATGATAATAATAAAAATAACTATAATAGTCATTAAAATATTAATAAAAATAACGATAATAATAATCTCTATGAAAAAAATTGTTTTGTAAAATGTGTCATGAGGCGATTCATTATTACCAGTTGTTTTTTATAGTGTAAATACGCAATTGCGGCTATTTGGGTGGCCCAACTTCAGTTTACATAAAGTGCACTGAGATACGACGCAGTTCATTAACTTCATTAATAAATGTGCTCACAGACAGACAGACAGACAGACATACAGACACACACACACAGACATACAGACGCAAAAGAGGCACAACAACAACTGTGGCAACAACAGTCACAATACGCTAAATAAAAAAGTCAAAAACTGGCTGTCAACTGGCAAAGTAAGAAAACCAAAAAAAAAAAGCATAAAAGTCTAAAGGTAAAGTATCTGCCGAAGGGGGATGTAAGAAAAACTGTAAAGACTCAAATCACAAGGGTGCCGTGAAAGCTGAAGCTAAATGTGATTTGTATAAAACACTGAAAGACTTTATTTCGATGTGTGAATCATTTTTTTTATTTTCATCATCTTCTAGTAGATAAGCAAATAGCATTTGTAAGCTCAGCATATAAAAACGTTTGAAATATACGTACATTTATAAAAACATATAAATATATACATGTATATATTTATCGCAGCAAATAAGCATGTTGCTACGCATTTGTTTGAATTTTTTCGTCTTTTCCTAGAGATTAATAGAAAAGCGACACAGCATAACAAAAACATGCATTTACATATATACTTACATATCTATGTGTATACGTACTCTTGTCTCTTGTGTTGCATTTGCTTTCGCTTTTATTTTCATTTTCAGACTGTCTCTCTCTTCCTCTCTTTCTGTCATTCGCTGAACTTCAGCTTTTCACGCTTAGGTATTTGCTACCTAACGGTCAACGCTGATGATGACAGCCCCCATAATTATGTCTGTACATTAACAGTTACATTCGTTACACACAGTGTACAATATATTGCTGGTTTTAGGGTGGCCCTTTATTGACTTTATGATAATAGTTAATCGGCTCAACGACAATTCCTTTTGGCTTAACTAGCAAACTCAGACTTTATTTAACTAATAACACACATAGACAGTCATTTAAATGACAAAAGATTAAGATTATGCAAAAAAAAAGAGCGTCTGCTTCTTGGTTTCCACACAGCAAATGAATGGTTTGTGATTAGACCGTTTGGGTGGACATATCTCGCTGCCGACTGCGCTTGTAGGAGGAATAGGCTTCCAGAGCATTAATGCTAAATATGGTTAATCCAAAGATCTGCAATCGATCGAGAGAGAGAGAGAGAGAGTGATCGTGAGAGAGACTCTATTTGTGATGTCACGAACCAATGAACGAACGAACGAAACTCAACACAGTTAACTCACCGCTGCTGCTGTATAGGTCCCAATGTCCAGCGCAAGCACCAAACCTGAGGCAACAAAGTGTGCCACTGCCTGTGCTATGTGAATGCCCAGGGACCAGAGTGTTGCATTGCAGTTCCAGCTCTGGCCGAGACGCAGGTAGCGGCAGAGCATCAGCGTAAGCGTTGTGACAAAACCCAGCACGATGACGACCAAATAGAAGCAGCCCCGAAAATTCCTCAAACGCACTGTGCTGCACACAATGCACATGAATCCAATAAATCCGCAGAGCTATAAGAAAAAAAAACAAAAAAGCAACAGCATGTATGAGTCAAAGTGGGCGTGGCGGCAGATGTAATTATGCCTACCAGGCAGGCGATCTTGCACAGTCCGCCAATGCTGCGCAAATACTTGCGATCGATGTCACGGTTAAAAGACATGACAGTAGCAGAAAAAATTCAAAAACACCACTGTAAACTGTAAATGGCTAAGGGTTAACAGCAACAACCACAGCAGCAATCTGCAAAACGTTAACAACAAATAAATAGATTTAGTGCTTTAACAAAATTCACATTGCGCACGGGAGCAAGCACAAAATGCCACTGGCAGCGGCGAAACGACTAAAAGCTTAGAACGCAAGCAAGTAAACAGCACGTTTGCGAGCGCAAGAATGAGAGCGCTATACAAAACATGAGAAACACACGCACGCACATACATGAAGAGAGTGAGAGCGAGAGCGTAAAACAAATGTATGCACAACAGTGATGGCTATTTAGCCTCTTTATGCACAGATCTGTGTTAGCTAGAAATGTTAGTAAGCTGCTTATTTGCTTATATACAAACATTTGTCCTTTTTTGGCACTCTAGCTAACAAAATTCTCTTGCGCTGTAACAATTATAAAAATAATGAAATATATAATGTGATAATAGTCAGTATGCCCTTTTTGATGTAACTATATATATACCATTGATTTTGTAAATATCTTCTTTATTTTTGGCATTTTTTTAGTTGATCTATCTTGATTTGTTAGTCGATATTGTAGTTGGCAGCACTGACACGCACACTTAAATTCATTCCGCTCAGAGAGCGAATGCGACTTGCGACTCTCACAGATAAACGTTTGTGGTTCTCTGCTTACATCTGTTTTGTGTCGGTTATGGCTATCGCCTTCTGATAAATTGGCTATACGCTAAACTTGAACGACCTTATCAACAGACGATCCGTTTCTTTTCGTTCAATTAGGCAGCCGTCGTCATTTCCAAGCGCAACAAATTAACACTGGAACAAACTTCCGATCCAAACTCTTTAGTAACACACTCAAAAGACGCGTTTTTCTCTTTCGTCGACGTGAGTCATTTCTGGAAATGTGGAAATGTGGAAATGTGAAAATGCAGTTCTGAGATTGTGATTCACTCATGTCAAAACAAACAAAAAAATAATAATAAACAACAAAATTACAAATATGAAAATGAATTTAGGCTTATAGGAAAACGAATAATCTTTGTTCCAGCATACAAATTTGCTAGGTATTAAAAATGCTTTTATGCAAGAATAAAAATAATTATTTGAAATCATTCAGTCAATAATCGTTACGGTTGCTAAATAATCTTGCCTCATTCGCCATTCACTTAGAGCGGGAAGTGTGTTGCATATGCTCAACACCTCATCAATTGAGTAACAAACATATTTTAATTGATTCAGATTCATTGTGGTCGCCATTAGATTTGTGGGGTCGGAATAAGTCGCTTCGCTATCAGCGCCCAACTTGGACAAGGTCAGTGCCGGAATGTGCTCTCAAGTCGCAGCGGAAACATTTAGCTCAATCGCTGATATTTACTCACACACACACATATGCATTTGTGTTAGTGTTGAAATGTTTGCTGAGACTGAAATCGGGTATGTGCCAGGAGAAGCTGAAGCTGCAGCTGCAACGGAAATGGAAATGGAATTGGAACTAATCTCAGTAAAAATAAATAGATAAAAGCTTGGAAGTGACAAAAGTTTGAACTCATAAAATAGATATAAAATAATTACAGTTAAATTTGTAAAGTCGCCTTATTTTTAAGGGGCTTTTTATCACTAAGCACGCAATAAAATGTATTCTTGTGAAACTTATTTTATTTATTTACAAGTTAAGTTTTAAAATTTAAAGCAATAGAAAATTAAGATTTTCTTTACTACTGAAATGTAGAGCTGAAAGTAGAAAAGTATTTTGTGGCATGTGCAACAGATTCTCTCAACGTGTTGGCAATTTTTGCTATTTACTTAAAAATGCCTTAAAATTTTGAAAAACAGCACAAATATTTGTTAAAAGTAGAAATGCAAATCTTTTTTTTATACGAAAATATCATTTCTATATATAATATATATAATGCTGAAATTCACTCTAATTTCTTAAGTTGCTGAAAATCATAATATATATAATAGAAAATAATATTAATATATATTTAATACATGTATGAAATCAATCTGATTTTTTTTTTATAAAGACAGCATTTGTCAATTTGTATATAAAAGGGTGAGTCACCCTTGGCCTCAAAAGTATGTCGATTTTTTAGAAGTCACGGAAAAACTCACCATTCAGTTGTCAGTCTGTGGCATTTAAATTATATTTTGTATTTTCCTGCCAGCATTTGAATGGCAATTGGATTGAGCAGAATATAAATAATAAATAAATAATGACGTTTGTCCACCCTCGAGAATATTCGATTGCACGCGTATTTTACAATTTATAATTGAATGTCGAAATATGTTTACAGCGCTGACAAAGTAACAAAAAAAAAAAATATCCCCACCAGCAAAAACAAATGGCAAAGGACGGAAAAGGACACGGGTAAATCGCGGGTGAAAGTGAAATTGTTTAATTAATGAAATCATTCTCAAATCAAGCGCACATTTAATCAAAGCGCAAAGTTCAGACGATGCCATTTGTCTGTCTCTTTGTCCAGTCCCTGTCCAGCTGTTTTGCCTGTCTGCCTGCCCCATTTTGATCCCCCACCTGCCCCATCGGTGTCGGCAAAACAAAATGAGCAAATGGCGCCTTCCTAAGTGATGCCGATCCAAATCCCGGCCACAATAATGCGCAGAATGCGATAATGACCACTGACCTATTGTCGTAATGATTGTGATTCCTGTTCCTAATCCTCACCCCTTCAAATACTTATCCCTGTCCGTTGCAGCATCCGTTTGCCCTGATTACTTCTGCTGGTCGTTGGCAGTGTTTGTTTTATCTGTTTTAATTTTTGTTTGTTCTGTTGTATTGCATCAACAATTGTGCCTTTTACATGTCTATCTGGAATTCACTTAGCAACCGCTTCTTCCCATGGCATATATATGATATAATCATTCAATCTGACCGAGATTGAGAGATATATAGATTACTCTATGGGGGAGATGGAAGCAAACCTTCTCTCTTTTGTCCTACTTTATCAGCTTATTATTCAAATAGTTAATTTTATCTATTGAAAATTTTCTTCTTTTTTTTCTAATTTAGAGAAATAATATTTGTAATTTGAAGACTGTCTTCATTTCGGTACGCAGTAATTTTTACTTTAATGCGAATCGATTTGAAGGTAACATTAAATGTGGAAAACACGATGAGACGACTTTTAGAATCGAACTGTTTCCTCTGATGAGCATTTCTTTATTTTTATACAAAAATCTTAAACCTAAATATATATGAAGCCGATTCTAAGGCGACTTCATGTTATGTTTATTTATCTTAACGGAGTCGCTTATAGGGCGATTCCATGTGTTGTTTATTCTTCTTAGAATTTGATGTTTTTTCTTCTTAGAATGTGATGTTTATTCTTCTAAAAATAACTGCGACTCCATGTAATGTTTATTTATCTAAAAATAGCTGAGCTTTAACTGAAAGTCGTCTCTATATGATATTTTCTCATGTTCATTCTTAAACATTAAATAAATAACAAAATTATAGCCATCATTTTTTGGCGAAATACGTATTTAATATTTAATTAATGCGCTAGACAATATTGCCTGGCTGCGCTAATTGACTGATTGCAAATAATGCAATGTTTGATTTAAAATGTGACACAATCTGAGCCACAACAGGGAAACCATTTTCAAATTATCTGTTGTGCGTGTGTTAATTAATGGATCGTGTCCTGATTGCTGTTTGCAATTGTGGCTTATGTCATATTTGTTTATTGGTCAAGTAAGATAAGAGTCCTTCACAAGCGGCGCCTGTGGCATGTGGCATGTGGCATGCGGCATGTGGCATGTGGCATGCGGCATGTGTTGTAGATCAACTTATTTAACTTAACAAACCAACCACGGAAACCCCAATTTTCAGTTCTGATCCCCTTTAAGCTTATTACAAAATTAGTTATGCAACAAACGCATGCAAACTCAACCTGTCTCTCTCTCTCTCTCTCTTACACTCCCCCCTTTGCTATCTCTTTTTTGCTCTCTTGCAGTTGAATGTTTCCCCTTGTGGCTTTGTGGAATTTTGCAATTCGCTAAAATATATATAGAAATTTATGTGCATTGTTTTTATGATTTATACACATGGTTGAGCTTACAGCCAGCTCCCTTTGGATGTGCTGGCTAATCATTTGCGAGAGCACCGATACATAAATTGTCTACTCACCAGCCACACTCCACACTCCATACACCCCCCATACGCCCCTCTGGGCCAGAAGTGTCCTGGCAGACGACTGCTAATTTCTTTTGTACCATTTTAGTTTATTGCCTGCCTGGCTGCTGTCAGACGCTTCGTATACGCAACGCATTTAAAACACCCACACAAAGTGTGTGTGTGTGTGTACTGTTGTGTGTGTGCTGTTGTGTGTATGGTTTTTACCTAATTAGAAATGCAGTTGCCGTAATTGGTAACTGCAGCGATAGCAGATTTTTTGTTGAGTGCCTGGCCTTGTTCAAAAATAATGCTGATGTCCCACTGAACAGATTATTTGAGAGCACGGCGAAAGTTGCCCCCATTTTGAGAAGTGGGCGTCTCAAATGCCAACTCTTATCTCTTTAGCAAAATGTGTGTTAAATGCCAAACTCTTATTTATTCCACAAAAGTCGCTGTAAATGACAACTCTTCAACTAGTGGCACCAATTGGCAGCGGAGTTGGTTTGCATTTAGCCAACTGGCTTATAGACAGACAGCAAAGCCTATTCCGAGCTCCCTGCTTAAGCAGTGCCTTCAGTCTTTGTTTGCTGAGAACCTTATCTCAATAGCCAAGTGCCTCATGCCAAATACACACCCATTTCGCAACACACCGCACACACACCGCACACACACCGCACACACTTCGCGCACTTAGTCACTTCACTTCACGCTCGGCGCAGGCATTTCTGATGCAAATATCTTGGGGCATGTTTTGACAGGGCACCGACTCTATCGCTGCTGCAACTGACAGGCCTTTGCTGTGTGCCCAGTCGCACTGGCACTCCCAATCCCAATCGCCATCTAAGTCACGACAGCCACCTTATCGCACAGTGAAACCAGCCTCGCCAATTGAGCTGTGAAATCCGTTGAAAAAAATTACATTATCTCCATTATATTAAATTTTCTTAAAAAATCTTAAAAATAATCAGCGTTCTAATTTCTTAATTTCTATATTATCAATATGCTAAAATCAGTTCTTGATTCAGCTTGAATTAGGTCTTGAATTAATTAATTTATAAATTATTAAAAATCTTAATTAATTTATGAATTATTAAAAATCTTACCTAAAAGTGTCAAATAGTTGATTTAACTTAAGTGTTAAATTGAAAATTAGTCAAACTTAGTTTTAATGTTTAGTTTTTATTTTATTTTTTCACGTGTGCTAAAAGAATTGACAAAATCAACACGAAATATTAAAAAAATTATAATAAAATAAATTTGATATTTTAGTGAATATGTACGCCAAATTTAAATAAAAACATGTTCCAAACATAAAGTTTTTTTTATTTAAATAATTTATATAAATAGTTAATTGAACTATTTTTTTAATAAATTTTTTTTATTTTCTGAGCAAATATTTTAGCATTGCGTAATATTAAAAATTTATTTACAGACTGTGGTTCCACTGTGCGGTGTAGCCATAATTTCAACAACCTCAGCGAATCTGACATCTCAGCGTATCTGACACAAAGTGTGAATCTAAAACTGAGTTTTAGTTTGTGCCTGAATCGGAGTCAGAATCGAAGTCTGAATGCCAACAGCGTCTCTTGGATAAATGTAGCCAGCTGGCAAGGAGTGGCATGAATTGTTCAATTTGTGTCCAGGAATTGGGAAACTTTAAGGAAACACTTATACGCCCTATAAATGATTATCGTGTTCACTCAAGTGCCATCGTCATCAATCAAATGTGAGTTAAGAAGTATTTCGAGAATATTAGTAAGTGGCGATAAACAAGTGCAGTTTTGCGAAACGTTAGCAATTCCGATTCAGATTCCGATTGGGTATTCTCAATTTTAGGGTTTGCGTATAAAATTATGTTAATGAATTGCCTTCAGTTTTGCTCCCGATTGCGATTACATTTTGCACGCCGTCGCGCCATCAATCAATCAATCAATTTCACCCTGGTCTCAAGTCGCCTTATCGGGCAAGCTGCCCGCCATCTGCCACCCGCATGATATCTGTCAGCAGCAGAAAAAAAAAACAGATAGATATATATTAATATATTAATATATTCATTTAACAAGTTAGACCGGTTAAATTAGGTACACCAAGGATTAAATACTCCTGCGAAATGGCGCCAAGCTGCCGATATCTAAATTTGGCCATAAATCTGCCAGATTATTGCTTCAGCAGTCAAATGAATAATGTTTCTGTCCAGTAGAAAAATTGAAGTTTCCAAGTCTGCCAAACTGAGGAAATAGTCTTTGTGGAGTTAAAGATGCTTGTCTATGGCAAATAAAAAAAGTCAACTTTATAATTTCAAATAAGCCCAGAATTATCGTGTGAATGCGCGAAAAAAAAGCGAGAAATATAATTCAAAAAGTTTAATTGGCGTCTGTTGTCGATACCACCATGCCCCCAATTTATCCAGCTATCAGAGAATTTTTGGCGCTCCACCAGTCACATGGAAATCAGAGCATTTTCAGCAGGCATCATCAATTTGAAAGCAATTCGCGGCCACTTTTGAAAAGTTGTCTCGCATTTGGTACGCTCCGGCAAATCAAGTGAACAACCCGCGGCGTTAACAAAATAGCCTCGACCAACCCCCCCCTTCTCCCCACCCCAAACTTACAGGTATTCGACACTCGCATTTGACTATGTGCAGCTTGCAGCAGTAACACGGAGCGAATACATGATTTTTCACGTACTTGCACAAATTTTTCAATTCGAATCCCACTTTGGCCAGCTGCTCAGGCACGTAGATCTCTGTGGAGCATGGCCAAACGCCAAGGTCCATATCCATATGAGTAACTTGTGCATTCAGTTTTTATGAACTGAGTTGTTTGGCCAAACTGATGGACTACATTTTAATCAATGATTTCTTCAGGATTTCACTCTGCGTTTTAAATGAATTGGCATTCCCAATAAAAGAATTGAAGGCTGTAAATTAATAAAATGGGTAAAGTGAGTATTTAAAACAATTAAATTAACAAATTACTTAAAAGTTATATTTTATTTTTTATAAAAGTATCAGATAATTGGCTTATTAAGTTATTATTATTATTATAATTATTAAATTGGGGTTTTTCTGCACTGCAACCTATTAGATCTATTGTGCCCCCTTCTGAGCTGATAGCTCCTCCATCAACCCCAGTTCCTGCACGAATGCAAGAATCTTTGATGAGTCGAGGGATTCTATGTCATTGACATTCATAACATGCATACCTAGGATAATGCATTTTTTCCTGGTTAGGGCGATACATTCTGTTAGGATGTGAGTTGAGGACTCCTTCTCAACTTCACAAAACCCACACTGATTGTTGCTATAGATAACCATTTTGGACAGGTGGCTTTTTAGTCTACAATTTCCTGTCAGTAGACCGACAAGTATCCTTAGCCTATTCCTGCCCATGGAAATTACTTGCTTAAAACATTTATTATTATGGCCTGTCGGAAGCCTGATGTCTCCTTTCCAGCTCCGTAGTCTCCTTTGTCTGTCTTCATTTGTGTGTTGCAGCCATATTGTGTGCCACAAAACGGTTCTGGCCCTCTCTGCACGCATTCCAGCCAGCTCCTGCGCCGCTTCGTTCCCTGAGGCTAATTAAGTTAAATGCATGAAAATATGAAATTCTGTCAACTGTTTTTATGCTAAAAAATCATAATTCCAGCAATGACAGCTTAATCTATTAGTTATGTTATTTTTAAAAAATATATAGAATACATTTTTTAAGTAAATGCTTTCAATGAAGCCAATTAATAATGCGGACACATTTCAAATTGAATGCCACTCAGTGAGTCCATTTAGGGTTTAGTTGCCACATAAAAGCAACACACAAATGCCATCAAATTAATAATTTAAAAGAGACAAGCAAATGCGCATTTCGCGCAGTGCAGCTGCAAATGATGGACAACCACAAAGATGAATTTTACCTGAACAGGAAATTAGCGAAAAATGAAATGCATGTCAATTATTTGTGTTCAAAGAAAAGTGATTCTGTCAAATGCCATTTGTATACCCTGCACCCAAAATGGAAATGTTTCAAATGGCTATATTGGCTGTAAATAATATATAATAATAATATATATATAGTATATAATATATATAATATCATGATTTGCTGTCAAGTCGATGTAGCCGATTAAAATTAATTTACTTGTTTTAAACAGTTCAAAATTTGGATAGTTATTAATTAATATTATATAAATTTATCATTTTATTGTTCAACTGTTAAAATTTCATTTTTACACAGAGGAAAAAAAAATTTTTAAAACGGATATTTGGCAACTAAACTAGAATATTTCTAGCAAATTGTTTTTCATTATTAAACAAAAACAATCGATAACTATTTTGATATAAATCGAAATGTGCACAGAAAAAGTTCAGGCTGCAAGGGTATGGAATATTCGGTGTATATTTGCATATGCACAAATAAGTCGATGCTTTGATAAGTAACGGAATATGTTGCTCGAAAGTGCATTTGTTACAAAGCGGAATTTTTGAACATGTTTGACAGGCGGAGAACTGTCACATTGGTTTTGAAAGGAATGCTTTGCGCCACAGTTCCGGTTTCTGGTGGAGACAAACCTGGTGAAAGGAATGGAATGCTTTGCGTCACAATTCCGGTTTCTGGGGGAGACAAACGGTTGATGTTTTGGCGGAAATTCATAATCTGGGATGAGTACGTGCTGTCATTTGTTTCTGGGCAAAGGATTCCTTATGGTAATCAGCATTTGCATTCCTTTTGCATGCAGCAATTTGAGGCAGGTGCTCGCCACAGTGCGATTGCTAGTTGCTAGTAGAGGGGGAGTGGGGGGGGGGGAGGGGGTGTGTGCCAGTGGAGTGGCCATAAGTAAGTCTCTGTGCAAAATGTGGCTGTTGATTTAACTGGTGCAGAAAATCAAAGGCGCTTCATCAGTGTCATTAATTTGATTTGTGTTGATTCACAAGCAACCAGCAACAACAACAACAACAACAACAACAACAATAACAGCCCGAAGCAGCAGGACAACTTTTGCTGAATCAACTTCATGAATAATGCAACAACGAGAAGGACACGCACACATTCTATATAAACGGTGGGTGGCTGAGGGAGGGTAAATGTGTGTGTGTGTGCTGTGGAGGGGGGAGAGGTGGGGTGGGGGGGTTTATAGAGGCGACTATTGAGTTTTGTCGCTTATTGCCGTGCACTCGTCTAAGTATCGCCATCTCTATTCAGCAAATGTGGCACATCTGTTGCGATCCTCCACTTCTGCTGCCGTCTTCTGTAATGCAATTACGCAATTTATGAAATTACAATGGCAAAGTGACTTTAGCTACAATTTTCGTTAGAGCGATACACGCAACACGCCACACATAGTGAGGCAGAGAAGGACCCACATGCAACATGCACACAACGGAAATTGCGACTAATAAATATATATATATATACTTATATATGTGTGTGTGTATGGCCCCCAGGGCGGATATTGATGATGGTGAAAGTTGGTAGACAAGCAGCATTTGATGATGTTGTTGCTTGTTGCTTGTTGGTTGTTGCCTGCTGCCTGCTGGTTTCTGCTCAGCTTTGATGAAGCATTTCCATCTGCTTGCACTTGACGTGCCACTGACATATCAATCGAATTATCAGTTATGCAAACTGTCAATTTTGTTGCAAACATCTTTCGTAGAAAATATCAAATGGCAACTCAAATTGCCAATTTGTTGCGTAACAAACTTAATATGCTACTTAATGTTGTTACAACATATAAATATTTAAACATAATTGGATCTTTATGTGTGCTTTGCCATACATTTAGATAAACAATATATATATATATATTTATTCAGGCTAGTTCAATCTTGATTGATTCAAGTACAAGTAAGAACAAATTGTGTTGCAGGACACTGTGGCTGCACTGCTGTTGCCAAAACTATGCTTAAGATACACAATAAACAAGAACAAAAACAGAAGCAACAATTTTGAGACAATGTAACAAAAAATGTTGCATACTTTTATGCGCATTTCTTATTCACATTTCTTACACTCGGAAAAAACGAAAAGCAGGCTGCTTATAGACTGTCCAAAATAAACTGTCTGCTTTTCAGCTCTTTAGAAATATTTGTAAAATTTAGAATACAAAAAAATTCAAGATTAAATTGACGAATAAAAAGGCTTTTCGATTTGGTATTTGTATTTGTATTCGAGTGTTGTGAGTGCAATTAATGTGAGGAAGAACGTGCCACATTGAATTTCTATGGGGGGGCCAACTGATCTTTGTGCAGCCGTGTTAAGCCGTCAAGCCAAGCCATCTGCCCCGTGTGGCATAAACATAAAAAGCAGCTTAACACTTATTTTGCACTGGCAACGATTCGCACGCGTCGAGCTTCGTTTTTATTACGACTGGTCGCATTAGGTAAGTAAGCAGATTTTGACTTATATATATATATATATATATATGTATACCTTTATATATGTACATTATTGTCTGCCCTGTGGACAGTCTACAGGTCAGACACACACACACACACACACACACACAGACGCATATGTTGTGCTGATACTTTGATTGCTGCAAAACGAGATCGTTAAATCAAAACAACGGATTTGGGAACGTGTTGGCCGCTTACCATGATAAATGGCCAGGGCCAAGGACATGACCAAGGCAGTGTGCGGAGATGCAGACGTGTCCCTCAGCTATACATATACATATATACATATGTATATATGTTGTGCCATTTATTCAGTCTGCATTTGATTGGCATTTGGCATAATTGTATGTTAATATCGAGGCGTTCAAGTGGCTCAACAGCTGTCACAATAACGTCGCCCAAACTGGCACACACACACACACACACACATGCATAGATAAAGCTTAGTGGTGTTGTCATAGGCGCTTATGAGCTTGACCTTGACATTGTCACTGAAAGCGCTGATAAACTAAGTCCTAATCCACTGGCATTATTTACATTTGGCACTTTGGCAGACGGGCAACACACACAAGCACACACACAGGCACACACACACACACATGCAGTAAGACAAAGGCGAATCGAGTATTTGGAACAATGAAAAGCCAAAAACCAAGTAAAAATTTCCCCAAATAGGATTGCTTGGTCAGTGGAATACCCTATTGCCACAAGCCAAACCAAAATTGAATTTATTTATTTATTTTTCCTCTTTTTATTACTAATCAAATTGCGTTCAATAACAAAAAAAATAGTAAAAGTTAACTGCAAATGAGCTATTAGACATAAACTTCTCAAGTTTCCTATTTATTATGGCTAAGCTAATATGGCACAAATGACTTGTTAGCAGCCCATAAACTTAATCCCAGACAAGCGAATAAAAGTATTTTTTATATGCTTTTTTGTCTGTTAGCCATGTACGCAAGCTGTTAAAATATTATATTTTTGTTGCACGCCTTTAAAGACCCCTTTTGCTCATTTACGTATAAGTCAACCAAATTCGAAGTAGTCAGCAATGTGAAAAAGGAAATTGTATTTTTCTTTAACTGCTTAAAGCAGTCAGAAAACGACTTGTGCAATGGGAAACGGAAACTATTTTTTCCAGCCCTAAAATATAATTTAATAAATGTTTACAATTCTGCTTATGAATGTAAATTACTCACAAAAATTTATTATATTTTTGGTTTACTATATTCCTCTCTCAACTTATCAATTAATTTATTTATAATAGGTTTTAAATAAAAAAAAAGTAAGGCTTTTTATATCTTTGTCGAAAGTATTTTAATTGTTTCGTGAATATACATGTGGATTATCGGATAATATATATATATATAACGGTTAGTCGATAGATTCTAGTAAAAAACATTTTAGTTTTTTAATTTAGATCAAACTATTTTTGATAGAAAAAAAACCGTAGCTATTTAAATTTGCTGTGAAATATTGAAAGTGGGCAAATGGAATCGGGTGTGCAAGGATATGTTATCCTTGATTTGTTGGATGTAGCCGATATTATTTGTCATCTAGTCAATCGATTGAAGCGAATTAAATCATATCAACAATGCTTATTCAGTAGTTGATCTGAATTGCAATTTTGGTTTATTTGTGTGTTTACTTTGCCTTTATCCTGGGGCTGGGCAACTTGACGGTAAGTTGACAATTGGCCCTGGTAGTGACCCTATTGGCAGCATTAGCCACGCTTATTGGCGTACATCAGATTTAATGGATTCACTCAGCCAGCCAGTTAGCTTCCTGTGCAGCTGAGCATCTCCTTTAATGTTGCACAATGTCCACAAAATGGCTTTAAAAAGTAACCCAATTTGTGGCAACTGACTGCGGCCACTCTGCCACTCACACTCACTTCAGTTAACAGGCTGGTTGTTGGCATTTGTGCTGACAACCAGACGCAGCTCAGATGTGTCTCAACACGACACGAGTTGTGGTGAGGAGTGGCAAAGGGGAGGGGAAGGGAGGCAAGGCGAGGTGAGACGATATTGTGGGCGTTGCAATGTGTTTGTTTCATAGATTCATACGCTCTGCAAGTACCCAACATATTTTGTTCCATCAATCAACTTTCCAATTGAGATATGACGTTTTGCGAAAAACAGTAGGTACAGTAGCCACTCGCATATCAAGACTGTAGACAAAGCACATTCGATTTAAACCATTTGTTAATTTACAAGAAATATCATAGAAATTCAAAAAAAAATATATTAAATATGTACAAAAATTTGCCAATCACTGAAAACGCATTTATTGCCAAATACTTATTGGCAATGTCAAAAATGCAACAGCATTTGGCATTCGAATTGGCAAAAAGTGTCAGTTCACCTTTTGAGTTGGCAAGCAATTTCTGCTTAGATTTCCAATTGGCAGTTGTGTCCAAAGCGCACCCTCTGCCACCGACACACTTCTACACAAAAAACATACATGCCACAAGAAGTAAATAAAAAAAATAAATATATAAAATGGAAAGGAAAGGAAAAAAATCATATTAAAGAAAAATACCAAAATGAAGTTGTCCCATGTTCCAGGACTGATGCTGATGATGACATGTCGTCGTTGTTGTCGTTGATTTCAAATTTTAGTTGAAAAACCGAACAATTTGGTGGCAGGACTTAAAGCGTCGCTTTGCCCTTCGCCCGCCTTCACATGTCGCCCCTTGTGCTTGCCACTAAGTTGTGAAACAGAGACACAGGCCACGTGCCACGTGCCGAGCCGACTCGAGTCGGGCCGAGTCGAGCCGCTCACACGTCAAATTATGCTAATCAGGTGGCACGAGCTACGAGCAGGCGTGGCAGTGGCGTCTAACGCCGCATAATCGATTGCTTCTTCGTGAAAATGAAAAGCGCATAGAAAATGAATTTATTTTGACACCCCCCCCCCCCCCCCCACCAACCAACTCAGTAATTGGAGTGTAGCCAAGGACACCAGCCTGGTGTGAAGGATGTGACCGCAGCCAGAGCCAAAAACAATTTTGGCACCCTGCCCCCGATTATGATATGGAGCAAAAAGAATGGAAAACGGCAACTACACAACAAATCTTAAATGCTTTCTGCCCCAAATGCGGCAGGTTGCCGAGCATCGAGAATGTTCGCTTTAGCGTTATCCCAATGCAAATTACATTTATTATTTTTAAATTATATTTAAATATATTAATACAAAAAAAAAAGCCAGCAAATCTGAGCAATATCAAGTCCAATTCCGATTAAAGCTTTACTGTTTTAATAGTAATCGACCAAAATTGATGTTTACAACTTTCCTTTTTATACCAACTGATTTTGCACAAAAAAAAAAATGTCTTTGTTGAACTACAAAGCATATTTCTAAAAATTCTATAATTTTAAAAAATTATGTCTAATTTCTATGGTATTTTTTTTTTTGGCTATTTAAAATGATTGAGCAGTTTTATTGTATCGGAGAGAAATAAATTTTGGTCAATCTTATCTATCTTCAGCTTAATATACAAACCTCATCTCAGCCGATGGTTCTTATGGCAGCTATATGTCCTAGTGGTCCAATCCAAACTAAAAAAAAAAAAAAAAAAAAAAAATATCAATATTTAAAATTGTTTAATTAATGTATGAAAAATATGAGGACAACCGGAAAAGGCAATGTCGACTCTAATTGCGTTTGCACATTGAAGCCAAATCAATCATCAATATTAATTAATTTTCCAAAAATTGGAAATTGAAAATCTTTTGGTTGACCACATGCTGGCTTCGATTAATAGATGTGGTATTTGGGCGAGTGTCAGGAAACGCACACAATTACACACACACACAGTCATAGATGGACTGCGTTGAAAGAGTGTATAATAAAAGCGAAATATATCAGGGGAATTGACTGCATTTTGAATGCAGCACACAACAATGGCAACTATGTCCAAGAGCAGCGCCAAAAGCAACAATGGCAACAATGCTCATAAACATCAATTTGTGCGAAACCAGCCGCAGATAAAGCATGAAAATGTCATTACAATGCTTCATCAAGCATTGCATTGATGAAGTTGGCGAAGGGGGAGGAAGGGGAGTTGCCACAGGCAAAGCAGGGTAGCTGCCACGTACCATGTAAATTGATAGTGTCATCAGTTTTGAACAGTCGCCGTTGTTGCCCTTGTGAATGCTCCATCTCCATCTCCATTTCCATCTCCATCTCAAATGCTCAAATGTTGGCAAATGTTGAATTGTGCATTTTGAATGACAAACTGGTTCTGGCGGGCGATTTTGGAAGCAAAAATCTTGCGATGAATTGAGTGGAACAGCCAGGAAATTGTAAAAAAAAAAAATCATATATTTATTAGATTTAATGCTCAATTGAAACGAGCAAAACATAGGTAAATATAATGTGGGAAACATGGCTGAAAATACTACAATTTTTCTGGCTTTAAGTGTGCTGGACAAATATGAGTGTTCCGCTGTTGTCCAGTCCAAGTGCTTAGTCAACCCACCTGTCCTTTCACTTTTATCTTATCTGTTCATCTGCTCGTTGCCCTGCAGATATGCAGTTGATTAATAAGCCTTGGCAAGAGGGGCAAGGGGAACGGCTGTCGGCGCTATTTAAAGTTGGCACTTTAGGTAATTACTTAATGCAAATAAAGCCCTTGGGCGTCATACACTTGATACACAAAAAAAAAACACATCGACTTTTAGGATGAGCAGCGGGGGAGTTGGGGGGGGGGGGGGTAAGCGAAAGTTTACATCAGTCAACAGCCGGCGGCTAATCGCCACCAGCCCCCAAGTTTGTTATCCAAACTCTGGCAATGAATGGCAATAATCACAGCAAACTATTTGGCAACTCCCCAATTTGCCAGATCCGCAACCAACTGCTGAACCACCCCGCCACCCACCGCACCATCTTTAAGATGCTGAGTAATGATTCAGGCAACAACTAATAAATAATAATAAAAATACACACAAACAATCAGCTTTACATGCCGAATACCAGATACCCTCACAGACTCAACCTAAAATTTGTATTTGTATTACTTAATTGGGAATCAGACATTTTTAATATCTATTTCGATATATATAAAGCAAATGAAGCAACAGTTTCAATATATTGAATACTACTAAATATCGATACTATATATATATATATATATATACTCTACTTACACAACTTGTAACATTTTAATAGAAAATTTGTGTAAGAGTATAAAAATCAAGCAAAAACAAATTTCAAACATTTAATGTAAAAATGGAGTCGGCTACGGGAGCTGTGAGTGAATGTGAGGAATATGGGATACACTCTATATATATAGTGGAAGACTTATGCTATGTGCCCGACTTGGGCTGGCGACACGTCAACGGCAGCGCCCCTTGCCCCATTTGGTGGCATTTATATGTGTCAGCATGTCGGGACTATCATCAATCACTTTTGAGTTATTTGTCAGTTGGGGTTTCTCCACGTTGCTTGTGGCTAGGTAAGTTTGGGGGGAAAGAGTACGCAAAATTGGACTATGTACTTCAACATCCAGAGAACTGACATTTATGAGCTGCCACTAGCCACTGAGGCACAAACCCTTAACAGACAACACGTCAAAAACAAACCCTGCAACTGCACTCAAAAAAAAAAAAATTAAATAAATAAACCTTTAAAAATTGGCCTAAAAACTTGTTAAGTTTTTGTAAATAATTTTATAATTTACAAAATTTAATTTCTTCAATTTAGAAACACTTTCTCCCAAACGAAATATTAATTTTTTTTACTGAACTTTGAAAAATTACCTTATGAATTTGATAATAAAATATAGTCCGATTTTGTTCAAAATGTTAATGGTTGCAGTGGCTGCAGCCGAGTCCTTAAAATTGTAAACCATATGTGTGTTTTGGCCATTTGTCTTGCTTAACTGAAAAAGGCAGGGCTATTTGTGGCAACAATGTGGCATCCTTAAGCCGATGTCATTCCCAGCATTTGTCACGACTTCCTTTTATTTATGCTTTGGGGCTATTTTGGGCAGCACACTAAGTTAACAAATTACACAATATTTATTTATTATTGTTTATTTTACTGTTTGTTATTATTATAATTTGGGCATTGAAGTGTTCATGTGATTGTTTGTCTTACAAATTAGGACAGCAAAGACAAACACAACAAAATAAATAAGTCAAGAAATTTTGTGTAACTTTTAAATGTATGCAGATACACGCAACACACACACGCAACACACACACATCACACACGCATACACACAATGTTTTCTCTCTTTACATATGGAAATGAGTTTGTGTCTTTTTTTTTTAGTTAACTTATTTAGATGTTTTTCTTTAAAATTATCCTCTTTTTTGATCTATTTACTTTTGCCGGCCATGGCCATCGAAAATCCAATTAAAAAAGTGAAATTGAAAAACTATCAAAAGTCATTAATGTTACAATATATTTTGACATTTTGATGGGCAGTACTAAAAATATTTTCCATAATGTTTAAATAAGGTTTGGCGACTTTCAGATGCCTAGCCTGGCATTAAGTCAATTTGCAAGTCGATTTGGGCAGTTCTTCTTAGTTTTATAAAAAATTTAGTATTTATTTATTTATTTGTTTAGCAAAAGAATCGAGATTATGTTTTCTATAGCTTAGACTTTGTCTAACCGTGACTTTTCAATTACTTTGTATACTTTTTGCAGAGGGTCTGTCTCCAATTCTTGACCAAAATTGCTAGTCGAGTCGACCTGTCTACATAAATTTGATAGTGGAAGGGTATACAATGTACGGCCAAAGATTGCTGCAATTTCTTGTTATTTTATATTGTTTGCATATAAATTACGTTTTCAGCTGACTGAACTTATGCACAAAATGCAAGCAAACTTTGTTTTCATTCCGTTCTTTTTTTTATCCAGCAAATTACATGTTCAAATGCACAACAGTTTTTTTAATTCGAATGCACTTGAAAAAATAAATAGCAATTGCACTTGCCCCAACTACAACACTGAACTTTAATTACAGACTTTCATCTCGCTTTTTAGTTCTGGCTTTTTAATGAGATCCTTGCTAAATATTCTATTATTTGTCTCAAATATAAACCTGTAAAAAAACCCCTTTTAAATACATTAAGTTTTACGAATTTATTGTGGTTTCACATAATAACAAAATGTGAATAGTAATGTAAAAATTATAGAACATTTGAAGCTGACTTTTTAGATTGTGCCAAATGAATATTTATTGTTGGCGAAGCTCTTTTCTCAGTTTAATTTATTTGAACTTCAAAATTAGCTGGTTTCTGTTGGCAACAATTTGAGACCCACGTGTATAAATTATATAAATATAAATTATGATAACTGTGGGGGGGGGTGAATATATTGTTAAACATCTTCAATTAAGTTGACATTTTCACATTTCAGCATTGACGTCATCGCATTCGATTCATTGCGTTCTGTGCGCCAGTGTTGGATAATTCGCATTTAATTAGTGTAATGATTCTGGGAACCAAGTTGTTGGCAGCTGCCTCGTGTCCTCAACTCATTTGCAACTAATTAAATTTTTGCAACAATTTGTCAGCAAGTTGCCACAGTCGGGTCAACAGTAGCCTGGCAACTTTTCATTCCAGCTCATTTCTCAACACCAGCAATTGCTTTGGATTCTACCCCACCGCTTCTTCAGGTGCCTCCCCCAGCATCCCCAAGCAGCTCATCTAATTTTATTTCCGCTACTGTAGTTTTTAGCCATTTTGCAGTTGTTGTGCTTACAGGAAATTAATCTGCAGACACTATCCGGCAGATTCCCTTTTTTTTTGACATACCCTATATCAATAAATATCTGAATTCAAAGTGGGTAGCATAAAATTGTGCAAAGGAATTTCTTTTTAGTTCATTTAATATTATTATTATTTTTTTTTCATAGCAGAAATAATAGCATTTTTACGTTCAAAAATTGTATGTAAAATTATTTTCAAGTAACATGTAAAGTTTTTTATTTTGTTAACTAAAACTTAAGTTTAGTATTAAAATCGAGTAAAAATGGTTAGCAATGGGTATTTGTTAGTGAAAAACTAACGTGTCCTTTTCCTATTTTTTTTTTATGTGGACTGCAGACGACGCCGACGGCGCATCTTTTGGCCTTTGATGGTTGCCTCAATTTCCGTAGGGCAGAGCATTTTATAATTATGTGTTTGTGGTTAGGGGAGGGAGGGGAGGGAGATGGATGGACTTCAGTTAAACCGTTCTTATCTTGTGTTTGCATGTGTCCTTTTTTTTTTTTTAGTATGTGCTCATGTTTTTTTGGCATAATTTACTTCAATTGTGACATGTGCACAAAATACGAATAGTTGAACAATTTTAATAATTGCAGCACACACGAAATGGAAGTGTGGCTAATTTACATATCAAATTTATTAATACAAAAAATATATATATATATTTATATGCAGCAGTTGTTGTTCAATTACAAGTGTAAAACATAAATGATAATGGACTCTACTCAGTTGGCTGCCATCTTATTGAACTGACACAAATTGTATCCAATTTGATACCAGGAAAAATCATATAAAATCAAAATCGAAAATTTATTCGAGTGGATTAAATTACATATGCAGAAATTATGATAGGGAACAATGTAATTAGTTGGCTCAGTAGAGTGGAAGCCACATCGACTCCATTCCATTCCAGATCAGGCAACGAAATAATAGATACGTAACAATTTCAACAAGCTGGGGCAAGTTAAATAATATTGTTCAACTATCTTAAAACCATGACAACATACACAAAAAAAAAAAATAAAAATAAATACAAGCATCTATTGTGGAAAGCGTCCAATCTCAATCTCAGCCACTCGACGTTGCTAGCCCCGTCTCAATGAGCTTTAGCTCCAACAAAATTAGCAGCACTTGCCCAGTAAGCTCATCTTGCAACAACAATGTGGGACAGGGGCACGGGTCGGGATCAGAATGACAACTGTTCTTAACCCACACGGACGCTGCGGACTACAGACTGCACTCAGAAAAAAAACAAACTGAATCTTCGTAATTTAATTTGCTAAAATCTTAATAATTTTTGGCATTTTTTAGAGGCTATCATTTTTTTTTATTTCAATGTGTAATTCTTATATTAAAACAATTCTCACAAAACAAAGCGATTTTTATGATATTTTTCTCCAAGTGCACTTAATACTGACTATTAGAGAGTGGTGCCACCGGATGTTGCTTGTCGTTTTATTCCTCTGCTAAGTATAAGCCACGCCCAAACGCTCACTTCCAGCAGCGTGCACATATTAAAATATATTCTTTGTGTCTGCCGCGAGACTGGACCAGCGCAGGGGGGGGCAGAGAAGCGGCAGAGAAGCGGCAGAGATGCGGCTGCGGATAAGGCTGCATGTAGATATATAGGGGAGATACTGCAGTTTCGTGTGGGCTTATTTACTTGCCCCCAGCTTAGACACTCACCTGCCGCAGTTGCCACACTGCAGGATTAGCTGACTTTGACCAAAACCACAATTAACAATAATTATCAACGAAAAATAATAGGCAAGTGCAGAGCTACTGAATACCCTTAACGAAACTGAATAATCAAAATTTATTATTATTTTTCAAAGTCCGAGAAAAAGATTTGGTTACTCGTTTTCTGATGATTATTCGAATAATTTGTACAACGAACTAATTGTTAATTTATAAATAGAAACAAAAAAATGCTTAGCATATGTTCACTTGATTGTTATCGATTGTTTGCAATCGAAAGTTATATTTTCATTTCGATATTTTTTTTTTTTTTTTTGTTTGTTCAATTGGCTTGTGAGCCAGGTTGGGTTTACATTACAGCGTATTGGTGGACGTAGTGACAAAGTTTGCAGCTGCTATTCTCCCACAATCTATTAGGCGTTGCACCTACCTACTTGCAACATCCACGCCCCTTCACGGTCCACCATGCAGACCACACAGCCTGCTAACTGCGCAAATATGAAACTTTCTGTTGCCACTTTGAGTGACAATGCATATTTTGCTTGCTGGTACTGCAGACCACAACTACTGTAATTAAATTAGAAAACATTAGCAGCTAACTGAACTTTAACAGAATTACAGTATTTCAAAATATTTGCAATAGGAGCATCAACATGCAAACTGAGGCCATCGAGGACAAAGCGACCGAACAGGACATGGGCAAAAGCATGATGAGGTTCCAACGTGGTTGGCAAGCGTGAAATTAAATGATGGCACAGACTCACAACAACACACACACTACACACACACTCACACACACACATACACAAACACACACACATAATCGCATGTCGCACAATGTGTTGGAAAATGTAATTCCATACAAAAATTGCCTCGGGGCATGCAATGTGCGAATGTGTTTTGTAATCGAGATATTTTGTTGCACAAAGAACGATGATGGGCCTATTGTGATAATGGGTTCACTTTGATATTTGATTATTTGATGATTTAGGGAGTTGCCGGGCAGTCGCAACAACCGCAGTTGCCACATGTTAATGTCACAGGCAGACGGTCTCAGATTAAGGCCCGAATCAAGCCACTTCTCTGACCATTTCTCCTTTCATATGGCTGGCTCTGAAGTCGACTAGATTACATTTCGCGTTTAATATATAGATTAACATATATATATATATATAACGATATTTATAGCCGATTGCCGTTAAATACTTTATCATTTTTTTTCCTTCAGAATTGGCAATGGCACTGAAAAGTAGGTCGCAGATGGAGTAACTTTTAATGCAACACTCAATTTTTGATTTATGATATTACTATGTGTGTGCGTGTGTGTGTGTGTGTGTGTGTGTTTGTGGGGCACACACTCGTAAGTGACTCGGCAAATTGACAAAAATTGCATACATATTTCGAAATGAAAATATCACCGAGAATCAGAAAAAGCAGTGCAACAAAGAAGGAGTTCCACTCAAGCAAATGCCATTCCTGCCTGTGGCTTGGTCCAAGGATTTCGTCCTTATGTAGTCCCCAAAATGTATTTCATTACGCATTACAAATTACACATACGACACGTTGCCAGGGCAACCAGAACAACAACGTTGAGAACGATGACAATAACCATAAAAGTTTTTTTTTTTTTTTTTTTTTGTTGCAAATTGCTTGCAGCATCTACGCAAGCCTAAAACATTTATTTGCAACTTTGTGGGGCAGTTTAATATGGAATGTGAACAATTTTGCCAGCGTTGACAAATTGATTTTGTTGTGTAAAAAAAAGCCCATAAAAACCGAATTGGTAAATTAATTAAAATACTTTCGCATATTAACTCAATTGAGTTTTTTTTGCCAGCCTTGTCAATGTTGCCATTTGCCATTTGCCATTCCGTTTGATGTGTTGTGCCTAAAGATAATTATTGTTGTTTTTATGGTGACACTCGTGTTGCATGAATAATGGATTTGCGCTACGCAGTCACAGATTATCTCACATCGATGCCACAATTACATCGTCAATCACATTTTCATTTCATCTATTTGGCTCTTGTTGCGTATCAGAAAGATGTTTCCAATAGTCATAAACATGCACATTATCAACAGGGCCTCACACAGGACTCACGGCCACGCCCCATATACGCCCCCTTACATGGACGAAAAACATATTTTCTAGAAGCGCAGCTAATTTACGCTCGCAGGCAACGTATTATTAAGGCTAATTATGTTGATTCATAACATGGAAACATCTTTTGCCACCCCTTTTGCAACATGTTGCGTGTGACACAGTAGAAGCAAAATGCTAACCCCGCAACCCCTTTTCGTTGTTTATGCCAAGTTGGCAACATGGTCCTGGCCGGGCGAACTACAAAATACAAACTGAAACGCAGGTATCGAAATGGAAATGGATTTGATTTTAATCATGGTCCAAACAAATTACAGAATTTGTGCCCCGCATTTTACATTGCCAATATCGATGCCAATATCTTTGTTGTAACTTATGCCTCATAAATCATTGCCACATTAAGTTTTGTACTTATGCAGAGAGCGAACCCAAATATTGAAGGGCCAACATTGTGTGGCATGCCGCACACTTTGCAACCCGGGCAAAAGGTAATATACATAAAAGATCAATGGGAACATCTTAAATATACCCTTTAAGGGCAAAGGCAAAGTGTAACCAAGTTGTTCAAGAAAAAAAAAACAACCACAATTTTCGCAAAGCCAATTGATGAACAAAATTACAAGTCATGGTATTTTCCAGGCTTGCCAAAAAACAATTATAAAATATGAGATATAAGAAATAATACTCAATAAATTCAGCGTTAGCTGGCAGATTGTTAAAAAATGAACCGCATTTAAATAAAGTTGGTTTTTTTTTAAAAAAAAAAGGTAGCTAACCAGATGCTACACACACGTCAAATAAGCCACTTTAAATAAATATTTGGTATGGGTTCGAAATGTGCCCTGCTGTGTTCAATTCTTTTTAGCTATATAAGGCTAATATTTTGAATAATTTTCCAACTTCGACTTGCTTGATTTGGCTCACGTTATACGGTTGTGAATACACAACTCATTCAAAGTGTTGACCCGGCACAGGTGTGTATGGAATCAGTCCATTCATGCTCCGAGTGCAAAATTGCAAAAGCACAACAGGACAACAGTTGGAAAAGTGCATCATTTAAGTGGCAAGCGCAATGAATTATTTTCTTGAGAAGTAGTCATCGAAGCAGATAAAATGGTTCATTGAGAATGGGATATGCATTAATAATGGATGCACAAGGCGTATGAGCAATATTTACAGCTAGGTCCAAAGAGACTTCAATTGCAATTGATTTTTGGTCGGTTGATTTGGGTTTTTCGCAATTTGTAGTAACTGTACAAATATGTTTGGCAATGCACAATTCACAAAGCTTATGAAAATAAATCTTTGGCAGGTGCTTCAGATTGCCAACCAAATCTTTGCTGACACTTGAGAAGAGAAATGCCCAACTGGAATTCTCATCAAGTGATTGTCGACCACGTTCGAGTGCACAAAAATGCAATTATGAGGCCAGTGGTAACAGAATGCGATTTCAATCTCTCTGGCCGGGATTGGCATTTGTCCATGGGCCATGTTCAACGACGACAACTCGTTGCTTAGAAAACTGCCTCGCAAAGGGACGTTTCGTGGGAAATGTTCGTGTGTTGAAAATATATAATTGAAATTTTATAAATTACTTTATCTAAAGATTAACGAAAATATCAAATAAAAATACAATATTAAATTATTTGTATTAATAATTAGGTATTCTTTCCATGTGAAATATATTTGGCATGACTAGCAATTTGTATAGTTATTTTTTCTCTTGTTTTTTTTAATTCTACTATTATGATTTTATTGAAACCATAAAGTGCAAAGCCAACTGGAAACTATTTGTGGCTTTGGAGTCCTTGGAATGAGTTGGCATCTGTCTGTTTGTGGAGCATTTTCTCTGGCAACTGATTGCCAAGCAAAGCACAAGCAATCCAAGCATATTATTCGAGTATTGCAAATATTTCAAAATTAATTCAAAATTAAGGACTGCATTATTTGAAGACGAATGCAAAGCACAAGCAAAGCACAAGCAATCCAAGCATATTATTCGAGTATTGCAAATATGAATTCAAAATGAAAGGCTGAATTATTTGAAGACAAATATGCCATAAATAATTGTACTTTCAATTAAATACAATAAATACCATACGTTTTTTTTTATATATATGAAAAAATTTATTGTTTTTAAATTGGACTTTCAAATGTTTTCAGAAACTAACTTTATATATATAAATTTTTTTTTTTTTTTTATTATTTAGAATAATTTCTCAAGCTCTAATCAAATATTTAATAAACTAGTTAAACTCGATTCAAATTCATATTTATTTATATTTTGTATTTTCTACGGCTTTTGGCAAAGCAACTTGTTGTTTTTGTTACCTTTTGATGGACCGCAGAAGTTGCACAATGCAACTGCAATTGAGAAAGCCGCAAAAGTTGTGCAGACCCACAAATTGTCGGTTAGCTTGCAACAAAATGACGTCATTTGCACATTGTTCCATTCCAAAATGTTGTGGACTCTAAGATGCCCGAAATGACGTCTGAAATTCAGCATCATTCCCAGCTACTAATCAAATGCCAGAAGTATTCAGTAAATTCAGTGAGCAACCACAAATCAAATTTGATTGTTTTGTATGTGTTGCACATTGTGGTTTCAGTTGTTATAATTGTTGTCTTATTGTTTGCTTGTTTTTCCACAAAGTGGGCGTAATTTGGGGCACACATAACCAAAACACCCCATTTTTGATTGGCTGGCTATATATTTAAATTTAAATACATGCTGTACATTTTTCAGTATTATTAAAATTTTCTTTCTTCTTTTTTTTTTTACGACTCTGCCATTTGTCTGCGGTTTGTCTGGGGTTTTTTTTTTTTTTGGGTTGGCGGGCTTTTTGTTTAATTGCAAATGAAATTTTCCATTTGGCACCGTTTTTATATAGTTTATGTTAATGTTTGCTCATTTTGTAATTTGATAATTTGCCCTAATGGTGCCAAGCAAAATATTAATACCTATTAAAACAAATGCAAAACAGTTGAAACTTCCAATTTGCCTCAAATCTGATCAGTTATAATGTTTAATTACTTTTAATAGAAAGCTAATACAAAAAACTTTCAGCTGATTGCATTTATATAATTTCTGTTACATGTTTTGGAACTTTTTTTTTTTGCATATAAATTAATTAATTGAAGGAATGGATAAATATAGTAATTATATCTTGAACATGACAAAAGGTTCAAGTCGATAAATTTAACTACAACCAAATTACGAATGTGCTATTCAAATTAGTGGAATAAGTGAATTGATTAACCAGATCAATAAGGGACAAAGACAGTAAATTACGGCTATAAAACATTTCACAGCTGTTATTGTGTGTGTTGTGTGTGTGTGTGTGTTTGTGTGTGTCTGTGTGCAGCGCATAAGTTCAATTGAAAATTAATTAACGACTGCTGAAAGCAACAAAAAACAATACTCAACGACCTAATTGCCTTTGATTATATACATTTATCGATACTTGGACATTATTATAGGCTTAGCTTACACACACAAGCACACACACACACATACATACAGACACACATTTATATATATACTGATACAGAGATAGACATAAGCCTCGAACAGAATTAAATTGGCATTAAGCAGCGGCAAACAAACAATTTTTGTGGGTCCACTTTTGTACTCGACTTATGTTGCTTCATGGAATTTGGCGTGGGTTGATGGGGATTTGGTTGTCCCTTTTTTTTTGTTTTTTTTTTTTTTTGGGGTAATGGCTGTGGCAGCATAACATGCCACATTGTCGCATTGACTTTTATTTATTTTGTTAGACGCATTTTGAAAAGCCAATAAGCAGCTTCTGATTGATTATCTGTTGCCAACCTTATCAATGTTGTTGTTGTTGTTGTTGTGGCTGTTGTTGCTGCTGTTGTGGTTGTTGGTTACTTTAATGTATAACTTTGCCACTCGCAGAATTTCATACGGCTTTTGCGTTCGGCTTCAATCAATTTTGGTTTGTAAAATAAATGAGGCGTGTGTGGCATTTATTTGGTGTTGCCTACTTTTTGGGGGCGCCTGTCTGTACCGTAAAAAGGCTTAAAATTTATCGGATACTGCCGTTGTTATTGCTTTTCTTTACTTCATCTTCATCTTCTGCTTACATAATACATACCCGTTTTTCTTGGGCCAACTTGCCACGGTGCCGCCATTATAAATAGCACACGTCTAACGTGTGCTCCAAGTGAGGTCGGCCTTATACACTCGCTTGGAGACCGCATGCCAGTGGCAGAGCTGCCACCAAGCCCAAGTTGAGTGGCAGTAGAGTGGAAGGGCACTGCGGCAATGACGACAGCAACAGCGGCCACAAATATAAAATGTGGCAACTGCACTTGGCTGCCACACTCCAACACACAAACGCATTCAAATCCCGACACCCACACACTGCAAAGATTTAAAACCTGAAAGCCACTTTAATAAGAACTTTCAAGTGTTGGTGGCAACCACTGTCAATCACACAACACACCCAGGCTCCATTGCCACAACCACAGAAAATGATTTAACAAAAAAAAAAAAAAAAAATACAGCTTTTCCTATCCCAAAGATGTAGCAATGATAGAGCCAACTTGTTGTGCCCCATCTATTTATTTATTTTTATAACTATTACCCATTTATTTTTATAAGAAAATTAGATCATTAAAATTTATAGTGAAAGTTAGTTATTATCTTCTTCAGTAGCTGTGAGAGGGTAAAACTAATTAAAAATAAAAAATAGAATTTATTTAGCAACTGGGGTCTGAGTATATCCAAGTTGAGCCAACTCAATTTTAACTTACTCTATTTTTCTGCTCCATAATTAAACCCAAATATAGAATGAAACGACAAATAGTGAAATTAAATACACACAATAATTTCCATTCAGACAAAAAACTTTAAGTTTTGGTTTTATTCATAGTTCATCATAGTGTTCATCTAATTTACAGACATTTATAACATTTAGATTTTGAAAATTTGGTTTAAAATAATTACTTGTACACCGATATATCAACATTGAATCTTGAATTTTCTCTTAATATTTATATATATATATATGTGTGTGTGTGTATACATGTATGTATTACTTAGTATCTAGCGAAAAAAAAAAGTACACACTTTTTTTTATATATATATTTTATGAATTATCATTGAATGTATAATTCTTAATATTAATGCAAATAGCGAAGATTGAAACTTATTGTTGTTGCTTCGTCAACTGGAAATTCGTATTATTTCTTGTTGCTCGTTGAAAATATTTGCATGTCATTTAAATCAGTAAACGTTGGGGCTCAAAAGGTTTACAAATTTAAATGATTTTCATATATTTATTTTTTTTACTTTGCTGAGTGTTTAGTTTGAACTTAGTCAAAGTCGTCTTATTGCTAGAGTTTTATATTAATTTTTATTTTGTTTTGTTTTGTTTTGTTTTTGCTTTCACCAACTTTTACAAATGCCGCACAAAAATAAACATTAGAATAGGATCTTATGTGTTGGTTTTTTTTTTGTAAATACTTATGAAATATGTATATTGGTTAATAGGTTTACTTGTGTGTGTTTTTTTTTTTATCTATTTATTTTTCATTAAAACACATACTTAACTAGTCGTATTGTTCCTGTAATTATAATAAATGTATTTATTTCCATACGCCTTTCAATTATATTGGGAATCTCAAATTGGTTGATTAAGTTTATGTAAATATTTTCGTAAATAGCTAAATGTATATTGTAAATTGTTATCAGAGTTTTTGGTTTTATTTGAATAATTTCTTAAATTATTTAGTTTTTTTTTTTTGTATTTTTATTCTTTCAATTTATTAAGTTAGTTACACATATCGGTTATTCAAGTTACTTATCACTTTCGATTTGCAAATTCACTTAACATTCAATTCTTTAATCATGAACAAGTTTAGTTTTGTTTTTAGTGTTTAGCTCCAGTAGACTGGAATGCGAATTTTAAATGTGTGTGTGTGTGTGTTTTTTTTTTAGTTACTTTATTGCATTATTTTTATATTGGGTAATGAATATTTTATATTTTGGTACACAATTACAAATAACACATATGTTAAATTCAATTGGTGGCATTTAAAGTTTTAAGCATGGAACTGGAACAAACATTCAACATTTAATATCTGTACTCGATTAAGTTATTTTCTATACTGATTTGAATGTGGTTATTAATATGTGTTTGAATATAAATTTAATTTGTTCTTACTACATTTTTGTAGTTAAAGAATTCGGTTATCAATTATTTCGTACATTCCAGCTACTCTAAATGGGGTTTCTCCTCCTTTCGTCCACGTTTCTTCTCCTCAATTATTCTCTAGAGAAAATCAAAATTGAAGAGCACAATTCCAAAACTTGTCCAGCTCAATGAATATTATTATTATTATAGTTGGTTTAAAACCAGAGTATTCGTATATGATTTTTAATTGTTTTTCTTTTTTCTTATTTTTTGCATTGTTTTTTTTTTTTTGTTCCTTTAAATATTCCCTCTTTGGGACTTACACCAAAATAAATGAATGCGGTTTTTTTTTTTTTGTTTTTTTTTTTTAATGATTTTAAACGATGGTCTCCTCGATAATTACCTCCATGGTGCTGGTGCGACGCTGTTGATAGCGGTGTGGATGATGACGATGTGGATGTTGACGGGGAGAATGATGATATTGATGCCGATGCTGGCGCAACGGTATCATTTCAATTGATTCCGACACCCTCGGAGCAGAGCCAGAACCTGCAACGGCTGTGCAGACGGCTGTGTTGCTACCACGGCGCGGCACCAACATTACCAATTACTAGAGGACAGTCTCATTGGTGTTGGTACAGGTACGTGGGCCATTAACGATCGAGTACTTGGACGAGGTGTCCTTCTTGCCAGCGATGCGACCCATAAATATCTCCTTGAATGTCTCACGGAATTGGCGCGACATGCCGCAGTAGATGGCAAAGTTGATCGGATAGCTGAGCACCAGAAAGAAATTGGTCAGCATTATGAAGATGTTGGCAATGCCATAGTCCAAGAATTCAATGATCAGCGAGCTGACAATGTGCATGGATGTGACGATGGCAATGGGTATCTCGGCGATGAGGAACACCGACACGACCACAATTAGCATTAGGGTGGTGCAGTTGGAGTCCCTCAGTTTCTTGCATTCCTTCTTGCGATTCTCGCGGAACAGCAGCTTGCGTCGCTCCTGCGCCTGCCTCAGGGCCACAAACAGCAGAATGTTGAGCGTGACCAGAATGATGCACGGCAACAGATTCACAAACAGCACACGGAACAGATAATAGCTGGTATAATAGAGATTCACGCCAATGTAATCGTGCACCCACATCGATGTCTCCAAGTGGCACACCTCCGTCTCGTGGCCATTCCACATGATCTGCATGGGCAAATAGGTGCGGTCGAAGAAGCGGGGCAACTGATGCAGAAACGCCAGCAGCGCAATATAGAAGGTGCAACGCCTCACGCGCGGCATGGTGCACCAGGTCCGTGCCATTGGGGCATGACACACGTAAATGTACCTGTAAATAAATAGTGTCAATAATTATTGCCCTGCTTGCAAATCATTTCAACATTTCGCACTGAAAAAGACTAAACAAATAAATACAAATAATATCCTAAAAATGCAATTTCTTATTAACCATTTTTTTTTTTATATTTTTGCTCAAAATTAAAGTTTATTTTTGTTGTAAAATCAAGTCATTTGAGTTGAGATAAAAACTGTAATGTAAAATGTACATAATTTGTGGCAATTTCTTTATGGCCAACTGCTGCACGTCACATCCATCAAGTTGGCTCTTATCTGATGGCCATAACAGTGTCTGGCAATGGTTATTATTCACGCAATTTTATCCGAGTTAAGGCATAAAAGGCACATCTTATCACATTTGCCTAATATCAGTTTATTGCCAGCCAGGCCAATGAATAACCCAATTTGCGTTGTGCAAATTTATGATAGCAACGTGCCGCTTGCAACCTTGCAACGTTGCTCGTTACCAAGTTTAACCACAGACCACAGGCAATCAAAACCCATTTTAAGCAAAAGCTAATCAACTTGTCATTTTATAATTACAGAATTCAAGTAATTTCCGCAATTTCCGCAATTTGTGCAAAGTGTCGTCAAGTGGGAACAAATTAAATCATTGCTTCCAAGCTGGCCGGTATCCAAAAAGAGTCTACATCAGCTCTGATAGTAATCCAAAATGCCAACTATGTTTTGGGCCAGAAGGAGCGGGTGGGTGGAAGGGGGGTGGGTGCGTTAAGCTCTGGCAGCTTTGCTTGGTCAACTCATAATTTATGCGCATAATTATTGGCACCTCCACCGAAATTTTGTTGAACGCAGTCCTGTTTCGTCCTTTTGTGTGATGGCACTTCAAAATGATTTTCAATCAATCTTTTATTGAACCTTTGTCAGGCGGAGATTTCATTAAAGTTGAAAGCAATCGTAAACAATGGCTAATCCGATTGCCTGGCATTTGGTCTTAAGTGGAATTGATATTCATAATTGAATCAATGAAACATTTAGTCTGTCTCCTCGTAATTTACTTAATTCATTCCCATTTCATCATCAAATTAAATCAAAATCAAAAAAGATACACAAGAAACATTTATGCTTTATTCTCGAATTTTGGCTAGTTATTCATCCTGAATCATTCAAGTTAATAAGTAGTTGAGCAATTTTTTTTTGGCAACACTCAGTTGATTCGCATTTATCGATTCATTCGACTCCTACGGCAATTCAATATATTTATATGTGTTTAATCAAATAAAATGTGCACTCGGTGAAATCATTCAATCATTTCACACTTGCCGCAACTTCTGACAGTTGTCCAGGCTATTTGACTTTGGCACACAACATAAAGGATTCCGTGGAATCACTTGAAATACAATAAGTTGTCGACAGCAACAACAACAACAACAACAACAACAATAAAAAAAAATGAACGTTGACTGTTTTATCGCGCTATTTGTCCCCGGGCAATTTTTAAACGGAATAACTGTTAAATGTATCCCTTGCCACAGCATATTATTTAGCTATTTGCTGCACATACAACGCGGACCACTTCAAGCGGACCAAGTCGCATAATGGCACAAATATTTATGACTATTTTCAAAGGTCTTATTTTTGGAATTATTATTTTTTTTCTTCTCTTTTTTTTTGCTGTTCTGTTTTGTTCTGTTTTGTTTCGTTTTTTCTTGTGGGTTTGCGAAATTTATTTGCAAAGCTGTTAAATTTATGATTCCACACATGAGTTAATAGAACAATGCGGACCGCTTTCGAGTGGTGCTTGCCCCACTTGTGCCACTTGAAAATTGGTCGATATGGGTACGCATTTCGCCACTCAAAAGAATACTGAGTAGAAAGTCTGTTCAACAGAGAGTGAGACACAGAGAGAGAGAGAGAGAGAGAGAGAGAGAGAGGCACACACTCACGATTTATGTTGCCAATTTTATACATATTAGTTTATTGTTTTTCATTCGCATATTGTTTTTGGCGATTTTTTTTCTCGGGTTTTTTCCCGGTCTTAATATACATACATTTACATCATTGACCCATTCCGAACGACTCTTAATGTTGTTTGGTTTATTTTTGGGTTTTACAGCAAAAACAATTTGGGTTTAAAGACTGCGGCCAATTGACAATTTTGTTGTTGGAATCTCATTTACAGCAAATGGCGCAACCATTGCCAAAATTTTTGAATTTTTAAGCTGATTAATCACAGGCTTAACGATTTTTGCATATATGGTTTTCAGCTAAAATTAAACTCACAAATAATTGCACAAAACATTTTTCAAAGGTATTTTTAATCAAATTTCATATAAAAAAATATATCAAATATTTGCTGACCACCAAATGAACGCATAATAATATAAATGTTTCTGGGTAATATTAATAAATAAATCAGTTATTAATGTTATATTCAATGTAACTAGTTATTTTGATCCAAATTTCAAAGCTTTTCTGCTTCAAATATGTTGAGATTTTGCAGCAAAGTTGCTCACTGAGGAGGCAAAAAACTAGGTTTTTGTTGAGGTCTGATTAACTTGACATGTTCTGCCAGTAATTCAAGGATTAATTAGACATTAACAAAATTACTTCAATAAAGGCAACTGTTGATGGCTTTAATTGCAATCACATCGAAATTAACCAAGTTCGAAATAATTGCAACAAGTGAAATGTGATTAACAAATGTGTATTTTGCATATATTTATGTTTCATGTGTCATGTGGCAAAGGAACACGCAACGATAAACAACGGACAAACGGTAATTTTCTGGTTGCATTTTGTGTGGAAGAGTGGAACAGCTGTGGCCGGCAGAGCAAACCTGATTTATTATCCCATGAAACATGCCAAAAGCACTTGCTGTCACTCAGACAAGTCGCCTGCTGAGCACTTGGCTTGGACATGTAATTTGAGCCAGCAAATGCCTGATAACCTAAGTAAAAGCGAGCAAACTTCAAGGTAAAAGCAATTATTTAATATTTACCTTTGCAGAGCCAAAGCCAGAGTCAGCCAAACGGAGATGGTGTGCCACATGGCTGGCATAATCTGAAAGGAAGACGAGGAACAGGGGATGATGTTAAGTCGGATGTAATAAAGACTTTCTATATATGTGCACAACAGGAAACCGTTATGTTATGTAAGTAATAATAATAATAGCATTTATTGCTTATGTAAATTAATTATGATAATTCAAATTAAAGTAGAGCTTAAATTCTCTTTGAAATTGTATTTGGAAATTGTGATGTAAATAATAAGATAATTCATATATAGCAAATCGTATTTCAAACAACATTTCTGAATGTTGGCAACCCTTTTTCAGCAACAACAACAATTAATTGTAGACTTATTATTAGTGGAGAACCTTCCCATTTAAAATTTAACTCATTATTGTATTTTATTTTAATTTTAATTTTTATTGCATTAATTTGATTTATTTTTTAATTTTAAATTTCGATTGCATTAATTTGATTTATAAATTTCAAATGTATTGCAGCTCAATTTCATGAACTCAAAATGATGCTAATTTTATATTACGTGCATTTTTGCAGTCCACACATTGCCAACACATCCAATTAGCACTTTGTGCAACAAACTGTGGCTTAATCCGATTTATGAGCATTTATCTGACAACACAGAAACTGAATGCAGCAATGTTAGATTTGTGTGTCGTGTGTGTGTGTGTGTGTAGGTGGGTGTGTGTGATGCAGAGCTTGGCTAACACATTAACATGACCATTAAATGCGCTACTGCCACAAACTTGAGAAACTTGAGAGACTTTTGAGACTTGCGACGCCTGCGACTGTCATATAAATTTCGATGGAAATGTGAGGAAATCTTCAACTTTAGTTGCAATGGCCGCCTCGTGGTTATAACACTCCTTGTGCTATGTGAGTTGAGTTTTATGGCTGTCATACGCAGATAGCCACAAACACAGAGATCTCTTAACCATTTCGGCTAACCAATCCCAATCCCAATCCCAAGTCGCTTGGGTTTGTACAAATCCCCTGGGAGCCCAGTCACAACACGTAGTTGAAACAATAAAAACAAAATTAACAATGGGGCACATTTTATCAGCTCGACACTACTCGATTGGAGTAAACAAGTAAACAGTTTTGCCATCTCTCCGTTGACTCATCAGGAACTCCTCAACAATGGATCTGTTTTTGTCTCTGTTTTTGTCTCTGTTTTTGTCTCTGTTTTTGTCTCTGTTGTTGTCTCTGTTTTTGTCTCTGTTTTGAGTGAATGCCATAAATAGAAAACGTGGATTAATCAAGGCAAACGTGCATGCTGCGTTTTGGCGGGAGTGGAGAGATGAGGTGAGGGGACAGGCATGTTAGTCACGGGCTGACATGATAATGTTAAAAGCACTCGATTGAATAAGTGTGAGTGTTGTGAATCGACTGAATGAATGCACGTGTTCCACGCTCGCTCTCTCTATGGAGTGGGTAGCTTCCGGCTCTGCTCCTCTACTCCTTGACTCACCGTCAGAGGCAGCCTGTCGCCTCCATCAAGTTTTTGGTGTTCCATTATTGTGCTGTCAGAAGTGACACACAAAGTGCAAAATGTAACGTTTGCTGCAAAATGTGATAATGATAACGATAACAGAGTCTTAACACATCCTGACTAAGGGTGAATGGATGACACCCGTAAACCGTAAAGCAGCGCCAGCCAAGCATTTTATTTGGGTCAATGACTACCTGGATGTATATATATATATATATATATATATATATATATATGTATGTCAAGTTATTTCCCACTTGCTCCCATTTCAGGCATTCTTCACATCTAGCCAGAATCGGGTCGTGGGTAAAAACAAACAAAATACTTGACTTGAATGCCTCTTGAACTTGCCCCAATAATTAAAAGATGCCTCATTTTACTTAAGACTATTATAAAAAACTATGTTGATGTTTCATATATCACTGTTTGCTTGTATAATTTTGTTGACTTACCTCATTGAAAACGCTGTAGGCGAGGCACATGGACACCGGATGCATTGGCTTGTAATGATTGCCAAATGTGTACATATACCAAAGTCCGGGAGCAGGAAATACAACTGTCAGCAGATCGCATATAGCCATGCCTATAAAAAAATTGTGTGAAAATGTAACAACAAACAAACAAAATGATTAATTATTTTTTTTAGATATAGAATTATTTTATATTATATTAATAAAGAGGCGTTTTTAAATTGCTGTGCAGAGATTTAATCAGATTAAATGTGAATTGTACTATTTGTAATAGCAACTAGTATTGATTTATATATATATATATAATTTGGCTTTATAAAAAATATGATATTTACAAAAATCAAAATTATTGATTATAGCTTATTAAATAGGATTAATCTGGCATTTAAAAGTGTTAACTTTTTGTCTAACTAATTTCACTGCATTTGCAGTCAAATATATAAAAAAAAAAAATAAAAGTTTTTAAATAAAACGTTGCCAGTTAGAAAGTGTTGTGAGGCAAGTTTGTTGAATTGCATCCGACGCTTAATTAAAAATATATCAAATAGTTTATTAAATGATTCATCACTGGAAGCATGAATCTGGCTAGAAGCACGTCCAGCCTTCACCAGGAACTAATCTGATTTATGTTTCATCCGTGTTGCACTCCACTTGACCGCTGGCCAAAGTTCAAGTTCAGCAACGATGTTGAACTACTGAGTTACTTCCTGACTGACTCCGACTCCGACTCCGACTCTGACTCGGTTACTGGGTCACTGCCAAGTCGACCATTGCCTGATGGGGTTTTTACGTGGGCAGTTTGAGTCAATTTGTTATTGCTGTTGTTATTAATGGGTTGGCTAGTATCGTCGCCAGCAGTCGTGCATCGCATGAGATGGGATGAACCCCATCGGTTGTCGGTTGCCCGCTGCCCCACTGCCCCACTGCCCCACGGAGCAGGAGCGAATGACCAAAGAACCGTAAGCTGTCATGTCAGAGGGCTTATGACCAGACTGCAGTACTTTGTAGCTTATATATATTTTACGAGCAGCATCCATATGTCTTCATGATGGAACTGTGCTAAGAAACAACAGCTGTCTAAGGCAAACCCAAAGACGACATACCCTGGAAGACAGCTGACCAACTGGCCACATCTTCAAGTGAGGATTGCAAAATAACAATCGATTTTTGATAATTTCTTCAATTACCAAAAAAATCTTTACTAAAATAAAATCAGCTATTTTTATTTGCTTTTTTTTTTTTTGGCTCTGTCGATGCAATCAAAGGCGTCACAAAGATGATGACCAAATTGGAATACCCACTGCAATCATATATATATAAAAAATAAAAAAGAGTTCCAGCTCTGCCAGCGTAATCTGCTGCTACAAATTGCATCGACGGCGCAATGGGGGGAAAATTGAATCACCTGCCACGGATCTCTGTCCTGCACTTGGGTTATATGGCAATGTTGACGACTCCTCGCTGACTGGAAATGGCAGCGATGCACAGCCAGATGAGGTTCTGTTGGCCATTGTTAGCGACGTTTTCATAAATCAGTGGCAAATACCACAGAGAGAGCACAGAATACATAGCAGCTCTTTAACACCTCCCCCCCCCCCTCCACGCCCCTCTCATCACTCTGTGGAGGCCGCGTAGTCAGTCAGCCCATTAGCATTACACACGCTATTAGAATATCTCAGCATTACTTCGAGTTGCCGCACGCGGAATGCGTGCCACAAGACGCTGCTCTGCTGTGATAAGGGGGGGGTGAGTGATGGGTGGGCGGTAGATGGTAGGTGGGAGTTGGGAGTAGATGAAACGTGCCACGCACACTGCAAAGCTATTTTGAAATCTCAAAATACTTCTGCCTGATTTAACAATGTGGCCACATAAATTTGGGCACTTTACAGATGAAATTATATGGAATACAAAATGAATAATATTCATTGGAGCAGAAGGCAGTTTATGTGGCATGCAACCTAAATTTATCGATTTATCAATTAATTAGTAATAATAAATTTCAATACCAAATAGCTACTTAAATAATACCAAGAATCGTATTTGTTGGCCAACATTTGAGACTTACCCATTAGCACAAAGTTGGTGGGTGTTGCCATACTTTTCTTGCTGAGCACAAGGACAATCAGTGAATTGGATATGATGGTCATGAGCAGAAGGAAGGGCATACAGTAGCCGTATAGGGGCAATGCATACTTCAGCGGCGAGTCACAAGTCAGATTCCAATAGCTCATGTTGCCATCGACTTGGCGGCAATCATTTCCGTCCAGCTGCTGCTGATAGTAGCCATAGTCGAGGCTGTCATTGAGACCGTTGGCATAGTCAAGCAGCTGGGAATGGTTGTCGTTGATGCCGACCAATGTGGGTCGTGCCTCGAGCATTGTGTTGACCAGTTCGGGCACACGTCCCACAGCTGTTGCCGCTGCTGTTGCCACCATTGATACAGCTGTCGGCAGTGGACTGGTTGTCTCCGATTGGGCGGCGTTTCGTGCACCGCTGGCCGCTGCGCTCCATTGATAAAGCAGATCCTTTGCGGATATATCGTAGGGGTTGATGGTACTATTATCCATGCTGGATGCCGCTGCGGCAGTCAACGTTTTTGTGACTGCCGTTGACATTTCCTGCAGTTCAATTAACACACGCTGATCGAAACTCCAAGCCATGTGTGAACGCTGCACATGTCCAAGCTACGACCCAAATCCTGTCAAACAATTCTCCTCCAAAAAAAAAAAATCCTGTTTGTCTACTTTAAGATTTACTGTACTTGTGTTGTTGTTGTTGTTGTTGTTTATGATTTTATTATTGCATTCATCAAATTGGGCAAATCTGCTTTCATCTCCTTTGTCGGTTCTGCAAAGAAAAAAAAAAAAATCCGATTTGGTTGTAAATACTTTCACAAATGAAAAAAACTCAATGTCGAAAGTTTCACATGTACTTATGTATGTAATGTACATACATACATACGGCTAGCGATGTACATATGTATTTAGTCTATTTGATCTTATTTAATGAGACCCATTCAAGCATAAAACTTTGCCCATTGAGCCCATTATAATGGGGGGGGGGGCTTTGGGGGGCAAATCCTATCTATGCTAAAGATTTTGGAACGAGATAAATAATTTCTACAGCACTGTTCAAGTATTTGCGTCACGTTCCCCATGCAATGCACATATTCTTCAGTTTATCATAAATCGACCAAATAAGATAAACACTTTGATTTATTTTACAATTGATTTATTTTACAATTCATTTTTGTAGCGTAGATTTTTGAATACATATTAAAGTGAAATTCATGTGCAGCAATTTTGTAATAATTTATACAAAGTGGTTATTAAGTGATTTTAATGTAAGCTGGCAAAAAAACACATTTATTGTATATTTATTTACTAAACAATCTCTATTTGTAATTGCAAATATTGATAATTCGATGCGTATTTTGCCATTTGATATTGAGAATTAAAATATTGGTTTGCAATTGAATAAAATTGATACACAGCTGCAATTCTCTTCTCCTGCTCCAGTTTTTTTGTGTAGTAATAAATTAAAAAATTTGTTGAAATCTGACTCATTCTCCAGAATCTGGCCACTCGTTGTGCAACTCGTTGCATTCAACAGGCTTCCGGCTTAAATTCGAATGTGATTTAATCAAAATTTGGCTCTGCATCATTTAATCATTTATGTAATCCTCAACTTAAGTCATAAATATGCTGTCATCAGTCGGATTGTCCAAATACTGAATCAGCATGTGTGATTATGTTTTTAATGGCTTTACTTTGAGCCATCAAAATGGTGGAACAACCCAAACTGCCAAACAAACATAATAATAAAGAGACATATTTGAGCGAATTGTATGGCAAAGTTTTCTCATGGACACATTAACCATATAATGGAGCCAAAACTGGCGACGGTATTGGGAATGAGTGTGGAAATGGCCAAAGGCCAATAAATCCCACACTTGAAAAACAAAATTGAATATGGCCTTAAAAACATTCGTTGATTTCAATGGCACTTTCCCATTTCCTATTTTATAGTTGCCCGATGATAAAAAAAAATGATAAATATTACGCATAACAATCTATATAAAATATTTGACCTTTGATAGGATAACCTAGTTAAAATAACAATTCCAATGGCATGTAATTTATTTAATCAGTATTAAGATTTACAATGAAAATACAAAAGTCACTTTTTTCGAACAGTATTTTTCTCTTCTATGATGGGAGTCAGGGGAAGCAAAGCCATTTGTATTTAATTATTGCTTCGATGGGGAAATTGAAATAAGAAATTTAAACGAAATGAAACTGACCAACTCAGATTCCAGATTAGGCAACAAATATTTGAAATCTTGTTCACATTTGCTTCAACATTTTTGTGGTCTTGAAATGGATAATAGACAGTCGCTTAAGAAGCAGTTGCAAGAAAATTCAATTTTAACAAATTGTCTGTCTACGTTAAACTGTAGTCAGCCTCACTAATTGACCAACTGACTGACTTGGCTAATGGCTAAATAAAAAATCTATCTCGATTTGTTACAAATCATTCCCTTGAATATTTTATGAACTTCTTTAAACAGCAATAGCACAAATGTAACACATGTGAAACACAAATATTACACATGTAAAAAAGCGTATTGCATTTATAGTCAAATTATATTTAAAAATAATAAATCATTTTTTAACTGGCTTTCAGCAGACTTAAATATATATAAATATATGTTGACGCCTCTCTTTGATGTTGCTGATATTGGCTGCTGTCATTTAAACTTGAAATAAAAAAATATTCTGGCCAACAGCATCATTTCCATTAGCCACATCCCAGATCAGGAACTACGTGAGTTGTTTTGTCGCATAAAAACTTTGAACTGGGACACAGCTGCTGGCTTAGGATGTTGTTGCCACCTGGTCCACATTCACTGCTTTATCGAAACATCGTAAAAACACAAATATACACAATATATATATATATATATATACAAATATTCGCATAATAACACTGCGAAGACATCATCATAAAGCGATTAGTGGAACTAAAAGTGCCATTAAAATGCCTACGGCAAAGGATCGAATGCAAACAGCCCCCGAAGGACATTTCCCATTCAGTTTGCACAGAGCTTAAATAATTGTATAAAATCAAATGAGACTAAATTCTTTGAATGCTCTATAATATAATTTGTAAGCACAAACTAAGTATAAATCAAGCGAGTAAAAGAAAAATGGCAATCGCATTTTTCACTAAATAATATATATATATTTTTTTTTTTATATATTTTGACAACTATTTGACAGCTTGTGTAGAGTATCAGCGGGTCGATGGCATCTGATTTTGCTTTGGCTAACAGTATCTGGAACGCCCCTTATGCCGCCCATTTTTTAGCGCTTGTTTTCAATCTAACAAAGCAAAACATGCGCCATGCGAAACTAGATCAACTGGGGCGAGGACAAAAAACGAGGTCAACATTAAAACGAAAACAAGTTAGTTAGGCAACCATTTTATTGCCGATTATTGAATACACTAACAACGAAATTCAATATCTTGTCAAATATTTAAATGTGCCCCCTTTTGTTGAAGAGCTCTTTAGTTTCTAAACCTTTTGTTGCAAATCGCTTAATCGAAAATATAACCCTTTTTTTTTCTTTGTTATTTACCTCAAACAATGTGCTAAAAGCCAAAACTTTTTGGTTACAGCCTTTTCGGCATGCCTTCCCACTTCATATTGACCTAATATAAAATTCAATTTTTTTTTTAATAATCATAGTTAGAGAATTCTTACAATGGACCCAAACTGGACTGGTTTTGGACGAGAGAAAAATTCTCGCAAATTGACACAGCACATGGAAATTTAGAATTTTCTTGTTTTTTTTTTTTTTTTTGTATAAAGAGTAGCCTTTTGTAATATTAGATAGGTCATAGAAGTTGCCACTTCAGACAGAAGAGTTTTCGAAAAGCTTGAAGAGATTGACAAAGAGAGATGAAAATATTATTTACAAAACAAGTAGGGAATATAATAACCCATGAAAGGGTATCAAAGACTTAACATAGTTCCACTCCTCGACTCCTCCACTTGTGATGCCGTTAGGTGAGTGTGAATCTGGGGGGGATTGGGTTAATGGACTGTCTGCCAACTTTAAGCAGTGACCGTTGAATGGATTAAGTGCACGTAATTCGCCATTTTCGCTACTCTAAAGTATTTGAAGAAATTTTGAATATTTTGCGCATTTGTGGTTGGTCCAATGAATAAATTTCACAACCAGCCGGCAAAGTGTGAGTGTGGGGGCAGGCGTTGGAGTGTTGGAGCTTGGATTTGGTGTCGGCGCACATAATCAATTCCCTAAATAATAAATGAAAATTAAGAAAAAGTACTTGGCACCGCTTGGGGAATCGAAGGCGGTTCATTTTCATTCTGTGTGGTTTAGGCAAATACGACAATTATATTTATATATATATATATATATATATATATAGTTGTGTGGAATTGGCGATATATGGGCAGAGATAGGGCTAAATTGCATTTAATATCAAGATATGGCAACAATGACGCCAAACAAATTTCATGCCAAGTTGTTGGCTTAATCATTTGTAATCGTTTAATGCTGCATGCTTATTGCCAGTCAGCTATGCCACTTCCACTTACCCCCCCCCCCACCCCCTCCCCCACTAAGCCAGCTAACGAATTCCTCATGCCACAGTTGAGGATCACAGTTAGGCATACGAAATGAGCTCGGACCAGTTGAGCAAACTTCCCAGACAGGCCGAATTAGTAGTTCACATACGCAGTCACGTGACTCCAGGCCACGCCACCCCCCACCCCCCAAAAAAAAAAGAACAAGAAAAAAAAGTAGATAAGCAGCATAAATAGGAATAGAAAATGAAAGGGGGCCAAGAAGGCATTTGGGTTACCGATTGCAGAATGTGGAATGTGGAATGTGGAATGTGGGCATGGTTCGCCTCGCTCGAAGCATTTGCAGTTTAAGTGTAATGGCAAACTTTTTCGATTTGGGAATTAAAATAAAAAGCAATAGCAAAGCAAAAGCAGAGGGCAATAGAGACGCATATTCCAAAACAGCCACCTTACAACCAACGTTGCGCCAAACTCAAAACACACCCACTTCATAACGGGGCTTGCCACAAAAAAAAACTTTTCTAAACGCATCACTGCTGCTTGCCGCTTGCCGCTTGCCTCTTGCCGCTTGCCGCTTGTCACTTGTCGCATTTCGCATTCACTTTAATGACCAAATCCAGAGCGTAGCCCCCGTCTCCCGACCATAGCCCGACTGAAGATGCCAAGTTCAACGTCATCGTCATCGTCCTTGTCGCCATCTCCATCGCCATCGCCATCGCCATCGTCATGCCTCAAGAAGCCAAACCAAACCCAGCCAAGCCCAGCCAAGCCAGTCGCCTTCCGCCATATCATCCAGCTTAAATCTGGCTAGATAAGTGATAAGCTGCCATACAAATTGTTTGCGCCATACGCCAAGTTTGCGGCACCCAAGCGTTGCCTACTTCAAAGCACACACCAAAAACACAAAAAAAAAAAAACACAAAAAAAAAAGGATTGACCAGCTACGAAATTACGACGTGCCAAATATGTCAACACACATTTTACTGGGTGTTGTTATTACCATTAATCAAGACATTTATTTCTAGTTAACCCATTCAAGATGACTTTAATGGAGCTATGCAAATTTCTGTTATAGATTAAAGAAAAACTTTGCGATCTCTAAAAAAATTAAAAAATTAAATAAGAATTAAATTAAATTAAGGCATACCGTTTTTGAGAGTATATTGGGATCGGTTGAGAAACAGAGAAACATTAACTGTATATATAAAAAATAATTTGAATATTTCTGATTGGAATTAGAGGATATCTCCAAGTCGAGCATTCTGTCTAAAGCACTTAAAATTGTTGAAATTGTTACTTAATATTAAACTAAATTGACTAATGAAAATAAATGTAATTTTTCGCTTTTGTTATCTTTTTTGTTACGCATTATGCAAATAAAACTTCATTAAAATGTAATGCATTTGCCAATGGACATAAATCTTTGCAATTTTCATGTGATTTTTGCATTACATAAAATTGGATCGATTGTTATTCGCTTTTTGAATTCAATCTTTGAAGAACATGTTTGCTTTTGCATTATGCATAATTTAGAGTGAGAGCTGCTGTGGAGCTGTGTGGAGGTTAAGGGATATTGTTGCAACAGTGCTTGCAACATTTAAGTAGCTGCAGTTGCAATATAAACTTTTGCACGTCGCATTAGCAATTCAATTGAAATGCCAAATCAAGCCAGGCAGAGCCAATGAAAGGTAAGAGTTGCTCCGGAAATGGAGACCAACATGTTCTTAACCCGGCTTCAACGGGTGCAACAAACTCAACAAAAAGCAGGCAGGTGGGGGTGGTGGGTGGTGGTGGGTGGTTGGTGGTGGGTTGGTGTGTCTAGAATAGGTATCATTGAAATACAGTTTCGTTATGTTGACTGCCTGGCCATTTACATGGCAAAGCTGAGCATTACTCTTACAATAACAGTAAAATATGCAAATGGCCGATGAACAGACAGAAAGACAAAAAGACAGAAAGACAGACTGACAGAAAGACAGACAGACAGAAAGACAGACGCGTTTCGGGGTGCACCTTAATATAAATTGCAGCGTCACATTAAATTCAGCCATTCAGCCACAAAATGAAATTATAAACTGGCAACAGAAGAGGGGGCGAGACGGGCTGGCTGATTGGCTAACCAACTGGTTGGGGAACGCAATTTACTAGATTTATAAATCTATTTAGTTGAGAAAAGCCAAGAGAGAAAAACTAAGAGATAAGCGACAACGTGCGAGATTTAAGCACAGTTACCCTCAGAAAATGAAAGTAATTTGCAACACACACGCATGCGGCATGTGTACAGCTCGGATTGTCTGGTAACATATTGTGGCATAAGGAAAGCTTTTGTCTAAAATGAGCAAACTAAATATTTCTTTCAAGCAAAAATCCCGTCGCTTTCAAGCCACATTTTGAGTTGATACGAAAAGTAAAAAATTCAAATTAAACGATAAGTAATAAGTTAAGATTAAGTATTAAATTTAAATATTTATTAGAATAACTTTGATTTTGTACTAAGACGTATTTTCCATTTTACAAATCAAAAAATTTCCAAATAAAAGTGTATTTTCATTTAGCATTCAAGCATTTTATCCGCTCTATTGTCATATCTATGTGTACTATTTATGTATCTATGTATATAGCAAATACATACTTTTACACACTACACAGATAAGTGTGTGTGTGTGTGTGTGTGTGTGTGTGTGTGTGTCTGTCTGACAGTCTGTCGCCATTAAATAAGCTGACGGCACGTGCTGGCTACACTTTCAAATAAGAAGCTGAAATCCAAGCAGAAACCAACGGCAAACGCGTAGTTAACATATGTTGTATATATATATATATATATATATATATATATATATATATATATATATATATATATTTGCAGATATAAGTACAAGCGATGTGTATGTGTGCGTAAGTTTTTTCTATAACAATTTGGCAAATGCTTGTTGAAAATATATGAGTTTTTCATTCCCAGCCAAGAAAACAGTGCGTTAATGCGAAGATGGTGGGGGGGTGGGGGGGGAAGGCGGCAGGGGTCTGTTAGCCGACTGAGTTACATAAGCGTTGAGCGCCCATAAAAAGCACTCACACACACACACACACACTCAGACACACACACACAAACAAAGAAAGGCCTAGACGCGGAAACAACAACAAAAATCAAGTCAATATGCTAAAAATGCTCGTTGCTCAGATACTCTGTATAAAAGTTCAAGTGTAGCTTCAAAAAGCGAGAGTTTTTCAAAAAAATACAGTAAGAAAATGAAGACTTGATTAACTAACTGAATCAGAGTTTAAACGGGTTGCAACGCATATAAATACGGCAAAAATGTACTCGAAGTACAAAAATGTTGAGCAAGAGTTGGGCAAATTTAAACAGTCGAAAAATAGTTGGTTGCAAGCCATTCCTGCCACATGCACAAAATCATTTTCACACACTTGTGCAGAGAAGTGGCCACAAATATATATATATATGGAGACGAAACAATTTCATTTGCGGCGCGTCGAACAACAATTTGTGGCAATGCTGCTGATTGTAAAATCTGTAAGTATGCCACAAGTTGGGGCATGAAGAACGCAATCTGACAAGATGACAACATTTTAATGCAGTTGCTTAAGAGTTGACTGCCAAACAAGTCAAATGCTGCAGTCGAAAGTTGCAAAAGGGTTACTCATCTTGGCCATGTCAATAACCAATAACAGTCAACCAATTCAAGGCAATAATCAGAGTATTCAAATATTTTTTGTTAAAACCAATCAGATAAAGATGTGTGGAGATGCCATAATTCACCGCAAAGAACTGCATCAATACAAAAAGTGAAGTTCCATTTTGATGGTATAATTAATATATATAGTCTTTTGATTCCACGTGAGTGGTTCTTTGATCTGAGTGCTGTATTTTTTTTTTTGGGATATAGCAACTATAAAATTCCTGTTTGGTTCTGTGTCTGTTTTTTCTTCTTCTTATTTTTCTTTTTTTTTGTTCTATTGGTAAAAGGGGAGGGTCATTCAGCATGCCGCTCAGTTCAGCAGTTGGCTCAAGAGCGCTGCCAGAACCGCAATCGAGTGTTTGCCACGTTTTTTTCTTTTTTTTTTTCCAGTAAATGTTGCACGATTGTTTGGAAAGGTGAAAAAATGGGGATTGTGGGTTAGACCGTGTTCAATGTGCTGTAAACTTGGCTTTGCTGGCCAAATAAAAATAGTAACATTGCATTTTGTAGCAGGTTGCAAGTGAATGGTTTTCATTTCGATTTTATGCTCCAACCGTCACTTGGCACAGTTGCCAATTGGTAATCGCCAGTTTGGCATTTTTTTTTTTTTATTTTTTGTCACCTCTTCGATTTCACGGGGCATTTAACTTTAGCCAAACGAGCGCATCCAATTCATATTGAAAAATACGTCATTAGTTATTTGAAATATTTACAAACATTTCTCAATTCGCTGACATTTTTATATTAATTCCAAATTGCCAGTGCCTCAAATCTGACATTGTCTATTTGTACGTGCCCCACTTGCCTGGGGGGCAATCAACAGTGCTTATCTGACTGGCTGGCTTTATTAACACTTAGGATATCATTAGATGTACAGCACAGCAAATATAAATTAATAACAAAAAAATGCTCATCAAATACAAGAAATAATAACAAACATCTGTTAAATGTGACCGGCTGCTGATAGGAGTCAAGTCGAGTCATTTGTTCGCTGATTGAAATGCATACATATATATATATATATATAGTTAGTTGATATGATATATTCTGATATTATTTTTATTATTATTACAAGCTGTTTAACTAACTATTTGTTGTCTTTGGCTGCAACTGAATCTCGAACTTGATATTAATTTTTTTTATATAAATTCTGTGGTTCAATGTGAAAATAGTAACAAATTGAATGCTTTCATTTTAAATTAAAATTACTTTATTAGTAATTTATATGCTACAAGCTTGTCATTTTTTAAAAATCCGAATAGCTTACAGTTTATCTATGTATATAATTATATACCTATTTATTACAATTAGTATATTTCTTTCAATTAAAAAAGTGCAATCAAAATTTATTGCTATTTTTTGTTCTACTTTCTATGCACAATTGAAATGTTTAGTTTGAAACTACGTAAATTGAAACAAAATTGAATTATTTACTAAACCACAGACCAAAACTGATGACATGAAATGATGTAATTTTGTTTTATCTGCTCCCCAACATATTTGCTTTACATATTTTCCATTTTTCTTATATATATTTTTAATATACAATAAAAGTGAAATTAAAAATTCCAAACCGAACTTTATATTTGAGCAAATGTCTGCGGGGAGGAGGGAACAGCAGCCCTTCAGGCAACCAACCAAAAGTTGACCAACAACAAGAATCAAAAAACACAAATAATGAGAATAAGAAAAATAAAATACATAAAGTGCTGGTCAACATGTAAACATAAAATAAGACCATAACGAAGTATCTCCATGGAATGAACTATTGTTGAAATCAAAGACTGTTTTTGTTATTGTCAGTATACAAAAAAAAAAGCCAGTAAACCCTTAATTAAGAACAACACTTGCCATATTTCCCTCAATTCCCAAGGCAAACGATGCATTTTGTATTTCACATATAAATTCATATATAATTTCACTTCGTTATTTAGGATTGATTACTTGAAATCATCAAAAGGAACTGAAGCAGCTATTATAATATAAAAAAAAACTGTCTGAATTTTCTTTTAGATTTTTTCTTAGAATTTTTTTCAACAAGTAACAAAATTTATGCGAAAAACTAAACAAAATTATGTGAAACATTTTGTTTGGTTACGCATGTAGCCGCGCCAAACAACAACTAGAGCAGCTTCGCTCTTAAGATTAACCTCTCAATAAGTTATGCTCTGCGCAGCATAAGAGCAGGTTAATGTAACTGTTATCTTGCATATGAGCGATAAGACTCTCCTCGTTGGTTTTAGTGGTTGCTCTCCGTCTGGGAGCAACAGCAATTAGAAGCTGCATTTCGGCAGCTAATGAGTTGTTTTGGATCTATCGAGAGATCAAGTTGTGGCGCGGTATTGACCTCGCTAAACAAACCATAATTGTTTAAGTGCTCAATTTGGAGCTTTAAAGTTAACAATTAATAACTACAAGTTTGGCCACGAAGGCAAAATAAACTAAATAGATTAATGCAAATTTCGGTGCATTTTATTTATTTAATTGGACATTCAATAGCTATTGAAAAAGCTCAATAGCTCAACATTTGGTGACCCCGACGTGATTGTGTTTCGTTTAAATAAATAAAAATTATTTAAACGTATAGACTTAATAAACCTCGCGCCCGCGCTCTTGCATCGTTTCGTTTTGTGCTCACTTTCGGTTCAGGTGTTTGACCTGCATTGGCGCCTGCGCAGTCGATTCCCTTATCGCGTTTGCTTAAACAGTTGCAGCAGCCGTTTCTGCATTGTTATTGCTTTTCCCGGTTCGTATTGCTTGCGCTTGTGAAAAAAGTTCATTGCCCTCAAATTGACATTGCGTCGGTTGAACTTGTGTGTGAAAGCATTTTTATAAAAATTGAGTGACTCCTACAGCAATATTCAAAAATGCATAATTCTGCTGCCGTTCAGTCTCCTGGTGCCACGTTTTACAAAGCCAAGGCCAAGGCTATTGATGAGCAAGTAAAACGGATGGCCAAAACAATTGCTCCGGATCAAATTGTGCATCTCAGCGAACAAGAGTTGGCTGTTCGGCTTGAGGCTTTGGAAAGTTCTCAGCAGGCATTTTACCGAATGCATGACGCATTGGAGGAGCTGGATTACGATGAAATCGGGAGTGAGCTACGGGCATGTTTTGATGAATGCTCAATATTAGTTAAAATCAGCCTGCGACGCGAAATGGACAAGCGAAAGCTATCATCGCCGTTGTGTTCGACTATGAGGCAAGATACATGTGGTGACAATCGCACATTGTCTCAAGGCAGAATCCGGTTGCCTGAAATCAAGCTGCCCGAGTTTAGTGGAGGGTATACAAAGTTTGCAGAGTTCATGGCGATGTTCTCTTCAATCATTGATGCGGACTCAGGACTTTCGGATGTGGAGAAGTTTCAGCACTTGCGATCGTGTTTGAAAGGATCAGCCTTGGATAGTGTTGCTTCGTTGGAAATCAGCAGCGCTAACTATCCAGTTGCATTGGAGCTCCTTAAAAAACGTTTTAACAACAAACGTCTCATGTTCCAAGCACATGTCACGGAGATTTTGGGTTTAGACTGCATCGAGTCGTCGTCAGCAGTAAAACTTCGAACCCTTTCGGATACGGTTAACGCCAACATTCGCGCTCTACAAAGCCTGGGCAACGTTGAGCAGATTGCGGGTTTCATTATCGTGCACAGTTTGCTGCAGAAAGTGGACAAGGCAACGCAGACCAGTTGGGAGGAGACAGCACCGATGGATACTATTCCGACCTGTGAGCAGTTCATGGCATTTCTGGATCGACGATGCCAAAGGTTGGAAAATGTGGAACACGCTATGGCAACGTATACGCCTAGCTCTAAGATGGGAAAAAATAGTAAAATCGTTAACACCAGTAGAAGGGCCTTTGTTGCTACTAACTCCAACACAAATAAATGTGTGTTTTGTGAGACCTCTGGCCACTTAATTTACAACTGTTCCCGTTTTGGAAATCTGTCTCCGCAACTGCGTCTACGAGAGGTAAGGAAGCTCAACCTTTGCATCAATTGCCTGTGTAAGGGTCATCGGTCAAAGGAGTGCAGCTCCACTACCTGCAAGCGTTGCAAGGCCAAGCATCATACGCTTCTGCATTTTGAGAATCAGATTGACGGCTCTCAAGTTAACTTTGCTCCGCATCCGCCTGCTACAAACCCTTCTGCAACACTTCTAGCCCAAAATCCTAGTCAAGACATGGTGCTCTTGGCAACTGCTGTAATCAACGTTAGAAGTCGGACTGGAGTTTTAGTCCCTTGCCGAGCGCTACTTGATTCTGGTTCGCAAGTGCACATTATTACGTCTCGTCTAGCTCAGCACCTCCAGCTGCGAAGGCATCGCTCACCTACTTTGATTTCAGGATTGGGAGAGTCTACTGTTGCCTCAGAAGGCTATTCGGCCGATATAAGTCTTCAATCGCTAGCATCTGCGTACTCTGCCAACATCTCAGTTCTCATAGCTCCGTCTATAACTGGAAATCAGCCCAGCTACGATATTAGCACTGAGCTCTGGAATATACCCTCAAATATTCGCTTGGCTGATCCAGAGTTTTTTAAGGCGAACAAAATTGATTTGTTAATTGGAGCTGGCCTGTTTTTTGAATTGTTGAGTGTCGGTCAAATCAAAATCGCTCCTGGTTTGCCCATTCTTCAAAAAACTCAATTGGGCTGGATAGTGACAGGAGGAACCTCTTCAGCGAGCCCTGCCTCATTTATGGTCACTAGCTCGGTTTTGATGCCAAATCCCAGCCCAGATCACACGCTCGATGAAATCGTTCGTCGGTTTTGGGAGGTAGAATCGTGTTCTCGTGTAGTCAACGAATCTACCAAGGAGGAACTTGATTGTGAAGCGCATTTTAAACAAACCTTCACTCGTTTGGACACTGGCGAATATTCGGTTCGCCTTCCAGTCAAGCATACTGTGGATCTACTTGGAGATTCATATCAGCAGGCATATCGTCGTTTTTGCAACCTCGAGCGCAAGTTAGAGCGTCATCCTGGTTTGAAGGCACAATATTCAGCATTCATCAAGGAGTATGTGGATTTGAATCACATGTCTCTTGTGGAGTCGCACATGCTACGTCGCTGCAAGTATTATCTTCCTCATCATTGCGTTCTCAAGGAAGACAGCTCAACAACTAAGCTCAGAGTTGTTTTTGATGGTTCGGCCGTGTCTTCATCTGGTTATTCCCTGAATGAAATCCTCATGGCAGGCCCAACTATTCAACGCAAGCTGTTCGCTACACTGTTGCAGTTTAGGACATTCCCAATAGCCCTGACTGGTGACATTTGCAAAATGTATAGGTGTGTTAGGATGGCTGAACCCGATTCCTATTTGCAATGTATCTTGTGGCGTGATTCACCTCATCAGGAAATTCAAGTCTTCAAACTGGATACTGTCACCTATGGCACAAAGCCAGCTTCCTTTCTGGCGGTTCGTTCCATGCAGCAGTTAGCTATTGATGAAAGAAGCTCATTTCCTGCTGGATCTAAAGTGATCCTTAACGACTTTTATGTAGATGATCTCATCACTGGAGGTGACTCTGCCGAGGAAATAGTTCATATTATGGAGCAAACAGTCAGTCTGCTTCGAAAGGGAAACTTTAAACTTAGGAAGTGGTGCTCCAACGATCCTCGCGTGCTTCAACAGGTTCCTGATGAGGAAAGGGAGACCTTTCTAAAATTTGACGATGGCACGGATGTCACGAAGACTCTCGGACTTGCGTGGGATCCAGCCTCTGACTGCCTTCTGTTCAACTTTTCGCCTATGAAAGCGCCTGGAAAGCCTAGCAAACGGTCTGTGCTGTCTACCATTGCTCGTTTCTATGACCCGCTTGGACTTATCGGACCCGTGGTAGCCAAGGCCAAGATCTTTTTGCAGCACCTTTGGAGAGAGCAATTGGATTGGGATGAGAGTCTTCCTGCTTCTTTGCACTGTTCTTGGAACAGCTTGTGTGCCGATATTTGCAACACAGAGCAAATAAAACTCCCTCGACTGGTCATTGTTCCAAAGGGCATCATCGAAGTGCATGGCTTTAGTGATGCGAGTATTGAGGCTTACGGTGGATGCATTTACGTTGTATCCATAACAGAGGGACGGCGCCTAGCTCATTTGTTGTGCTCTAAGTCTCGAGTGGCACCTTTACGAACTCTCACAGTGCCAAAGCTGGAATTATCTGCTGCTGCACTTCTATCTCAACTTATTCGTGAAATAGCTCACATGAATTTATTTAACGCCAGATACTATTGTTGGTCGGATTCGGCAGTTGTTTTATCCTGGATACGAGATGAGCCTTCACGCTTCCAAACGTTCACGGCTAATCGCATATCTTTAATACAGGAGCTAACGACAGGAATGGAATGGCGCTACGTACCGACGGAATGCAACCCGGCAGACATTCTTTCTAGAGGAGCACTTCCCAGCGACCTTTTAGAATCATCGTTGTGGTCTCATGGTCCCGATTTTTTAACTAAAGGAGAGTGCGATTGGCCCGCATCATGTTTACCGGCCCGCACGCTTCCTGAGCTGCGGCAAAGGGTGCTAGTTGCTATCCCTAGATGCTTTGATGTCAGCTTAGGATGCAAGTTTGCAAATTCCTTTCATAACCTGCGTCGTGTCTTCGGATATATATATAAGTTTCGAAATCACATCAGGCATCCCGGTCTAACTGTAGATTGGATACACAAGGGCACTCAACTACTCTTGCGGAGCATCCAGAAGGCGAATTTGAGTGATGAGTATAGGGCTCTTCAAGACGGACGGACGATCGCATCATCCAGCTCTATTGCCTCGCTTAACCCCTTCATCGATGAGTTTGGACTTCTTCGTGTTGGTGGCCGTCTAAAGCACTCGAGCCTGGATTTCGATGCTCAGCATCCGATTATACTTCCGAGTCCTCATCGTGTCACACGCGCTATCATCATGCATTTTCACAGGCGTCAGCTGCATGCCGGACCTCGTTCTCTGCTTGCTCATATACGGCTCCACTATTGGCCTATTGGGGGGCGTAAGACGGTCTCCAGCGTAACAACAAAATGCATTATGTGTTTTCGAGCTAAACCGGTCCTGGCTGAGACAATCATGGCTGATCTGCCTCGCGATCGTGTTAGTGGCTCGCATCCTTTCGCCGTCACTGGAGTGGACTATTGTGGACCGTTTTACTATAAGAGCGAGATTCGTAACAAAGGACCAGTAAAATGCTACATCTCGGTCTTCATTTGCTTCGCAACCAAGGCAGTGCATCTCGAACTGGTTCCGGATTTGTCAACAGCAGCCTTTCTTAATGCGCTGAAGCGGTTTATTCTTACCAGATGTAAACCTGTTCGCATATGGTCGGACAATGCTACAAATTTTGTCGGAGCCAAGAATGAGCTAGCTGAACTCAAGCGACTCTTCCTCAGCGAGAAGCACATCGACTCTGTCCGAGAGTTTTGTGTCTCTGACGACATCGAATGGAAATTCATCCCACCTCGCTCCCCACACTTTGGTGGACTTTGGGAGGCAGCGGTGAAGACAGCAAAATACCATTTTTATCGGTCGGTCGGACCCTCAGTTTTGCCCCTGGATGATCTGCGCACACTCGTCTGCCACATTGGGGCAATAATAAACTCTCGACCTCTTTTTCCACTTTCAGAGCACCCTGCAGATCTGGATGTGTTAACTCCTGCGCACTTCCTTGGCACTGCGCCACTCGCGATTTTTCCGGAGCCGGACGTCACCAAGCTAAACGTTAGCCGCCTAGATCGCTGGCAGCGTATAGCTTATTATCAGCAAATTTTCTGGAGTCGTTGGCGTGACGAATATTTAACGCTTCTTCAGCAACGGTCCAAATGGAGAACATCCTACCCGGGCGTTCACATTAATGATGTGGTCCTTGTAAAGGATGAAAACTTGCCACCCCTTAAATGGCCACTGGCTCGTGTGGTCGAGCTTGTTGCTGGTGCTGACGGCGTTTCCCGAGTAGCTGTTCTCAAGACGTCAACTGGAACAACAAAGAGAGCTGTGCGCAAGTTGTGTGCGCTTCCGAAGGAGGATGCTGTTGAAAGCCCGAGTCTTTCAACGGGGGGAGAATGTTTGGTTACGCATGTAGCCGCGCCAAACAACAACTAGAGCAGCTTCGCTCTTAAGATTAACCTCTCAATAAGTTATGCTCTGCGCAGCATAAGAGCAGGTTAATGTAACTGTTATCTTGCATATGAGCGATAAGACTCTCCTCGTTGGTTTTAGTGGTTGCTCTCCGTCTGGGAGCAACAGCAATTAGAAGCTGCATTTCGGCAGCTAATGAGTTGTTTTGGATCTATCGAGAGATCAAGTTGTGGCGCGGTATTGACCTCGCTAAACAAACCATAATTGTTTAAGTGCTCAATTTGGAGCTTTAAAGTTAACAATTAATAACTACAAGTTTGGCCACGAAGGCAAAATAAACTAAATAGATTAATGCAAATTTCGGTGCATTTTATTTATTTAATTGAACATTCAATAGCTATTGAAAAAGCTCAATAGCTCAACACATTTATTTTATACAAACAGGTTTAAATACCTAGAAAAAAAGCTAATGCGGTGTTCAGTGTATGGAATTCAGCACATTCAGTTAAACTTTGATAACTGTTAATATATATATTATTATTTAATATACTCATCCAACTATTTGTCGATATAATATTTTCGATTTTTATTGCTCAACGATAATAAAACTTTAGTGAACTTATTGCCGATTTAATATTATATTTTTTATTGGGATCCCAGTTCCATTATTGTTTAAAGTATTGTTCAAGATTAGTGGAGTGGTCTCTTAATTAATTTATTTATTTTTATTTGTTTTTGGAGATATTGTTTTTGATTTTCGAATTTTGGCTGTCGTCCCATTAAATTGCCAATTCAGCAGCTCTGCGTCACAGGTCTTGTGATGCCAAAGAGCCAAACAACTGGCATCATTATGTGAATCTAAGCACTCGCACTGAAAAAAAAGGTGGGGTATGTTGTTTTGGTTGGCGGTTGGCGGTTGGGGGCTGGGAAATTGGGGGTTGCGTGTGGCCAAGCGATGGGTGTGGTACGTGCGTTGGGTAAACAAAATCAAATACTTTTCTTTTTAGCCAACTTGAAGATCTATTAAGACAAACGATGGTAAACATTTGGTCATATATATATATATATATTTGTTACATATATACACTTGTACTCATATCTTTATTTATACTTGTGCACTGAGCTCTTACTGGGGGCCAGCCAGGCCATTTGGGGCGCTAAACGATTTACGATCTTGTCAAAGATATATGCGCCTGATGAAAGTACATAATTGAATTTAATTAGTCTTTTTTCTTTTGGGGTGCTGCTTTTTGGTTATTTATCTGCGTGCCGCATGCCTCATGCGCCCAACTTTTGATTGACATTGTGTAGGAATCTGGCAATGCCACCGTCACGGGACTTTTATCCAATTTAAAGCCAATTTGACTCTTGTGGTAATTCATTGTTTTTATGCAGCTTTTGTTGGCCAACACAGACAATAGCTCTAAGTTTTTAATTATTATGCGCTGCTTTTTTCTCTCTGTGTAATGGCTACGCAGGCAGGCTGCATATTTGTCTTCGTTATGAGCACTTCACTCAATTATGCACATTTTGACAAGACATTTCTTCCTAATGGACTTCAAAAATTGTTTGAAAGTAAAAAAATTAAATAAAGAAAATGTAAAAAAAAACGTAATAACATCTTCTTGGATTGAAAAGTCGCTTTTATACTCACATAAATTTGTATGTATTTATGGACATATGTAAATATATATATTTCAATTCAATTTATTATATATATATATAAATTAAATCGATGATTGTTTGTTGATTAAGCTTTTTGCGAAAATAAAATTTGTCTTATGAAATACATTTTCCAAGAATAATAAAATTCTATCACTGTATACAAAATCACGTTTAATGAACTGATTTTGGTACTCTTTAGACATGTATATAATTTTGGGGCTTATTCCGCACATGTCATCTGTGAGTGTTTTATATAAGCATAAGAAAAATATGTCAAGATGTCAGCAAAATATAAACGCATTGAATTGTGGTCGATTGAGTTGGCTCTGACTACACCACTCCAAAAAAAACCCCAACCCCGTCTCCGACTCCGACTCCGACTACCAAATCGTTGACAACTTCATCTGGAATTGCCGCCTGATGTTTATGAAGCATTCATAAATACCTGACAAAGGAAAATTGAAATGGAAATGAGACCGAAAAGATATGAACAAAAGTAATAATAACAATAACAATAATAATAATAATAATAATAATGATAATAATAATCCAAAAACAGTTCAGCAGACACATCAAGCAAAAAGAACCAAATAAAGCGAATGGCAGACGCCGGACTTGTCTCCGACAGCTCCGACCCCGGAACACCGAAATTACCAGTGACTAAAGAGGAGGAGAACAGTTTCTGCTCCTGCTCCTGCTGCTGCTCCTGTTTCTGCTCCTGCTTTTGGTTGTCTTGGGGGGGAGTTTTTCGCGAGTTTTTCGAATGGGGGAGACGCTTGCTTATTGTGTATGAAATCACTTAAGTCTCCTCGGTAAACAGCTCCCAGTGGCAACATAAATATCAACTTGGGAACGTAAGCAGTTCGAGTCAACAAACATAACAATAATAGGCCCTTTCATTGTCTGCCATGGAATGAAAGTTCGTATACAACTTCCAGTTCAAAATGTCTCTTTTGTGGTAAAGTTTCAAAACAAAAACAAACAACAAAAACAACAAAAAAAACAAACAACAAATGAAGACTATCAAGGGAACAACGAAAACCAGTTGTCAGTTGTCCCTGGCCAATTGCTCAATGCAATGTTTATTTTTAAAATATTCGATTTATACACAAATATTTTCTTAACAAATTTAAAGTGCAAATGGATGTTAATCATCGAAGTTGATTGCGAGCAGAACTGGGGTAAAAGTAGTGAAATCTAATTGCAGAGGAGATTGACTACTAAACTGGCATTTGGATGACAATATTTGTAATGTTTCCATTTTCATAATTATAGCCTAAATTAGACATGAAACTTATTAATAAATTATTAACATTTTGCTTGGTTTATTTATCAACATAACTAATCGAATAAATTGACAAACTGAATAAAATACTAATAGAAAAATAATTGTATTAAGTAGCTAGTCAATTTATGCTACATTGTTGCACTGATTCTAGCATCGTCTTACCTTTTGATGACCGACCCCTGCCCCCCCTCACTACCCCCACACAATTGGTCACGGGATGCTGCTCCAAGGCAATTGGAAACAACCTGCGAAAAGCAATCAAAGTAAATCAATTGCGGCATTGTCATCTCTCCTGAGGTCGTCAAATGTTTATTGAGGGATGAGAGGGAAGAATATATATATATGTATACATATATATATAAATATATATATATATATATATATATGATTCTACTTCATTGAAGAGTTACATGTTGATGAACAACTTATTTATTATATTTTGTGATTTTTCTTTGCCGTTTTGGTACACATATAAATCGGACCAATAGGTTTGCATATATAGAATAATACTGTATGATCGATAAGGCACTTTTCATGATGTGGCATGTATATCTATTTGTACTTAGTTCCATGCCAAAACAGTTTTTTAGTTGATACTTATTATTAGTTTGCAGAACGAACATTGAACTCAGTTGGTTTTTTTGTCAATTAAATGGGGATAGAGTATTTACGTAGCTGATGGACGATTAAATGTTGTCGGGCGTCGGCTGAGTAGCATTGACTGTCGGTGACAGGCTCTCGACAGGACGAACACAAAAGCCACATAAACTTGGTATCCATTAAATTGCGTTTTATAAAAAGAGAGACGGCTGTCGGAGCGGGTAGCGGGTAACGGGTATTGAATTAAATGTCTGTCTATGCCACCAAAATCCCCTCTTCCCCCCGCTCCACCCATCTGCAATCGTTGTTGGCTTTTGGTTACTTTGCAGCAATTAAATAGGAATTGAAATAAGGAGTGAAATGGGAACAAATATGCCAATACACAATGCTGTCTATCAATGTCGGCCAACTGACAGTTGTCGGACATGTCGGCCCAGAGTTCATCGACATTGGCTGCCAACATGGGTCAACATTTATTTGTTCAATTGGCCACTGTCTCGAGTATATCTAGTAATTACCCATTTAAGTGCATTGTTTAACCAATGTGGTCATATCAAGATTCTAATGTTTATGCCTTGTCTTGCCATAAAATGAACAATTTAAAATGAAAAAAAAAAAACATTAATAATATTTTGGTCGTTGTCTCGGTTTTTTTCTACATGAAATGAAGTATATGTTCTGGCTTTAAGCCATAAGTTACACATAGACAACGTGAAAGGATCAAGTATCAAAATGAGTTATCCTTCTTAAGGACATTCTTTCCCGTTAAAGCATTTTGGGTTGTTTAAGCATTTTGGGCTGTATCAGCATTTTGGGTTATTGAGTTGCATACAAATTCCGTAACCCTTTTAGAAAATAAACTGCTCCAAATTCGGTCACAAACTATGACACAACTACGCAAAATTAATAAATGCAGAACATTGGGTATTTTGGCTATTTATTGGGTTTTCATCTTACACAGCCAGTTGTAACTGTGCCATTCAATTTTGGGCAGTGTATTAACCAGTTTCTTCAACTCGATACTAGTCAACCTCAAAGCAGAAATTTGAACATTTCGCTTAAGTTTTAAACATTAATCATATTTATTGCTAAGCAACATTTAGAACAAATATTTTTAAATGTAATTTTTAGTTGCATTTTAAACTCTTAAATCGAGTTAGCTAAAATCGAGATGTAAAAGTAAGAGTATTCCATATTCGTTGGCAAGAATGAAATGAAAATCTCTCATTTGTTGTGGTTTTTTGCTACTTAAATTTGTTGGTGTTTTGTTTTTTATTTGTTGTTGTTGTGTTGTTATTATTGTTGCTGAGCTGTGAAGCATGCTGTACGCAAAAGATAGCAGACAAGGTCGACTCCCACAGTTGGGTGGCTGGCTGATTTGCTGCCTAGAAAGGGTTGGAGGACAAAAAAAAAAAAAACAATAACGCAATATTGCATGAGGCTGGACAGGCATTGTCATCTTTTGATGGTACCCCAGCTTATGATGCTGCTGCTGCTCATGTGTGTGTGTGTGTGTGTATTTGTGTGTGTTTAGTGAGATTTGGCTTAATTAAATTCCTGCATAAAAGGATTTCTTTAGTGCTTTAAGCGTAACGTGTGTGTGTTCTGAGCGCCTTTTTACGACTTTTGACAAAAGTCTTAACGGCTTATTGTGGTGTGACACACACACACACACACACACACACATTTACCATGGGAGAGAGTCCTCTAATGACTGGCATAGATTTTAATTACAACTATAAATCATAGAGGAGCACAGCTCTAAGCTTTTCGACTCATATTAATGACAAGCACACACTCAGACTCACACACACACACACACACACACACACACTGAGACTCACACACACACACTATTACCATAGATATGTAGAAATCGGTTATGAAATCTGCCAACAATTTTGAAAGTGATAGCCAGTAAAGCATCAACTTACATAAAATGCTCATTTTTAGTGCTGATTATTTTACATTGTAGTCTCCGTTGCCGCTGGCCAATGCTGGCCGGGATTCGCTCATTGTTTGGCCATTGTTCTTTGGTCCACCGGTTCATAATCAGTTGACCCAAATTTACAGCCAGCCGGCACATAAAAGTTGTTCGTTAAAAAGTTAATAGTTTGCCATAGTTAGTCCATAGTCCATTGCCAGTTGGCAAGTTGCCGAGCCCGTCAGCGATTTTGTGCCACCCAGCCAGCCAAAAGTCAATCCGAACCCCATCCGAAACCCCATCCGAATCCCCATCCGAATCCCCATCCGAAACCCCATCCGAACCCACCCAACCATCTGCAAAAACCAACGATTTGAGGTCAGGATAATGGTGCCGGCACGCTTGATGACTCCGACTTGATGCCTTATGCTTTATGCTTATGGTTTGCATTGTGGGCAACCTATGATAATTGCCACAAGGCAAAAAGTGAACTCCGGATGAGTTGATTGGCTGAGTTGGATGCAAAGACAAAAGCCAACTTTAATGAACACTGACTGACTCCACATTCGAAAGTAGTTCAAAAACAAAAACTAAAATTTTTCCAGTCAAGGCGAAGATGACAATCTGCCCACACCTCGATTTTCTTATTATTTGAGCAAACAAAAATCTGGTAAATTATTTCCTGTTCTGTTCCTTAAAAAAAAAAAAACTCATTTTGTTGGGGTATCTTGTAGTCTTTCAGCTAACTTGCCCCATTTAAGACCAATCCATTTCTTAAGTTAGTATGTAAAAAACAGAAATTCTTCAAAGTTTAAAGCTCTGCGATTAGTTCGCAAATAAATAGAATAAGTTCAGTTGGATTTTGCTAAATTTGCTTCAATTTGCTTACGTTTATTCTATAAAAAAAAAAGAGAAAAAAATACCCAAGCTAAATTCGTTTTTTCAACTCTACACAAAATAATAATAATAAATTTTTATGTAGTCAAATTCTATATTTATATAAGTTTTTTTCTTTTACCTGTTTTTTTTCATCTTCTTTAGATTTGTCTTACTTTCAAACTTTTCATTATGCAGTGAAACTTTTAATTATCATTTTTGTACACGCAATTTGGCAAACTTGTAAAATTCTTTACAAAATATTTCTTGAGGGTTTCACTTCTGTCGTCTGCTGATATCATAAATTATGCTGAGATCTGACATTCCACCAGGTTTGACAGTTAGTCAGTTTGGTTAGTTAAGCAGTTGGTTTTTTTTTTTTGGTTTTTTTTTTTCTATTTATTTTTTTTTTAGTTTCTAATGGGTCTGCATTAGAGTGGCACAGTTCAGTGCACAATTTCGCATTAAGTGGCTGTCAAATCTCGGCCAGACTGGCTCGTGTGGCACATAAATTTGTTGTCCTTTGTTGCTATTGTTGTTATTGTTGCTGCTGTTGTTGTTGCTGTTGTTATTGTGTTGCCACTTGTTTGTTAAGTATTTGAAAATCGAAAAGCAGTGCTCGGTGGCAACAACAATAGCAGCAAAGGTCACAGCGTTCATTGTCCAGTGTTGCTTGACGTTGTTGTTGTTGTTGTTGCTGTTGTTGTTGCTGTTGTTGTTGCTGTTGTTGTTGTTGTTGCTGTTGTTCATGCCATTGTTGTTGTCGCTCTCAATCTGAAAATGAACGCCAACAGCTTTCGCTGCCGTTGAAAGACAAGCCAAGTGGCATTCAAAATGCCAATCAAGATACAAGCTCACAATTTACGATTGGCCAGCAACGAGCAACATTAACAACAACAACAACAACAACATTAACAACAACAACAGTTACAACAACAACAACAATAATGAGTTTAAAGTGTGAGTGCAACGGCTGATTGTTAATTTTGTAGCTTTTACTCACTTTATGTGCCAATTGAAGTTTGTTTCATTTTTTTATTTTATTTTTCCCATATTTTATTTAATTGAATTTCTTAAGTTTCCCCGCTGATAACCCTCAAGTGCACTCGAATCAATATTGACTGTACTCCCAAGTGGCAACATAATGAACATAACTGGCAACTTTTGCGATGGGTCCGGCTTGAACTGGAGTTAAGTTGGTATTGTTGAACTCCAACCACTCCCAAAGTATTGCCTCTTAAATCTCCACTTTTGGATTAAATTGTTTTTTATTTTTTTATTTTTTATTAGTGTTAAATAATTGACACTTACTTAGATCGAGTTCACCGTTTCCGTTTGGGTTGTCGAGCGATTTTTCACATGAAATGCAAACTGAAAATACGAAAACTTGTTAACATTTCTTTATAATAAATAATAAATTTATTATTATTTGTTATAATCAATAATATATGTTATATAATAATATGTTGGGGGAGGGGTGAAACACTGCTGCCAGTTCTCAGGCCAGTTGCCCGTTGGGCTGGTTGACAGCGCCAGAGCCAGTTGATAAGGAGTGCCATTTGTTCAAATTGAATTACTATATATATATATATATATATAAATGTGTGTGTGCATATATCAGAATTATTGACAAGTGCTGCCTACCCTTTTTAGTCAGCACCCAGGCTAAATATTGAAATTTTTTTCTTTCTATTTTTTTTTGTACATAATTTTGTCACTTGCAACCGCCAGGCAAGGCCTGGGAATTCGCACTCATCAGCAGCTCCAACGTCTGACAATGAGTAATGTGGCAAGTACTTGGAGTGACAACCCAGCCTGCATCAGTTGCCTGGCCGAATTTTAATTTGTTTTTTTTTTTTTTTTTTTTTTTTTTTGTGTTAAGCTCAAATTAATGGTACAGTCCGTTGCTCAGTTTCGGTAACTGCTCACTCTGCGCCTCATTTAATTTTGCTTTTGGCCAACAGTTGGGGGCTGTCGCTGCTGCTAATTGCCACAAGCTCTTGACCCCAACCAAAAAGACACACAAAAATGCGCGACCCTTTTCCAAAATGAGGGTCAATGCGAGCACATAAAAAATAAAAGCCAAAAACTAAACAACATTCGAGCTCTGCCAAAGGTTTATTATAAACACAATGTAATCCATCCTCCTCCATTGTGAATGCTGCAAAAGCTGCAGCTCAACATGTTTGTCTATCAACTTGCAACAAGCATTTCATGGCTGTGCCACAAATGGGCTCCTTGTATTTTGCATTTGACTTGGGGTATTAGAATTCATTTTAGCCCAGACTTTACTTATGTCTGTGTATCGCTAACAGTTCAAACAAAATGTTAACAAAGCAGACAAAAAATCGAAATTTCCAAATAATTTGTTTTCTTTATCAAGAAAACACAGACATGGTTCGATTTAAAGTTAAGATATGAGGGCATAGGTTATGCTCCGATAACTGAAGTATCAGAAGGAGTATATTTTCATTCCATTTCCATTTCCATTTCATGTTTCTTATCAGCTGTTTGAACACTTTCTTCTTTTGTATTATTTTTATGTATATTTTTAATTAGCAAATTGATGTAGCTGTTCCACAGACAATAACGCAAATACTCATACAAATATATATATATAGACATTCTATAGATATTAATGTTAGTCGACAGCAGACGGAGAGTAAACACTTAGGGAACAAAACCAATAAATGCGAACCGAGTCTTTGTCCTGATTCGGTGGAGGAGGAGGAGGAGGAGGAGTCCAAAACACTTTGAAGTGATTGCATTATTTCTCATGCTGGCCCTTATCTCTTATTAATTATAATAAAGACTTTGTTATTAAAAGTTCTTCTATTGAAGGTGTTGCATGAGCAAATGGCAAAAGGCAGCAGCAGCAGTTTCGATTCCACAAGGATTAACTATCAAAGTCGTCTCATTGCCCCTGCGAATACTCTTGACTTTGATGTGAAAGTAATTGCACTGTAAACTCAACTGGATGGAATTGAAGCTGTCAGCTGGCGGACAGCCAAACAGGCAGATAAATTCACAGACACCATGGGCTAAACGAGTAACTGGCTGGGTTCACGACTAATCCAGTCATCCGGACTGACTGGTGACCAGTGGGCAGTGGAAATCTGTGTGCGCCGGAGATTAATATGCAGACGCTGCGATTTGATGGGAGAGTTGGACAAGCAGACGAACGCCTGATGATGTTGACATGTACCCAATTTGAACGAAAGGATATTAGGTGCCAGCACACACACGCACACACGCACACACACACACACACACAGGCATACACACACACCATTCTAAACTTGCAACTAATGATCTGTTCGTATCAGCAACATTTGACCAAACGTTGCCTCGCATTCAAATGTGTTAATAATACAATTTTATTTATCTGTCTAGGCGACACATGCCTCATCACACAGCCACATAAACAAACACACACACACACCCGCACGCTGTGTGTATGTAAATTGCGGCAAAAACGAGCCGAAAATTTACGATTCTCGTTGCTACTACTACATATATATATATATATATGTATATATGGAGCATGGAGGTGGAGTGTAGATTTGGTTGTGTCGTGTCTGACTATTTTTGAAAAGGGTTGACATTTAAGGCGCAAACACACACGCACCCAGCACTGCCAAGCACCCCCTCCCGTTCCCCTGGCCAGGATTGTGGATCACTGTTGTAACAAAATGACAAAATGGTGCCTAAACAGGCGTTCAACGAGCAGCAAGAAATTACCAACAATACACAAATACATATGCATATATAAATATATATATATAGTAACGATATACATACATACATACACACATGTATATATATATATATTACTTTATTCAATGCAGACAAATAAAAATATAGCAAAAAATGTAATAAGTTGTTTACTGGCAGAGAAGAGTTGCTCAATGCCACACACACACACACACACACACATACACACACACACACACTTGCTTACTCGTGCGTCTGCATATGCTTGACCAGAGCATAGAAAATGTGGCAATGAAACGCCTTTTGAGCCTTTTTTTTTTTTTAGGAAACCAAAATCATTGCACCGTGAACGGAATGTGGCATCAATGAGAATTGATTCGTTTACAGCGATAAATCAAATAGGCTTTTCATAACGAAACCTGCAATTTGATGTGCTTCATCGGAAGGCAGGTGAAGAGATCAACGATATAAATAACTCAATGGGTTTGCCAATTTGTTCAAGTTAAACTACAACTCAGACCACTGTGCTGCTTTTTGGGTATCAAAAAAGTTCCAGAGCATGTTGTACATTTATTACACACAACAAAAAAAAAACAACACTCAAACACACACACACACAGCCACACCCCAAAAAAGGTAAATCGCAGCGTCAGCCTTTTGTTAAATATCTCAATTGGATGCGAAGGCGGCACACGGGGCGTATGTTCAATGTTTTATGCACAGGACAAAGGAGTCCAGAATAAATAAAGCCATCAACAAATAAAGCTGGGCAACAACTGTTACTTTATTTATTCATATTAAGCGCCAACTGTCCAAACGCAAGTGTATTTTCTAAGTACACAACTCCTCTCCAGACCTCTCCAGAGTCCCAATAGTACATAAGTATATATATATATATATATATATATATAAATATATAAAAATATATTTCTAAATTTAACACTTATATAAAAGCCGAGCAAATAAATTGCTTTACTTAGTCCTGAATTTTTAAGAGGGTTTTTTCTTTAAATAACAGATTTCATTTCTACTTATTCGAAATTATTTTGATATTAACACAACATAAGCAATAAAAATTCCAAATTTATAGTTCATACATAACTGACAGATACTGGCGAAGAATATATATGTAATTATTATGGTCGCAGATGCTTCCCATATTGCCACAAAACCATTATACCCTTTTTAGCCATTTTTATACGGTTCTGGGTAAAAAACTTCGAGTGGGACACATGATATATATATATATATATATATGTGCTTGTTCCATGAAAACAATCAATGTATACAGTTTTGATTGTGCCCGAAAGAGTTTTGGACACGAAAAAGCATTAATATTCAATGAATGGGATGGATGCCACTTGCCTGCCCACCCCCCAAAAATTGTGTGGCATCTTGAGTAGGGTGTTTTTTTGGGGGCTTGGCAAATGTGTCAGGCCAAATTACACGACAACATATTTTTGAATATGGCAATTTGTAACTGGGCGGTATCCGGCAATGTCTTCGTCTCCCTCTCCGTCTCCCTCTCCCTCTCCGTCTCCCTCTCCGTCTCCGAATGTGCACCATTCGCAATAATAACAATGGGTTCGCGTTTGTTGCTTTGCCACTTGATAAATGAGATGGCAACCGGGCAGCCAGGTCAGGGGCTTGCCGACAGTACGCAGTCTTCTGAACTGACCCCTGCTCCCCGCACCAGGCACCCTTGCCTCTTGGCCCTTGTCCTCTGTACCCCCTTCACGAAAGTGTTAGTTTTCGTGGTATTTGTATTGCTTCCACTTGCACTATTTGCTCTCGAATTATCGACAATGGTTCTGCCATTGATTAAGTTGTTGGGCGTGGCCGAATTGCGAGCAGCTGTTTTTCCAAATGGGCGGGTCGCACCAGCTCAGCGAATATGCAAAACCAACCTTGAGCTAAAAGTACACATAAAATTCTGGCTAACATGATTTCCACATTTAAAAATTACGCTCATTTACAATAAATGCATTAATCGATTGATTTTCAAGAATAATAATAAAAAAATAATATAATAAAATAATTATATTGGAAAATATTGCAAATATACAAATAATAAGAAATGTCTCAATTTAAGTTCGAAATAAATATAAATAATATAAAAAGCAAACAAAATACAAAAATGTTGGAAGGAAAACAAGTGTTGACGATTTTGTAGGAAAAGCTGTAAAGCAAAGAAATTTCGATTGTAAATTTCCTGAATCTTTCACGTCGTCAAATTCGTAATATCAGCTGATTTTTATATATATGCCAAATATTTGGGATAGTTTGTTGAATAACGCGCTGTCAATTTAATTAGAAACAAAGCCAATTGTGATTTTTGTTGAGCTCTTGTCGAATATCAATCGCCAATTGTCAACGTGTCGCGTCATCAGTTTTTCGCACCATTTATTTTATTTTTTTTCATTTAGTGTGTGTCGTCCATTTGTGTATATCTATCTGTGTATATAGATATTTTGTGTCGCTGCTAGGCAAAAATAATAGATACCAAAATTTACATATTTTTATGCTCTGCAATTGAACGAGAATTTATTTTGCTTGTGCAGGTGTTTCGAGCAAATTGACGGTGCTATGATATTGTTATTTTTACAAATAAAATTCAATTGACTACATAATCAGCACACGGGGAATTTATATTATATATATATATATATATATATATATATATATATATATAAATGTTTAATTCGCATAGGCAGCATTTTTATTTTTGGCCAAAATTAGCTAAATCGATCTTAAACAATGCAATTCGATTCTCTAAAAATTTTAAAAAGTTTTCAAATGTTTGTAAATAATAAATATTTGAAATTTTCATTCTGCTTTACTTTCCATTTGAACTATTTGTGAAATATTGCAGCAAATAATGCTCAATCAACGCTCAATCAACGCTCAATCAACGCTCAATCAACGCTCAATCAACGCTCAATCAATGCTCAATCAATGCTCAATCAATGCTCAATCATTGCTCAATCAACGCTCAATCAATGCTCAATCAACGCTCAATCAACGCTCAATCAATGCTCAATCAACGCTCAATCAACGCTCAATCAATGCTCAATCAATGGACTACCTCAAACAACTTCCACAAATGTCCAAGTCTTTTTTTTTATTGGTTGAAAATGTCCAGGAAAATGTTCTGTCCTCTGATGCTGTTTTCCAACTTTGGGCTTTTTGTCGTAATTGCATTTGCTTAGACATTTTCAGTGTTTACCTTTGTTGCATTTGCATCTTACGTTATTGGCCTTATCTGTGCAACCAATCAGTTTAAACTGCATTTTGTTGGCACTTAAGTAGTTAACAGTTTACAGTTGCAAACCGCACTTGTATTTCCATTTTATATCTGTATTTGTTGCGGCTGCAACCACTTCCGTTGCCACTGTTATTATTGTTGTTGTTGTTGTTGCTACTGTTGCTGCTATTGTTGTTGCTGGCGGCCACACGCTCATTTAACAGCGTTTCCACCCCGGATTTGAGCGTAATTTTTCAGCTGGTTTGCGTTTGCCTTTCCGCTGCAGAAACTCAACTTGGCTTTGCCTGCACTTCGTTTGCCTCAAGTATTTTTGTTTTTTCTCTCAATTGTTTCCCATGTAAACTGGGTGACAGGGTGTGGCATGCTCAGAGTTGACTGTGAATGTTTTATTGTTTTGTTGCTTTCAGTTGTATTAGCGTAATTCCAGTGCTCATCTGGCTGATGTGGCCTGCTAAAATGTTTCGACCAACTTTACAGTCTCGGTTTTGTGGTTTTTCTGTGTTCTGCTACTCTTGAAGTTCATTTATTTTTATTACACAACTTGAATTCAAGTTAAGTCAACTTAAAAATGCAAATGTCTACTCGGCTCGTCCCGCTCCGACGAGTCGTCCTGGTCGGAGTCGCTTTTGTTGCATGATAATAAAAAAAAATCATAATAATTTTTAAAGAATTTTCATTTATTATGCTTGTTGGACTAGTTGCCTCTGTTGCCTCTTATGCTTAGCATAAAGAAAACCTTGCTGCGCGTGTGGACTCTTCAATGTGTTAACAGATATATATATATATATATATATATATATATTTAAATGTAAATACCATATTTTTCCCCAGCTCTGCTTTGTTTATATATATATAAATAAATATTTTGCGCGTGGCAATTGGTAAAGAAAACCAAATGCGCAAGAGAATATCCACAAAGCGCAATAAATAACAAAAATATGCGAATACCTGCAGGGCAACCATATTGCGTATACGTAATATATGCAATTGCTTCCCTGTATACACAGCTTAGCCTGCGCCGCCTCAGCGTCGATGGGGGGATAAGTCCAGTTACGGACGGAAAAACAACCACGGGCGGTCCGTAGCATCCCCTCAAAAAATTCAAAAAAATATGGAAAAAAAAGCATCACTCTGGCAATAACATCTGCATTTCAGCGAGCCAAAGTTGTAAGCCAAGCTAAGACGCTACTTCAGCATTTAAATAAGTTGTAAATGGATTAATGTTAAAAAAAAAATGGTATAAAAAGGAAAGTAAAATTCAATTAAAAGTTAATTTATATTTAACTAGACAAAAGAAATTTAAAAAAAAATCAAAAATAACTTGTATTTTAGTGCAAAACAATGATCAAAATGAGATTCACAATGACTTCGATTTTTAAGTAAAAAATAATACGAATTTACTATCAAAACTAAACCGTTTTTTTTTTTACTGCAACCAAATTTGTATGCTTATTTAGCGATATTAGTTGAGTTGAGTCTTTGAAAAGAAATTGTCATTTTGCCGTTAAAAATCAAATTATTTAAATTCAAATAGATTATGACTAAAATGTCACCCAATTGAATTGAGAAAATATTGGACAAAAATAATAAAAAATAAGAAATTATTTGATCTGCAAAAGACTTTAGAAAATCTCCAACGAATAAGTAGACATTAGCACAAAAAGTTTTAATTCAAAATATGCTTGAGTCTGTAATGCATACTTGGCCAAAAACAAAAATGTGCTAAATGCGAGTTTTTTTGGTAATTGGAGACAGACAGAAGAGAGTCTTGCCACAAATTGTTGGCTGCTTTGCGGCTGCACTTTGAGTTACTTGAGAATGTTGCGATGGCAACAAGGCATAAACGATTTTATTCTAGTTTTATATGTAAAAATCATCACTCAAATCCTATATAAAAGTAACAAAAATAAAGATGGAGCGACGACCAAGGATAACCGACAGTCAGACTAAATTGAAGCTGTCAAGCCATAAAAGCGACAATCATATCTATGTGTATGTGTGTGTGAGTGTGTGTGTGTGTGTGTGAGTGTGTGTTTCTGAGTCTGGTTGAATGGCACATTATTTGTGTGTAATGTGTGCGTTTTTGTGGCGTATAATACACGCATCTTGAGAATGCGACTCATATGCAAATTGTACTTAGAATCTGCTTTTAATAAGTCAGCCACATAAAATGTGCTACATATGCCATATGGGAAAAAAAAGATGCTTCTATATGGTGGAGGAGAAACGGAAGCCCGAAGGAAAGGGAAGAAGCCGCAAAGGAAGCCAGAAGGAAGCCCCCAGCACTGTTCAATTTGTGTGTTTGTTTGGGTTTTTGTTTCTTACATTTTTTTTTTACGCATGCCGAATAATTGTGGAATGAAATAATGTTGCAACTAATTGGCGTGTCTAATTGTCAGTGCTGGTGTCTTCTGTGCCTGGGGAGTGGCCGTAAAGACAAAATGAGTAAGTAAATAAATAAGTACAAAAAAATGTCGAAAATTGTTGCAGTTAAGTTCGCTTTTATTGTTGGACCTTCTCTGGCCAACTACACGAAATAATTGAAGTCAGGCTCATAAAACTTTTCCAACCAACATACAAAAATTAATATATTTCAGTGTGTACTTATGGGTGTGGTACTATGTGTGTGTGTGTGTGCTTGTGTGTGTGTGTGTTACTTTTGATCTTTGTTTAGCTATAATATTCGGTATACTCATTACTTTTCTGGACTGCTGTTAATAACCATATTTATGTCTTCATTTCTTATATTTGTTTAATTTTTTTCATATTGTTTTTTTTGTTAGTATTTTAAGAGGAGAAGCAACAACAAGCTTTTGGCAACAATTATTGTTCCCGTTTATATAATTCATTAAATCAAATATATGTTTGATGTATTAGATTTTTCATAAAATTCGCAATATTTTACTTAAATTCATATGAATAAAGTCGTGACTCTTTATCATAATGATGAGCATAATGATGAGCATCAACATCGGTGGCAACATCAACAGAAGTTAGTAGAAAGAAGACTTAATCAAAGTTTTGGTAGTCGATAAGTTAGCTGGCCAACTTTGTAGACCAAAAATTTGTTATGCTTTAGTACATTTTAGTTGAAGCTCACTTTTATGCGGCCAACTAATAACTTTGATAAAAATAGATACCTTCTCCTTCCTGCGAAGTTCAGCAAAAAAAAAAAAAAAACAAATTAAAATGCCCAGCCAGTGTGGCACGTGCAACACAGAATGTTGCGCATTTAATGCTGTGATAATCACAGTTTGGACATTAACACATAACAACATAGTTTGGGCGAACCACCATCAAAATGACAGACACCTGCGTGTGTGCACAGCATAAAATCAATGAAAGTTCGCACATTACGTATACGACAGCTGTGACAAGCAGCGCCTGCCACAAGGTCAGAGAGAGCCTGCCACAGAGCCTGCCACAGAGCCTGCCTGCAGTGAACGAGAGATAAAAAAAAAAAACTTACATATGATGAGTTTTGCATAAGCAGCTCGAGATATGACACCCCCCCCCCCCCTCCCACCACAGCCTTGCTATTAGTAGTTTTTTTTTATATCTCTTCCTCTTTTCATATTTTAATGAGTATTCATTACGCGACACATCGCCGCGTGGCAAGGCGTCAACAAACGACAAAAGCAGCCACACAGCAAAGCACCAAAGCAAAACGACAAGCTGGCCGCATGCCATATACATTATGTGTCTGTGTGTGTGTGTGTGTGTGTGTGTGTGTAGGGGGTGGGGGGGGGTAGACCATAACACACTGGCTAGTGGCTTTTGTTATTCATTTAAGCTGTCAGCGGAGCAGCCACTAAAGCATTCACCGAGCCATATGACAAATGATGTGCCGACCTCCAAATACAGTTAGTTAGTGGCACCGTCTTGGCTCTAACTGATTGCCAATCGCATATTGTAATTAGCCAAAAAGGAGCTGAGTGGGCACTGGTAATTACTGTTATAATACTAAGTAATAGCCACTAAGTAATTCTACCATTAATATTCAATGCAAAATTTGTTTGCTTAAACATTCGAAAAGTATTTTTTGCAACATTTTAAGTGTTTTTTTGTCTGACAATATCAACACGAAAAGTCGAGCATATTTTAAGGAGATTTCATTTTATTCACAAAATACAATTATAATCGAATTAATGTAATTATTTTTTTTAGAATGTTTAATTAATTTATAATGTTGAATGCAATTTAGAAGTGAAATTATTTTTTATTTTTTAAATGTGTTTTTAATTTGTAGCGTCATTTGCTGTAAGTGGTTTTCACCTGTCTAATATTTCAATTAATTGTTTTTTTTTATACAAATAGATGTAAGACGATCAGTCATGAAATCGACGAAATGTTAAGAATGTAAATTTACAAAATGTTCGGCAAATTGGAGTAAGAAATTGGAATAAGAAATGCGACTCATTCAATCGTTAAATGACTAATTACAAAAATAAAATTTTTGCTATTTTTACTTACACAAAAAGAAGAAAAAAAATGTATTAAGTAGAAAACTGAAATAAGTCTATTTAAATAATATTATTCTTAATGACCGCACTTCATATGATAATCACTGGACTCCAAATAAATTATATTATCTTCTGCATTCAAGCCTCGCTTTCAAGTGCAGTCAAGTGGCAAGCCAATTAATTCACACATACAAGCACATACACATACACATACACATACATATGCATATGTGTATGCTGAGTTTGTGGGTCATAAATCAACTTAGCCATAAGCAGGACACATTGTCAATAAATCAAAACCTGTTGACTAACCTTTAAGTCATTCCACATCACAGAAATGCACAACTCAAACGTTTGTCAGTTGCCACGTGTGGCACATAGATACAATAAATAATTAACAATTAACAATAGAGACCTAAGCCATAATCCATAAACAATGGCAATTCATATTATTTTAAGTCTTCAATTTAATTAGTCTTTGTCTGTTAGATAAGCAATTCAATTTGACAGGAACTCTGTCAGTTTCGAGTATTATGAGATTGGCTTGAGAGACATATGTTATTCTTTTGTTTTGACACATATGTTGTGCTGGCATTTGGTTTGAGACACACATATGTTGTGCTGTCATCTGTATTGTTTCGATTCATACAAAAGGGATTTCTGGTTGCCAAGATATTACCCTAATCCTTGTGCCAAAAACACAGTCTTCAAATATGAAACGTAATCCTCAAAATGTAATAAAACATGTTAGAATGCTGTAGTCGAGTAAGCGCAACTACGATATACCCTAAACCCAGTTGGTCAAAATATATATTTATATATATATGTATATATATATGAGATTAATATAGGAAATCGAAATGTATCGATAATCGAGAAACAGAGGCAGTTATCGATAAAATAGTGCACAAAATCCATAAACCCTTTTTACGCATTTTCAATCGGTTCAGGGTATAAAAATGCAAAAAAGCAAAAAACAAAACTGATTGTTTGAATTCAAAAGGAGAAAACAACTGCTGTCGATAAAGTTGACAATAAAAGGTTCTGCAGAACACATGCAACAACAACAACAACAACAACGACAACAAAAGCAGCAGTGGCAACACTTAAATGACACTCATCGATTTCACACCTTTCTGGGATACATTGTCAAGGATACCCTGTACTAAGATCATACCAATTGGTGATGTCAAATGTGGAGTTGCTTTCCGATAATTCAGTTGCAATAAAATATAAACTTGCCTTCAAATAAAAACTTGCTTTAACGATTCATATTTTTGAATTTAGTTGGCAGAGTATAAGAAAGGTAACCGTAAAAAAGAAAAGATAATAAAAATAAAATAAGAAGAAGAAGAGCAGCAGTTTACGATATGTATTTGATATGTGTGTGCTGAATGTGTGTGAATGTGTGTGGGCGTTTTATGGGCGTGTGCCAGTTAAAATGACAGACAGTGGCAGCCAAAACTTTGCATATCAATGTAAGTATAAACATTAAATAAATATGATATGTATTTTATTCAGATAGATATGTATTTATTTGAGCACAGGCCTAGCCATAACTCATGCATATCATGTGTGTGCGTGTGTGTGTGTGAGAACTTTATGTGCTTGCACAATCAGTAGATTTGATTACATATATAAATGATTAAATGATTAAATAAACTTAATGGAATTCGAGGAAAGACAACAGTGAACACAAAATAAAATCAAAGACACAATTTTCAGCCGCATATTTTTTTTTTTGCTCATTTTTTGTGTAATAATTTTGGTATATTTCATTTTGTGTAAATGTTTGCATTTTGGCACACCTTCCACATTATTGTGATTGGCCAATGTGTGACTAGTGTCTTATATAGATATAAAAGAGTTCAAGTTCATAATGATATCATCAATTTATGTGGCAAACCGATGTGCAAATATCAGAATTTCACACGGGGCGTATGAATAATTTTTGTCTTTTAATTGAAACAGAAGCAAAGCTTTAAACAAATACAGCGAATAAAGTGAATCCAACACAAAAGCTATTTGTGTTGCAAAAATAATTAAACTAAGCACACGCATTAACAGACACACACACACACACACTAACACACACACACACGCATACACACATGGCTAATGATGTGTTAATTATGCGTGCAAAATAATTATGAATTATAAACGTTCTATTTGCAGATCTAGTTAGGCAAAGATGTCTGAGTGCCACACACACCACCCACCCCCTCCCCACTTTTTCCACCCCCCCCCCCCCCCCCCCCCCCCGTACGCGGCAGGTGTTCTAATTGCACAAGCGTTTATCGGGGCAGGTGTGTGTGTGTGTGTGTGTGTACTTTTGGTTGTGTTATTAATTGCAGACATTAGTCAACAATTTCGAGCGTAACTATTAAGTGGGCAAATATACATTTTAGTAATAAATGTGTAAATAAATAAATTGCATTTTCAATTTCAACAATATTTGTTTGCCAATTACTATTTAAATAGCTCTCCAAATCTTGTGCAAACAACAATTACAATTGCCCAAAAAAAAAAAAAAGAATTATAAATCAAAATTTAATTGTATTGAATCGCATCCGTTTTCTGAGCTCTCATCGCAGTTAATTTTGCTAACATTTACATAATCATTGACTCATAAATATTAAATCGGCCCTTGCAAATATTTGCATTATAAATTTCATACAAACATTTGCCGATGTCCCATCGAAATTTCCGCTCAAACAGCTGCAAATCCTTTTGCAACGAGGGGTAAATTATGTTGATATACAGAAAACTCAATGCATAGCTAAAAGATCAACTCAAGGAATTAAAGTTGTTAAATAAAAAAATAAAAATAAACCTTGATCAAGCGATTCTAGATTATGTCAGATTTCATAAAAGGAACACAATTTTATGCATAAATGCGAAGAAAAAAAAAAATGCCGCAACGCGTTTCTCATAGTTAAACATTTTGTGTGGCAAGGTTGGAAAAAGTGCTAAACTTTATCAAACTTTAGCCAGATTTCTCAGATTGCACAGAATATTTAGCCAAGGCTTTGAGCCAACAATTTCTGCCGAAATTTGAGTGCTTATAGTATATTTTGTTTACCCAACTTGCCAAAAAGCCAGGTTTTTTTTCCAGTTTTTTTTTCCGTGTAGGCAGTTGATGAATGGTGGGGGGGGGGGGGGGAGTGACAACGGCATCAGATAACCTGTTGCACGAACAGGCCACAGGCAGCTGCCCGCACAGAGCAGCAGCTAAATTAGGAGTGTGCACAGTGTAGGTGTTGGTATGTGTGTGTGTGTGTGTGTGGGAGGGGGGGTGGTGTGTGTGTGGGAGAAGCTAGCTAAAGAATGACTGGCAATGCTGGAATCCATTTTCATTGTTTGCACAACATTTCAATGGCTGCCGTTTGGCTTGCCGCACATTGTTGTGTTGCCTGCTTGACGGATGCTGTTTGTGGGGGTGGGGGCCGGTTTCTTGTGGCATCAAAGGAGAATGAAACTGTCTTAACGTTTTTATTTTTTTTTTTCGTTTTTTTTTGCTAGCTGTTTTCTTTTCATTATTGGCTCACGCAACGTGGACATTAGTGCGCTGCATCTGCCACTTTGATGCCCTGTGATTATTGTTGTGCCCCGTAATTGCCTCATAGCAACTGAATACATTTACATAAGTTGGCATCCTAAGTCATGTCATCGCTGCCATGCCTGGATGGACTGATCTGATCTGGTCTGGTCTGGTCTGGTCTGGTCTGGGCTGGTGTGATGTGCGTCTCTCATTTGTTATCATTTCATTTTGGGCGCAGACGTCAATGAACTTGCGGTGGCACAATTTATACAGCTTCCTGTGCAGCCTGCGTCCTGTGTTTACATATTCCCCGAGACGGAGACGGAGATGGAGATGGAGACAGAGAACTCTAAGCGACTAGCTAACCACCACTGGTTCATCCTGCTCCACGGCGACACTAAATCTAAATTCAATATGTTGTCGATTTAACATATTTCTTGCTGCTTCGTGTGTGTTGACGCATGTGTGCGTGTGTGTGTGTGCGTGCGTGTGTGTGTGTGTGCGCGCGCGTGTGTGTTCTTATGTGTGTTTTCCCTTTTTCCTTTGCTTTTTTTTTTTGCGAGCGAGTAAACAAAGTGTTGTGCCAATGTTGACAGAGCCCATGAGCAGATCTACGTCATCGGAGCCGGAACGTGAAACCGAATCGAAACTGGCCAATCATTGTCCATCAGCCATCGAAATGAAATTATTGAAATGAAATATATTTTGACTGTTTATTGTGGTGTCGAGTTTTGGGCTATTATATTACATTAGGTCGGCACGGAACGGAACTTTCCCAGAAAGGAATCCAATGTTTAACAATCTCAATGCAAACTTTGTCATTTGATAGCCTTTTGATGGCCAATTTAGCCACAATTTGGCCACATCATTTGGCTGTCCATATGCTAAGCACATAAAAGCATTGCATATATGGCAAATTTATCAGGGTTTTTTTTTTATATTTTTCCGTTCATTTTGTTGCTGCCGGAAATCGATAACATAAGGCAAATTAATTAATCGAGTTTCCTAAAGTTTAATCTAAAACTGATTCTTTGATTAATAAGCCAAAGTTGTGGGTGTTGAAGGATTGGAGGCGAATGCCAGTCTTGAAGGATTTGTCATCTTCGGAATACCTTAAAAACTATGCTTTCTTTTTATATCAGACTTACACGAAATCTGTTTTAGCCAACTTCAGGCAAATATCAGAAAATGTTGTTGTGAAAAATATGTCAGTAGTTTAATTGGCCTAATTTGGGCTTAATAATAATAAATAATAAAAAAATGTCGCCTGCAGGATTTTTTTAAAGTTTTGCATATTTTCAGCTAGATTTTGTGAATAAAAATGTGAACAATATTCAAAGTAATTTCTCATTTTAATGTTAAAAAAAAAAAAACAACGAGTCAAATTAAATATGTGCTTAGCACTTAATCAAGGTAACTTTGTAAACAGCTTTTAGCTATTGGTTAAAATTATAATTTTCTTTGTACAAACAACCGTTATAACAACAAAATGGCCAAGTTGTAAAGCATTTAAAATATTAATTGCAGCCGTGTGGTTAGCAGGAGCCGTGTTTGATAAACCTTTCAGCGAGGCACTCGTAAACTCGTGAACACAAAATCAGTCTTGCGGTCAGAACGGGTTAGTGGTGCCTCACTGGGCCAGCTGCTGCTGAAAGGTCATTAAAATCCTGATTAGCAGCCAACAGCCAGAAGCCAACAACCAGCAGCCAGCAACCAGCAGCCAGCAGCCTGCAGCCACAGGTGCCATTAAGCGCAAACCACCAAAGAGCCGACACCCAAAAACCAAAAAAAAAAAAAAAAAAAAAGGAAAAAAAAGGACAAAATGGGAAACAACGAAACACAGAAGATTTTATACCCTTGCCGAACAGAATCCACATGCTTACATTTAAATCTCATTATAGATTAAATAAATGTTGAATTTTTATAAATTTTGTATTATTTTTTTTTTTTAGCATATTTTTTACCATTTCTGTTTCACTTAAAACTCTATAACAAATTCTTCTTGTGGCAGTTTTGCTAACAAAAAACTCATCCTCAATTAATAAGTTTATATGGCAGCAATATGATATTGTAACAGAATTTGGCCAATATACGGGAAAGCAGTAAAGCAGTTTTGTTGCAAGTTTTATTAAGATGAGCTGAGAGGCAACTAAGTTAAATACGGACAAATTGATGTCGACCTGGCACCAGTTGCAGATCATGAATATATATATGGTATATAAGTTTTGGTGCATCTTTTTTAATGCGTAATACGCTTCCCGACATAATTATGGCAGGACATATAAATTGGGGGCTCAGATGTGGCTCATTTGCAGACTCTAAGTGGATGAGTGCAAAATATACAAATGGCTAAGAGCAAATAAGCCAACTGAACGGCAACAAAGGCAACAAAGTTATTCTTTCTTAATGTTTTTCTATCAGAATTGCGCACTTGGAGCGAAGGGGTTAGTTAAGGGGGGAGATTGAAGGCGCAGGAAGACAAGGTCACCAATTTCTTTGAAAAGGGTTTTGTTTGGTTTTTAATATATATATATATATATATATATATATATACATTTATAGTTATGGTTATGGTTATGATTACGCACATTTTGGAGTTGCGGATATTTCGCTCCGTTAATTTCATTTTATTTTGCTACACAACTTTTTGCTACATTTTTGAGTTAAGCTTGAAAAATTGTTGGCCAAAAGCTTCATTTTCTTTTCTTTGAATTAATTGTTTCTTTTAGTTTTTTTTTCTTTTTTCTTTTGTTTGATTTATTCAAGTGCTTTGTGCTGTGGCCGCAGGTCATAAATAAATCAAATATTTTATGCAGACATTTGATCTTTTCTTTGATTGCTCTACTTATTTGTTAACATATTATGCGATTACAAAAGACTTTGACATTAAAAAAAAAAATATATATATATATATATATACATTAAACATTTTTTTGAATACTTTTCCCTTCCTTCCCGTAGACACCTGCCTTTGCCTCTCGCTCACACATAGATATAGCTTTCTCTGTCTGATAGAGTATTTTATATTAATTTTACAGGGTAATTAAATGGTAACACATTTAATGCTATTTGCGGTTGTGAATCACTTTTTGGCCGATTGACACAGCAGTTTAATGCCAATTGGTTCGTTAATGTTAATGGCCGAATTGATTTATATGTGCGGCACGTGTGGCACTCACGTCGTGTGGACTCCAATTTGGTTCAGTTTGGCTTTGAATTGAATTCTATAGGACTTGCAACTTTAATAATTATGTATTAGGTAAAAAAAGGAGCAGCTTTGCAAATGATTTACTACTGTTCTTGAATTGTTTATGCCTTTCAATTAGTTTTTGGTAAGTTTTCAGTTCACATTTCACTTGTTTCGGTGAGCGACCGAATAAGTTATTCTATCTAAAAAAAAAAAAGTATATAAAAACTACTCTAAAGTCCATGGCTACTGGCCAACGCCCTGTCATATGATATATGTACTTTCAAAAGTTTAACAATTGTCAATTTGGCGCAAAAAAAAAATACCAGTCAACCAAATATAATAAAAACAAAAAAAAAAACAAAGAATAAAAAACAACTTTATCTTATCGAAGCTGAAATGTTCTACAAAATAAGTCACTTTTATTTAATTTTATATTTATTTTTCAGCTAGTTTTGGGCTAAATATTTAAATAAACTATTTTAATTATTCAAAAGAAAACTGAAATCTAGATGGATTTTTCATATAAAACTCTATTTAATTTCGCTTGCACAATCAACTATCTTAAAAGCTGCAAAAATGAAGAGTAGCCCTGAGCAAAACTAACGTAAAATTGTTTTATAACTTTTAAATGTTTAACACAGAATTCAAAAAAAAAGTAACCGCATTTTGATTGCTTGCCTCGAACACTTTGCACAATTGTTTTTGTGCGACTTTTGCTCTGGAATTTAGTGGCAAATGGCCAAAAGAATTCTTGTCAACTATGCACGAGCCCCGAGCAAGTTGAGACTGGTTTCGGGGCAGCTGCAACACCAGCTGCAACACACAATGTTAATCAATTGAAATGGGCGGAAATGTTTTTCAATTTCAAATTGGAAAAAAATAAAACTTGCAAAACTTCTCAAACAAAACTCGTATGTTTCGGACCCATAAAGTTTGCTCACATTTTTAATTAGTTTTGTTTTTAACTTGTTGTTAATTAAATACTTTGTACACAATACGAATATTTTTTTTTTTTATCAAAAAAGCGCCAGATAAGAAGCAAAACATTTGCATAATTGAAATAACTATTTATCTACTAACACATGGAATATCATTAATTAAATATAATCTGGTTGTGTTAAAGTCTGTTCAGAGAGATAACCAAAAATGCGATTGGCATTTGGGTTGTAATTTGATTTTACTGCTGAAAAAATTACTATTGTAATATTTGCCCTGTGGAGCAATAAATTCTTGGCATTGTTTGGATTGTCAGCTGATGCCAAAACAATGGTTCGAGTTATGATAAATCTTTTGAGCAATATTTGTAAACATTTAATCATATCATTTATCATTTTGTTGTATAATTTATTTACCTGTGATTTGTTATGTCGAACAAAATTTTGAAAACACTCCACTTAAGCACTGAAAAAAACAAAAAAAAAAAAAACTGTTTATTTACTTTGAACTATTTAAATAAAAATCCTTTTAGCATTTGCAATGAGCAGAATGTTAAAAAAATATATTTGAATAAATAAACACGTTAGAAACATTTATTTTTAGCAAGTCTTTTAGCGGGCGGCAAGCACATTTACACTTCACACTTCAGCCAAAATGTTCAAATTATTTAAATATTTATTTTGATTGTTTTTTAAGTTTTGGTTTTTTTGTTTTTGTTTTAAATTTCAGTTTCAGTTGATTTGTTCAATGTTCATGCCGAATTGGTTAGTTTTGCTCCGCTTCAGGCTGTGTGCTCGCCACGAAAACCCCGCCACGACTGAATCAAAACAAACAAATTTCGTTGGTTATATTTGAAAACGTTTTCAACGTTTCGGGCTATGCGACGATTTTGTTTGTGGCAGCTGCTGCTGCTGCTGCTGCTGCTGCTGCTGCGGCTGCGGCTGCTGGTGTTTCTGATGTTGTTACTTTGGCTGCTGCTGCTGCTGCTGCCACAGTCGTAACTCGTCGTTCGTTGCTGTTCCCAGCGCCAGCATTATCCGCCACAGCTTTATCCGGCTATCCGTTTGCCCCAGCAGCACGAACATAATTTTTTTTATCCACGCGCCTGCGTGCAACGCCTTGTTTACATGGCCCCTGCCAACCAACTGATTACCTGCCAGCCCCCATCTGCTGGGTATTGCTGCTGCTGCTGCTCAGCTTGGCTTGGCTGCCGATAAGTTTTTTTTTTTTTTTTTTTTTTAATAATTTTAGAAACGCTTTGTCTCCCACAGCAACTGGAACTGCAGCAGCATCAATGTCAGCATCTGGTCTTTTGCATTGTGGTTCCTTTCAGCTGTTGCTGAAGCCTTGGTTTACGTCTTAGTTCTTGACACTTTACCACAACAGGTCCTTCAACGTACGCATTTACTCATTGGCTCAATTGCTCAGTTAGTCAGTGAAGAAAATCATTGACAAAGGACATAATTCTCACAGCAGGAGTGCCTCAACTATTCTTGACATATACAAAAGTTGCATAAACCACATTTTCATATTTCCATTCTTAATAAAAATGTCGTCTCATGTTTTATCAACTAATTCAAGTCTCAAGTCGCAAGTGGTGCAAAATATCCGTTGTACCTTTTTTTTCAGCTGAAGTGCATAAAAATTGCTTTTCTGATTTTCGTTGTGCTGCTTTTTGTGTCTTTTTTTTATGATTTCAACTTAATTTCTTGTCTTAACTTTTGGCCATTGACTTGCAGCGAAAGACGTCAAAAGTCATTAACTTTTCTACATGTTCCATGAAAGTTGCTTCTGCTTTTTTGGTACCTATTTTTTTTTTTTTGTCAGCTGCGCATCAAAAAATGCAATTTCCTTATTAGTTTCATGGATTTTTTGATGACTCTGGCTCTGTGTCTATTTGTGGCCATGCCTTTGGCTCCTTGGCTCTTTGGCATATGATATTGATTGAACCATTATTTGATTAGAGGTAAATATGATCCAATTGGATTGATTCTTTGTCATCATCATCATCATCATCATCGTCGTTCCTCATTCATTGTGGGTTTCAATTTCTGCTGTGTCTCGCAAATGGAGAACAATTAGAAGTTCAATTCGCTTCACAGATGACTGTCAAACCAAGTTCAACGAATTTCATATTAACCTAGCATTCACCTTTTTTTCTCTGCGACATAAGATTCGGCAAAATTAATTTCCTGTTCTTCAATTGTAGCCTATTTTTGGTAACAATTTAAATTGTATCTAGTCAACTTTTTTAACGAACTTAATCTATACCATAGACCAAATGAGAACCATAGCAACGCTTTCCATCTTCTTAGCTTACTTTAAAATATTTCACAAATTGCTGAGGCGAATCATTTTCTCAGAATCTTTAATATTGTACTAATTGGTCTTTATTCGAGGAAAAGACACATTTAATTACGCAAGTGTTTTGTGAATAATATAAATTAATACAATGAATGTAAGAACAGTTTTATTGTCACTTTTCACTTTGCACAAAGACAAAATTCGCCATTCAATCGTAAAGCCTTAATGAATATAATAAATTTGATTTTCAAATGCCACACAAATAATTTGCTTGCCACGTGTTGTTACGGGAACCAAGTTTTCAAATGCACAACCAAAAATTCCATTTTGAACACAATTGCATTTTTAGGCATTTTAATTGCATTTTTGTGCTCTGAGACGTGGTCGACAATCGACTACTCGGATGAATAGTTAAATTGTATATTTTATTATTTGTCAAGACAATTTGTTGGTTGCATCGAAAGCACTTAAAACAGATTTATTGTCATAAGCACTTTCAATTGTGAACAGCATCAATTGCAAATTCACATAAAGCACTTGTAAATATTGCTCATACGCCACGTGTAGTCAATCAATAGCATCTCTCTAAGGGTTGACTCTAATATGCTGGTTGTAGTACATTTCTCAGCTACACCTCAGCACTTTCGCTGCCGACGGGCTTTGAAGTTCAGCTGTATGTAAATAGAGGCAATGGAAAAATGCCTTCTGCTTGAAACATGCAAATAGCTCAGCCATAAAAAAAAAAAAAAAAAACTAATAAGACCCTTGAGTCAAATATGTAGGGTTAAATATTTTGCTATGGCCCATACAGTCAAAAGGGGATATGTTCCAGTTGTGCCTTTGAATACATCTGTGAAAATCGATTCGATTCAGCGCACGGATTAAAAAGCGTAAATCTTTTTAAAAGCATATCAAACACGCATCAATTTCATATTACATTTGTTACAGCTGCAAAGTAAATCGATAAATTTTAATTGTCGTCAGAAAATGCTCACATTTTAAATTCTTTATTCATTTCTAGGATTAGATTACAATGGAACTTTTTTTTTTTTTCCTTTTTTTTTATTTTTTAATTGGAATGCTGTGGCCGATATGGATTCGAGGTTGTCTTTGTGGTTTTTGTGGTTTACGCACAAAATGAAGTTAGAAAGTTTTTTGTGCCAACTGAAGAACTATCAACTTCAACAATTAAAAAATTGCAGAAATTATTAACTTGATTTGGTTTTGCATGCGATTTATAAAAGTCGCATTTATCCAGCAAGGCATCGTTGATATAAATTGTATTTATCCATTAAATTTAATATAAATATCGCTTAAGTTTTATCTCAAAAGTTATCACAACACTTTCGAGCGACAGTTTTCTCAATATTGAAAAAAAAAAAACTATAAATTATGACCCAGTTTCACAGCAAGAAAGCAGCAATATTGAAATATAGCTGCTTGCCGGAATTCAAGTGTCTTAGTTATAAAAAGCTTCGAATACCAAATATATATATATATATATGTATGTATATCGGACTGGTGGCAATTAGCTCAGCACCACCGACCGACTGCAACAATAACAACCACAATAACAGCAATAACAATTTACAGTAAAGATCATTGTTGTCTCAACGCAGATGCTGGCGGCGTGTAAAAAAAAATAAAATAAAAACAATCAAAAGATTTACACCGAATATGGAATACCCTAGCGAATTCCAAATGCTGTCCAATTTAATACTCATAACTATTAAGTTTGACTTGGTTCAACTTTTTCATTTGTTATGCAATTAATTGATTTTGACGCACATGCTGCAAGTTTTGGCCAGAAAGCATTCAATTTGATTTTATTGCTGTTTTAGTTTAATACTTTTTGACTGTTGTTCTTATTCGATTTTATTATTTTGTTCAATATCATTATTAGATTTTTATATTTTGTTTTTTCTTTTTTTTTTGTAAGGTACAAATTAGTCGATATTTTGGTTTTTCGAAAGGTTTTTTGTTTTCTATTTTCTTAGCTTTGCCGATTCGCTTTGACTTGAAGCCATGCCTTTAGTCTATCTTCAAAGATTTTGCCACGCTGCATGCAAATAGCTTTGTTGCCATTTCCATTCAGTTGGGCCTCCCCCACACTCCACACTCCACAATCCACACCCATCGTTTTTTACCCAATATGGCAGCTGGTGGACCCAGCAGGGCGCAGCAGGCGCAAGAAGCTGCAAGGAGCTGTCGTGGCGCGTGTTTTTTGTTATTGGAATTTCGTTGCCTTCAACTGTTTGCCGGCGTGGCAACTTATCCTCCCAGGCAGTTAACCCCAACACATTCAAATGCGAGCTTATATGTGTGTGTGTGTGTGTGTGTGCGTGTGTGTGTCCGAGTGTGAATTAGTGTGTTTGCACGCTGGCTACAAATTGAATTTAAAGTATTTACTTTAAACGCCTTTTTGCCCTTTTTTTCTGTTGTGCAACACTTGAAAATTCCACTCTTGCATATTTAATATGCAGCTGCTGTGGGCGTAAAGCCCACATCTGACCCCCGTTCTGACGCTGGTCCTGGCCTGGACCTTAAAGACAACCACTATTCGGCAGTCCCAATAAAAACTCTTATGTGATTTACTTCAACTTCAACATCACGTAGCAACATGCACGCAATGTGTGTTGGCAAATTGAAGTTGAGGCAACAGCAACAGCAGCAACAGCAGCACCAGCAGCACTGTGAAATCGAAAGGGGATGTTGCTGCCACTTTCAGGCGAGTGTGGGAATGTAACTGTAAAGGAGCTTAGAGCTTAAATCATGATTACCACAGCAGTAGCAGTAGCAGTAGCAGTAGCAGTAGCAGTAGCAGTAGCAGTAGCAGTAGCAGTAGGAGCAGCAGCAGCATCGCCACAGAATACAGCGAATGAGTTTCGCAAGCAGTAATTAGAGGATACATATTTGTTGAACTTGTTGGTACGTGCAAGTATATCCCTATTATGATGCTACCAAACAATGCTACGCGGCTATGAATAACCCCCGCTGCTGCATGTCCTGGGGTCTTCCATCAAAGGCATTCCATGTTACCAGCTAGATTAAGCCAAAACGCGAACTTGCTCATCAATTTTCTATTACTTATTTTGCCCAAACTATTGTGTAAACGTGTGTGTGCCTGTGCGTGTGTGTATTTCACTGAATTTGCTTAAGCTGTTTGCGTACCCAACAGAGACCATAACATAGACCTCACCAAATATATGCCATGGTATTTGACATATTTGCGCTTGTCTCAATTGTTGAATTGTTGACAGCAGAAAGGAACAATAGAAATTGACGCTGAGCAACTTGCCCGTGTACAAAAATTACATCACATCACATTAATTTCACTACGCCGACATAGATGTACAACAACCAACAAGTAAGAATGCTGTAGTCGAGTAATATGAACTAGGATATACCCTAATTTTATTCGCAAATTTCCCTTTCAAAAGTTTTACACCAAAATGTGAGCAGGCTAAGTTATTTCTCATAGCAAGCACAGACATTAAAGAGTGAAAAGAAAGCCCAAGCTGATTTCTAATTGGCTGGCTAGAGTGCATACACATACATACATACATACGTACATACTTACGTACACGCATTTGTACCTAACGGGGCTCTTCAGAATACACACAAAAGCAAATTGACGCTCGCATTGATTATCATGCCATCTCTTTCTCACACATGCGCTTGAATATTTATGCATACAGAAAATGCTTGCGGCTGCTGATAGAAATGAGATCAAAAGGGGAATTTATTTTTGACCATAACTTGGGTGTTTCTTATTCGATATTGATCAAAATTAATTTATAATACGCATATGCAAATTATGTAGTTATTTAAAAATTCTGTCTTAAAAATTGTAGCTTTTATTGCTATCGGAAATCGAAATCTATCGTTAATCGAGAAAAGAAGAGCGCCATTAAGAAAATGGAGCATCTGCGCCGGATAAACGAAAACATATATTTTTAATTTCAAGTCTCTAGCTAAAGCAGACAGACGGACATGGCTATAGAGACTCGACTGATCAAGAAAATATCTACTCCTGATCAAGAAAATATATACTTTATGGGATCCGAGATGTTTCCTTCTGCTTGTTACACACCTTTCACAAAGCCCATATGCCTTCTTTACCCATTTTCAATATGTTCAGGGTATCAAAAAACGCCGTCGGGTTTAAGAGACTGCGAAATACTCGGATTTCAGTGATGGACATCATAAAATAACAGATTGATATCAGTTGGCTAAAATAAGCATTCCTTGAGAGTGGAACGAGTGCCTCGTTCATTGAGGACGTGGATTGGGTTTATTTTCATTGAAGAATTAGTGAGCAGCAGTCCACGATCCAAGCTTAGTGAGTCCAACTTGAAAATTGTTGGAAAAGTGTCGTCTTATCGATTTCCAATTAATCTGCTTCTCTGTGTGCGCAGTACCCAAATTTAAAATCATTTTCTGACCCGGGCAAAATCCAAGGTTTCACTTGCTTAGCTGCAATTGTAAAATTTTACTGCAGTCAGGTTAACAATGGGACTCCGATATATCCTAAGTAAATTTTATTATAATTATGTAAATTATTTTTTGTAGGCAAACTGCCAAATATATATTTTTATATGTTAAAAATGTGTTTAAAAAGCTATTGCAGACTTTGCATGAATAAAAACTGATTTGATGAAAATGTAGCAAATGTTGTGCTCAACTTTAATGCAATTTAAATATAGCTTTAAAACTTTGAGCATAAAAACTTATAATGAGTGGCATAAAATAATTAATCCCGTCACTTAAAATTATAAGTACAATATAAAACACGAAGAAAAGTCAAAGGTCACATGCAAAATAAGCGCATTTCTATGCGATGCAATATTGCATTACATCGCTGCACCCCTCCATGAGATGATGGTATTAAGGGGTATTGCGGGTGGTGCTGTGGCAGGTGCTGTTGCTGGTGCTGTTGCCGTTGCTGGGGGCTATTTCACAGTATTTTTGAGTATAAGCACAAATATTGCTTTTAACTGCTAACGAATTAAATTAAAAGCATAAAGTCCCTGATTATATTAATATTAACGTAACGTAAATGGGTGATTTAACATGCACGGTACCAATCATTCACATACCCCCATCCCCCATCCCCCCCCCCACACACACACACACCCAGCCACATACAGCTTCATATCCATGCGGATATGTTGTGCGTCAACGCGACGTATGCGTAATGTAATTACATTGCCTGCTTCCCGATTTGCCAGTTGAGCAGACAAGGTATGCGCCGTGTTCTGCCCCGGCCCAGGACTCGCTTTCGAGGCTTCTTTATGTTGCCAATTAGCCCGCGGCTCCTTTTTGTGCCAGTTGCTCGCTGCAATTACCAAAAATATTACCCAGCACATTGCAGGGCTCAGCTGAGTTGCCCAGTTTTATCATCGTCGCAAAGTTCCCACTAACAAATGGAGTAAAACACTTTAAAAAAAAAACACTGATTTTTTAGCATATTTTATTATTCAGAAAGTATGTGCATAAACAGGAAAGTAGTTTTTGCTTAAAAACCAGTGTTTTTATTATTTAAAGATTTTCCATTCACAAAAGCCCAGTCCAAGTTGAGAGAGCATATTTTATTACTTATATATATATATATATATATATATTCTGTAGTCGAGTGAGCTGGACTTTGAAATACCTGGTTGCAATTATTTTTACTGTACTCTTCTGTACTTTCGGCAAACAACGTTTAAATAGGGGGCTAGGAAATCGATCAAATTAATATTCGCAAATCGATTAATTCACATACCTCGCACAATTTTAAATTGCTTTATTTTCCACTGTCAATCTTGGTAGGTATGTTACTATAAATTTAAAAAAAAAAGCCACGCCCAAATCTGCGCATATAATTGATAAAGTGTAAAATCGATAAATTCGATAAATTTGCTAGCGCATATTTTCCCCAACTTGTCTCTAAAAGACACAAAACTTTGAAAGTATGTTTCTGGTAACAGTCTTAAGAGATCGTTATACAAATTGGATGACCACGCCCACTTCGACTCGTTAAGCCCGTACAGCAGTTACTATAAATCGATAAAAAACCATATATATTACACATCAGCTAGAATAACTAAACTCGAAGGTAAATTGCTAGAAACACCCTTAAAAATCCGAAAAAAAATTTTTGAATACGCCCACTTAAGTGGCAAAATTGATAAGAATCCATATTTACCGCAATTTAAAAGCTTAATTTACCAAACTTGAATGGAAGATTCCAAGGAACCTTCTCTATATTCCCTAAAGTTATCAAGTTTACATATTTAGTCAAGTTTTACTATCGAAAATCGCAATGTATCGAGTGGGTTATCGTTAAAATGAAATATACTTGATTTGCGCATGGAATACGAAAACTTTTATTTAAAAAAAAATGGAAGTCTCTGTCAAAGGCCCGTTGAAAGAGACGGAAATTGAGTCAGCTGTTGCGGTCGGAGTTGCTTGCTTCTGGCCATATTTACTGCTACTTTTCCACAACTCCAAAATACGCACTTTACCCATTTTTAAAGGCTTAAGGCTAAATAAGAAGCAAAAAAAAAAAAAAAAAAATTGAATTGAACCAACGAGCGACAAGGAGCGAAAATATTAAGTTAACATTTTAAACCGCTTGCCAAGCGGACAAGTTGTCCTGTGGCAGTGGCAAAATGGGAATTGCCGTGCGGCTGCCTCATTTCAATTGGATGCTCTTTGTTTCGATGCTTCGGCTTCGCATGGCCGGCTTAGTCAGGATTTAAATGAAATTGTATACTTAAATGACATGCTCAAACCTGGGCAAACACTACGTTGAGCCTGCCATGCCATGCCTTGTCCTGTGTACTGTGTCGTGTGTCCTTTGTCCTTTGTCGTGTGTCCTGTCGTTAAACAGACACTCATTAAAACGCTTTCGGTTAATTAAAATGTCATTCGAGTTGTAAGCCGATCTGCATAAGAGGATATGGATCCAGGCCACTTGATGTCGCCATGCAAAGTAATTAATCAGAAATGTTCCTTTTTTTTTCGTTTGCCTTGTGTCGACCATTTTGTGAATTGCCAAGAAATCCAACATCATTAAATTATCAGTTGTTAAGTGAATCCGCTAAACAATTAAATAAATAAACAATATTATTAATATTTATTTAGTTAGTACAACTGACAGATTCTTTTGGTCTCCTTTTGTGGCACACAGCTAAAGGCCTGTGCAAAGTATGCAGAACTTGCAACTGCATCGTTGACGCGCTGCCGACTGTCACCATGCTGATTGCTATCCTCCTCCAGATCCGCCAGTTCCTCCTCCTCTAGCTGCTGCTCGTCCTCGCAGAAGAACTGTGCAAAGTTGAGAAAGAAAAGCTGCTGTTTGGCGGTGTTTGTTGGATGCTCTGCAAAATAGGCATTGTAGGCCAACTCGATGCCATTGATGTCGGCAAACTTCTCGTCGGCCATTTGGCCATGTCGGCGTCGCAGGCAGCGCAGCTGTCGATTGGCCAGCAGGCGCTGCTGTTGCTGCAACGTCGCCTCCTTGCCGCGGCCATCGTAGAGCACATCGCTGGGCGCAAAGCCGTGCGACAGCTCGTGTGCGATCAGAAAACCCAAACCGCTATATCGATAAATCGCCGCCTGATCTGGCCAATAGAGTTGGCCACCAAACAGCGAATGCGGCAGCAACACCACATTGCGTCCGGGCAGAAAAAACGGCGACGCATAGCTGCCAAATCCATCCGGTTCCAAGAAATACAGATCAGGATTTTCAACATTTTTTCGATTATTATCGATTTGTTGGAGCAGAGCTCGTAAATTGCCATAATAATCGCTGGCATTGAGCTGGAGTGGGGCATAGAGCGTCTCCAGCTGCAGGCGATGCTCAGTCGCTGTGCCAGTGGGCGGCAACACGCCCACGCGCAGTTGCATGCGTCGCAGCTTGTCGAGCAGAAAGCGCTGTGTGGCAGCATCGAAATGGTTGCGATTCGCCAGCAGTTTGATCTTAAATTGCCGACGCAGTTGCACGAAAAGCTGTTGCATCGATTCGCGCAACTGCTGCGGCTGCTGCGGCAACTGCCGCACTTGCATCAGCCAGACGACGGCGTGCGTCAACAGTTGACGCGACTGTGCCGCACATTGTTGCCGCCCAAATGCCAATGGCGGCACTGACTGCAACTGCAAATGGTGCAGCAGACGAAGCTGCAAATAGCGTGCCACCAGCGACGGCGGCTGTGCGGCAAGCAACCGGGCAACACGTCGCAAATAGCTTGCCCCCAAATACTCCACAGCCTCCGCATTTGTGCTTGGGGGCAGCGGCAGCAGCCAACGCGTCAGATCCACCTCCACACTTGGATCATCATACGCATTGGGCCAGAGTTGTCTGAGCTGCTTCTCCAGCTGTTTGATCTGCGGCCACAGCTTGCCCGCTGCCACGCCCAGCGGTTGCAACTGCCGATAAAGTTGCCGGAAACGCGAACGCGTCAGCAGAGATTGAGAAAAGTTGAGCTCAGTTTGACTCTGTGGCCAAGGCAGTTGCAGCGGTTGCAGCCACAGTTCCGCATCGCTACTCGACTCCATTTCGAATTGCTGCAGTGCGGCGACTCCGTAGCTTCTCAGCAGACGCACCACTTGACTCCAGTCATCCTCACTTGCCACACTTAAGTCGCGCAGCCAGCGCACAAACTGTGCCGCATCGTAATCCGCCTGCTGGGCGCGGCAAGCGGCATAGTTCCTCCGCAGCAGCTCAACAAAGCGGGGCTGGACTCCACCTGGACTCTGACTTGGGCTTTTTTGCTCCAGCAGCGCCGCTAATCGTTCGTGATAAACATGATCCAGTTGCTCCAGTTGGCTCCGATAAGCGTCAGCAGCATGCGCCGCCTCCCAGCCACCACAGGCGTGCTCATAGAAATCCAAGCAGGGATCAGCACTGGCATTCATATGCAGCTGCAAGTAGCCGCTGGCGAGGATTGGCACTGCCAGCAGTAGCAGTTGCAATTGCAGCTTCCACATTTCCCACATGCGCTTCTCATCGAATTCGCGACTGAACTGATAATAATAATGATAATCATATTCATAATCATAATCATAATCATAATAATAATGATTATGAAATTAGTGTCTGGCGTCTGGCGAAGATGTCAGGCTTGATAACCCACCTCAGATGATAACAACTAAATTTGGGTTGTTTAATAAAATACAGAATTATTATAATTATATATATATATATATTATATATATTATATATGAACAATAATATTTAATTAATATTAACAAACTACAAAGTATTCGCATTTTTTTAATACGTATTTATAGTAAGTAAACAACAAGAAAATAACATAAATTTAAATATATATTTCTATAAATTGACAGACTTATTGGACTTAAATATATATTTCTATATATGGACAGACTTATTGGATCATCTTTGGGGTTTGACTCGAGTTCATTGCAATCTTCTTCAGACAGATTCAAGTTGGGTTTTGACTAACTACAACAACTTTTGGCTAATTCTAAAATTCATCTTTAACGATAGTTCAAATCTGCTTTATTTTTATTAACAATAATAATAATATTTATTTGTAGATAAGCTGTGATTATTGCGATTGCATTGCATTAATTAAAACTTCTATGAAATTGTTCCTCTGCAAAATTGTTATAAATTCCAATTTTGCTTCAAGTTTCCGAGAAGTTCTTGCAACAGTTCGTTAAAGTTGACGGCATCTTAAAAATCAGTTCATACCCAAAAACTTCTCGTTTTCGGCATGTCTAAGAAAGTGTTAATATTGGAAAATAGCCACTTTAAATATTTTTGAACTGGTGTGGGAATTATTTGTAATATTTGATGTGTATAAATTAAACTCAAACATTGGTAATTGATTAATAAATATATATGTATATATATAATAAATAATATAATAAATATATAAAATTAATTTCATTTATTGTCTGCTCTTTTTGCAATTGAAAAAATATAAAACTGCAGTTGCATTCCGATATTTTAGTTCAAATTATCCATTGTATATACATATATATATATACATATATATATATATATAAACATATATACAGACAAACAGACAGACTTCTCTTTCCCTCCAAGTAGTTTATTGGTGAATATTGAACGCAAGGCATTTCCTGCCATTGTCAATTTGTCCATTTTGGATGAGGAACCAGCACCAAATTGAAGTCTCTGCTTTCTGCATTTCCCAAAACAATGCTCTTCTCACCATGGTTACGGAGCTGCCCAGCATGTGTCCTATTTTGCTGATAATTTCGCACTATTGCCTGAAGTGTGAGTCAAAGGCTTATCTTTGGCTCTTGTTGCATGCCCCAAGAATGCCAACTGTGAAGGGGGATGCACTTTCGCTGAATCCTTATGGCATATTTTAGGCGCAGCAATAAACTATGAGTCCTTTGCCGGTTCCAAAGGACAGCAGTTTGTTCATCACTCATGTTGCAGCGTAATCAACGGGCCATCAAATGGGGTCCATGAAGAGTTGGATGCACTTTGGCAGATGCTCAACTACTGCAATTTATAGCAGATGAAATAAATAACAAATTAAATATTATATTATTTATGAATTATATTAATTTTAATTATTGTGCAACGCAGTTGCAAACTGAAGCCAATGCAGCTGCATCATCATAAAGCCAGAGAGTATTGGACTCGTCGTTGGGATCGATGTTGCCACTCGGTGAAATGAGGCGTATTCTGAGCATCACATTGGAACTGACCACATTGCTGGCATTGCTGGGTTTGCTCTTGGTTTGGCTCATCGAATTTCATACACTGGTCAGTCACAGATGCCAAATTGACAGTGGCAGTGACAGTGGCAACTCATTCGACCGACTCAATGTGATAGCCAGCAAAGTGGATGCCACACTTGGCAATTAGGAGCCAATAGCTGCAAATAGCAAGTGTCAAAGGACACCTCCAACTGCCCAATTGGCCAATTTCTTACATGCTGCACCAGCTTTAAGCGCTTTTCGGCCTCCTTCAAAACGGCTTGAAACATTATGAGCAGATTTGGTAGCCTCTCGACAAGAATCGTTCGACATTATTAATTTTATTTTATTCAATCTAAACTAGTGATAAAAGAAATTTCAACATATCCATTTATCGATATTATATTTATTTATATTTTTCTCAATTTTACTTTAATCGATTTGTGCTCTTTCAACTTGAATTAGCAAACAGCCGCTGTCTGTTTTTTTTGTTGTGATGTTTTCTAAGAAGAATTTTGAATAATTTGTTTTTACTAATTCATCGAATTTCTTCACAAACTTATTTGTACATTTTGCTCTTGCTCTCGCAGCTAATTATTGTCGACTGCAAACGTAATTAAAGTGCCGAAATTCAATAGCCTTAATCAAGTTCAATTAAATCCCACAAAAGCCAAATACCAAATGATTATGCAAACGTTAGGTAACACTATAAAATGTCAGTAGCCCATTTGGCCCATTTGGCCAATTATTGGTAGCTGCTAAAACAGTTAACACGACAGCCAACAACAATATTTGTACCTTTTGGCCATATTTCTAATTTTAGCGCATGCAAATTGACACTTGGAATACTTTGACACATTTTGTGTGTTTATTTCAATTGACACATTTTGTAAATACATAAAAAAAATGTCAATTAAAAAATACAAGCCAAAAGCCCGCTGATAGTAATGAAATTTTGCTCATTGCCACAACTTAAATGTTTCTTAGCCGAATTTATTGAAATAAATTTGGAGTTGGGACACAAAATGTGTCAAAGTATTCCAAGTGTCAATTTGCAAAAGGTAAAAATATCTAACACATGGTCAACATCCAATCTGAATGTTTGTGTTGTTGGCTGTCGTGTTAACTGTTTTAGCAGCTACCAATAATTGGCCAAATGGGCCAAATGGGCTACTGACATTTTATAGTGTTACCTAACGTTTGCATAATCATTTGGTATTTGGCTTTTGTGGGATTTAATTGAACTTGATTTGGGCTATTGAATTTCGGCACTTTAATTACGTTTGCAGTCGACAATAATTAGCTGCGAGAGCAAGAGCAAAATGTACAAATAAGTTTGTGAAGAAATTCGATGAATTAGTAAAAACAAATTATTCAAAATTCTTCTTAGAAAACATCACAACAAAAAAAACAGACAGCGGCTGTTTGCTAATTCAAGTTGAAAGAGCACAAATCGATTAAAGTAAAATTGAGAAAAATATAAATAAATATAATATCGATAAATGGATATGTTGAAATTTCTTTTATCACTAGTTTAGATTGAATAAAATAAAATTAATAATGTCGAACGATTCTTGTCGAGAGGCTACCAAATCTGCTCATAATGTTTCAAGCCGTTTTGAAGGAGGCCGAAAAGCGCTTAAAGCTGGTGCAGCATGTAAGAAATTGGCCAATTGGGCAGTTGGAGGTGTCCTTTGACACTTGCTATTTGCAGCTATTGGCTCCTAATTGCCAAGTGTGGCATCCACTTTGCTGGCTATCACATTGAGTCGGTCGAATGAGTTGCCACTGTCACTGCCACTGTCAATTTGGCATCTGTGACTGACCAGTGTATGAAATTCGATGAGCCAAACCAAGAGCAAACCCAGCAATGCCAGCAATGTGGTCAGTTCCAATGTGATGCTCAGAATACGCCTCATTTCACCGAGTGGCAACATCGATCCCAACGACGAGTCCAATACTCTCTGGCTTTATGATGATGCAGCTGCATTGGCTTCAGTTTGCAACTGCGTTGCACAATAATTAAAATTAATATAATTCATAAATAATATAATATTTAATTTGTTATTTATTTCATCTGCTATAAATTGCAGTAGTTGAGCATCTGCCAAAGTGCATCCAACTCTTCATGGACCCCATTTGATGGCCCGTTGATTACGCTGCAACATGAGTGATGAACAAACTGCTGTCCTTTGGAACCGGCAAAGGACTCATAGTTTATTGCTGCGCCTAAAATATGCCATAAGGATTCAGCGAAAGTGCATCCCCCTTCACAGTTGGCATTCTTGGGGCATGCAACAAGAGCCAAAGATAAGCCTTTGACTCACACTTCAGGCAATAGTGCGAAATTATCAGCAAAATAGGACACATGCTGGGCAGCTCCGTAACCATGGTGAGAAGAGCATTGTTTTGGGAAATGCAGAAAGCAGAGACTTCAATTTGGTGCTGGTTCCTCATCCAAAATGGACAAATTGACAATGGCAGGAAATGCCTTGCGTTCAATATTCACCAATAAACTACTTGGAGGGAAAGAGAAGTCTGTCTGTTTGTCTGTATATATGTTTATATATATATATATATGTATATATATATATGTATATACAATGGATAATTTGAACTAAAATATCGGAATGCAACTGCAGTTTTATATTTTTTCAATTGCAAAAAGAGCAGACAATAAATGAAATTAATTTTATATATTTATTATATTATTTATTATATATATACATATATATTTATTAATCAATTACCAATGTTTGAGTTTAATTTATACACATCAAATATTACAAATAATTCCCACACCAGTTCAAAAATATTTAAAGTGGCTATTTTCCAATATTAACACTTTCTTAGACATGCCGAAAACGAGAAGTTTTTGGGTATGAACTGATTTTTAAGATGCCGTCAACTTTAACGAACTGTTGCAAGAACTTCTCGGAAACTTGAAGCAAAATTGGAATTTATAACAATTTTGCAGAGGAACAATTTCATAGAAGTTTTAATTAATGCAATGCAATCGCAATAATCACAGCTTATCTACAAATAAATATTATTATTATTGTTAATAAAAATAAAGCAGATTTGAACTATCGTTAAAGATGAATTTTAGAATTAGCCAAAAGTTGTTGTAGTTAGTCAAAACCCAACTTGAATCTGTCTGAAGAAGATTGCAATGAACTCGAGTCAAACCCCAAAGATGATCCAATAAGTCTGTCCATATATAGAAATATATATTTAAGTCCAATAAGTCTGTCCATTTATAGAAATATATATTTAAATTTATGTTATTTTCTTGTTGTTAACTTACTATAAATACGTATTAAAAAAATGCGAATACTTTGTAGTTTGTTAATATTAATTAAATATTATTGTTCATATATAATATATATAATATATATATATATATAATTATAATAATTCTGTATTTTATTAAACAACCCAAATTTAGTTGTTATCATCTGAGGTGGGTTATCAAGCCTGACATCTTCGCCAGACGCCAGACACTAATTTCATAATCATTTTTATTATGATTATGATTATGAATATGATTATGATTATCATTATCATTATTATTATCAGTTCAGTCGCGAATTCGATGAGAAGCGCATGTGGGAAATGTGGAAGCTGCAATTGCAACTGCTACTGCTGGCAGTGCCAATCCTCGCCAGCGGCTACTTGCAGCTGCATATGAATGCCAGTGCTGATCCCTGCTTGGATTTCTATGAGCACGCCTGTGGTGGCTGGGAGGCGGCGCATGCTGCTGACGCTTATCGGAGCCAACTGGAGCCAACTGAATTATATGTTTAATTGATGTTTTTTGATTTAAATTCTCTTTGCACTTTTAAGCTCAGCTCAGCTCAGTTCAGAGCAACTCAAAATTGTTTATATATTCACTTGATATATATTTTTTTCTTGTTTTTTTTTATGGCAAGTACAAATTAATTCAATTTCATTTTTACCCCTGTTTTCATGTTCCCATTGATTTGTATTTTTATATATATATATATATAGTTGCGTATCTGTAGCGGGTGAAAGGAGCCACTTCTCACAAAGTCTCTCAGCGCCTGTCAGTCGGGATCCAAATTGATAAAGTGAGAACAACTTATACAATTTATGGGGTCTTTAAATCCAAAATGCACTTACCTGTATTTATCATATATATATATATATATCGTATATTGCTGATCAAACGGATGCGGATTTTAATTAGAATTTTACAATGCATGGCAGATGAGCAAATGCCGCAAACAAGCCTTCAGCTGTTTGTACAGCGCGTCTGTTTGCCACATGCCACATGCCACATGTAACTTTAGTCGTTTGCCAAAAGGTGTGATTGGTATTTTGCCCTCATCAAAGTGCATTGACAATCCAAAGATGTATTGGGTATTTTATGGACTGAATGTATTAAATATTTTGCTGAGGGAAAAAGTGTTTGTTCTGCGAATGTGAACAATTGCTGCAACATATCATTTGGGGCAATTAGTAGACTTACCCACGTAGGCAACAACTATTTAATGGGCAAAAGCAATCCAAGAACAATTCGCCAGCCCCATTAAAAGCCACTGAAAACACACACAAAATAAAGCAATTACAGCCAAAGTTGCCACAAATTTTATAATTGGCACATCTCAAAATAAAATCTAAATTGAATTTTTATAGGGCATCGGGCATAAAATATACCCTGCTCAAAGAGATAACAAAGAGAATTCTCTAAATTATTTCTTAAAATTCATTTAACACTAAAATACTAATTTTCTGCATTTGAACCAAGTCAAATTTATTTTATAACTGCGACTTTTTCTAGACTGCTTTGAATTGAGTTTTAAATTTAATTTAAATATGCCGCATTTGATAAAAAAAAACAGAGCATTAAACCAATTGAATATGAAGACTGGAAAATGTATTTGGCATTTAAAAAAACATTTAAATGACAGCGCTAATTGCTAATGGCCAGCGATGTGTATGAGTCAAATGATCAAAACAGTTGGAATCCCGGCACCCAACTGAAAGACCATTCAATGCTTGGATAATAAACAAAGCTAATGTCCCCCTCCCCTCCCCACAAGCCCACAACTTTTGTTTATGTGCCTTAAATAGTGCAGACAATATCCATTTCTTCTGACGGATTGTCCATTCAAATGCTAAATGCTAAAGCGCACTACTCTAGAAAATACCTCGTAAATGAGTCAAATCTGAGCAATGACTGTCAGAATGCGACACCTCCGATCCTATAAGGTATATATAGATATATATTCTTGATCATATTCAAAAGCCGAATCGATACAGTCATGTCTGTATGAACCAGCAGGTCTCAGATACTCTAGGATGCAGACATGAAATATAGCTCCTCCTTAGCCGGCGCAGATCAAGTCGATAAATGCCTCCTGTTCAAAGTTATCGATTCCCGATTGTAACAAAAGCCACAATTTTTAAGATATATTCCTCTAATTACTGCATAATTTGCATATGCGTATTATAAATCAAATGGCCAAATTTCATCAAGATCATATAAGAAACACCCAATTTATGGTCAAAAATAAATTCCCCTTTTGATCTCATTTCTACCAGAAGCCGCAAGCATTTTCTGTATGCATTAAATATTCAAGCGCATTTGTGAGAAAGAGATGACATGATAATCAATGCGAGCGTCAATTTGCTTTTGTGTGTATTCTGTAGAACCCCGTTACCCTCCAACAGACATGCTATGTATGTATGTATGTATGTATGTGTATGCACTTCTAGCCAGCCAATTAGGAATCAGTTCGGGCTTTCTTTTCACTTTTAAGTGCTTGCTATGAGAAATGGAATGGGAAATTTGCCAATAAAATTAGAATATATTTAGCAGCTGGGTTCAGGGTATATCGAAGTCGAACTCCAAGTTAAATTTATGTTTTACATGCAGCGATATTTTTTATTTACGCCGGAAATCGTGTTTAGGGTGAAATTTTGTATATTTGGAGTTTGAAACACAGTGGATGAATCAAGACATAATTTAAAAAATATAATAGAAATAAAATAAATATATATATATATATATATATATGTTTATATATGTATATATATATATATGATAAATGTTGCACGTATCTGTTTTAAATTTATAATGGTATTCAGTAAAAAACAACTGAAAAACTTGCCTCGTCATGGGAAACGCTGTTGCAGTCATTTGTCAAAGCCATTGTTGTCAAAGGCAACAATGACCACGCCCACACATGTACATCCTCGAAGTGCCCATTTAGCCATCTATTAATTTGAGGCACACGCCCAGGCAGCGCCACCTGCCACACACACCAGCAAATTGGGGGTGTTAAATTCTGCATTCTGCAGCTGCACATTAAAGTTTGGTTGTTTGTCGTTGTTGTTGTTGTTGTTGTTGCAAGGTTCGTTTTGTGTTTACTCTTTGCTGGCTGACACTGTTAATGTTTCCGGACAAGTGTTGCATACTAAATTTGCGGCAGGAACTGGGCTCAGTGGCAAGTTGCCCAGTTGGCCAGTTGGCCTGTTGGCCGGGCTTATTCAGATATTGTTTGTAGCAGGTTTTGCCTTGGCATTTAACACACGTAGCATTTGCCCACCAGGGCCACAGAGCCACAGAGTCACAGACGCCATAACTATTTGTGCGTGTGTGGCACTGGCAAAGTTGCCACGCCTCGAGGCATGCAGCTGCCGTTGCCGTCGGCGTATTGCTGTTTCTATTCTGCATTGCATGATCTATATATATATATATATATATATATATAATCACATAACTGAACAGTTATCAAATGTGGTATCGAAAATTATTCTCAAACAGCAGCCAAAAAAATTTTTGCATACTTTTTGGCGGCAACCAAAAAATGATTTCAGCCCATTTTAATTTAATTTCTTGTTATGAAAATTTACTTGCGGGTAAATCAGTGAGGGGGGGAGGGGGGTGATGGATATGTAAAACATTCTGATATATTTAAAACCAGCCTCATCAATAATGCTGATTGGATGCTGCTTCGACTCAGTTTTCACATTAGCGCCGCAACCTGCCACAAAAATTACATGCGAAGTGAGGCAAAGTCTCGTTTTTTGGCTGCCACAAAAATGATTAAAACAGAAAAATCAAACAAATAAACAGATATGTATGTGTGTGTGTGTGTGTGTGTAGCAAATGGGGCGACAACGGAATTGTATATATATTATATTGAATTTTAGGCCGATAAAGATAAAAACGATAAAATGGATTTGAGTCAGCCGTCGGCGTCTCCACAGTTCCGCAGCTGCGTGCAACAAACAGCCTGCCACTTGCCACGCACTTGACTGAGTTGTGTGTGTGTTTATTTGCCAACATGTGGCAAAATGATATCCGCTCAAATATCAACTTCCTGCACTTTTTTTTATGTCCTGCCACTTGCTGCTTTCCTGTTTCATTTTTTTTTTTTTAATATTATATTTTTTTCTTTATTTTATTTTAGCTTTTTGTTTAAAGTAAATTGAAAATGTTGCGCTAGCAAATCAAATCAGAGATTCTCAGATGAGCGCAGCTGAGCAGCATGCCACAAAGACACACAAAAGGGCAACAAAATTAACCGCTTTTGCCACAATCTCAGCGAAAGTTAAAGAAATTTTCCATTTGGACACCTGTTGACAGGCAGCGAGAAAAGAATAGAATTTTTAAACAAAGTGCGAGCAACTTGCAGATTATTTCACATAAAAAAACGGCTGACCTGTCGCAGCTTAGGCTAATCTCAGCACACACACCCACACACACACACACCCACACACACACAATGATAAATCTCAACCAGTCATTGTTAAGTCCTCTGCTCAACTTGAATCGCAACTGTTCCCCATTCAGTGTGTGTGTAGGGGCACAACTGTTCCCAGACTGTACCCAGTATTTGCGCTCTTAAGCGCTCTCTTAACTGGAGAAAGCTTGCGTGTTGCGTGTAAAATGCGCTACTCGAATTTTGTTGTGTCTCTTTCGATGAATGCAAATGCTTTGCGGTAAATTAATATTTTTATTTAAGTTTTTTGTATTTACTATTTAAAATAAAATCGACTTTTAATTTGGATATGTTATATGAATATATATCTTTGCGATATTTAGCTAAATAGGTGATTAATTGTGTCGTCAACACAGCATTTTGGGAACACATTGCAGCATTTGGGAACAGATTGCAGCATTTTGGGAACACATTGCCTCCTTGCAGGGGAACAGCTAAACTGTGCCCAGGCTCAACTCCATTTCTTGCTTTCTCCTTGGTGCAGCTTGCCACAAATATCGGCACACCAGTGCAGCCCCAAAAGCCAGCTATAAATAGCCAATTGCGTTGCATAGTCAGTTAATGCTTTCCACTTATCAGTTAGTTGCCTTATCGCCATTTAGGCCATTTCGCATTCACCAAGCCAAGTTGATCCATTCGAATTGTTATCTGGCATTTTGTATTTTATTTTAACTGATTCATTTCGATACGTAATTCAAATTGATTTAATGCAACTTTAATTAAATCAAATATATTTCACATAATTATTTATTTATAAGTTTACTTTTGATCTATAAAATTGCCAAATTAAATTTTTAAATAAGTTTTAACAAAAATTGCAAATTGCTGCATATTAAAAAATTTAACAAAATGTGTAATTTAACACTAATTGACTTAATTTAATACATTATGTTTTTTTTTTTAAGTTTTCACACAAACAATTAAAAAATGCTTGTTTTTCTCTTTCAGATATTTATCAACAAATAAAATTACAGGCCGAAAATAATCTATATATTTTTTTTAACAAAATATACAATTTTTTTGTTTAAAGAAAATAAAATATTTGAGTTCGATTATAAAGTAAAAAATGCTAACGGTAAATCAATGTTTAAATAACTGTTTATTATTAATATTTACCAATTTGTTGCTACTTTTTGACCAGGCTTAATTGAAATCGACCTAATTTTATAATTGAAAATAATAATTGAAATTTACCCAAAATAATTCCCGAATTAAAAAGAGAATCTAATTTTTTATATAACTTTTATTTGAATATAGTTTTTAGATAAATATATATATTTGGGGTATTATTATTCATATTTTATACATATATATTGGGAATTCCAAATGGGAATCCATGTGGTGATTCATTTTTGTGGTTATCATTTGTCCAAGCCGTGTTTGCCATGCTTTTGGTGTCCAGATTTTGATGCACTCACTGGATGCTCAAAAGATTTGCCAGCTTTACCAGCTTTGCCAGATTTGCACTGGGATCGGGAGCACCAGGCGATCCATGGTGGGGCTCAAAATGAGGACCATGATGAGGACCATGATGAGGACCATGATGAGGACCATGATGAGGACCATGATGACGACCATGATGGGGATCATGATGAGGACCATGATGAGGACCATGATGAGCAGCATGATGTCGTCCAGCCTTATCCTCCTTGTCCGATCTCGAGCTAGATCTTGCACAGAAACTACCCCGATTTAGTTGACGTTTGTGGTGATGACCCTTGTGGCCATGTCCGTGTCCGTGTCCGTGGCCGCGTCCTTGTTTGCATCCGGTTTGCTGATCTCCTCTGCCGATGCAAGCCGAACGCGATTTAGATCTAGATCTGTTCCTCGGGCATGCCGTGCTCGTTTCCAGGGCCGACGGCAGGCCGTCGTTCCGAAAAAACTGCTCCTGTTCCCACATGGACCAGGGCGAACCAGCCGCAAAGCTGGGGCCACCAAAGTGATGTGGACCAAAGTGTTGTGGTCCAAAGTGGTGCCGTCCAAAGCGATGTGGACCAAAGTGATGTGGTCCAAAATGATGGGCATGGCGCCTGTGGCGATCGGCAGAGTGGAATCTGGAGTGATCCTTGCCATGGCGTCCCTTCCATTTGCGACCCCGGCCAAAAGCGGAGTTGTCGCTGCTCGACGAGCTCGACGACGAGGAGGAGGAGGAGGAGGAGGAGGAGCTGGACGAGGAGGAGCTCGAGGAACTCGAAGTTGAACTGACGCTGCTTGAACGCGAACGCATCTTCTCGTCCTGGTTCTGGTTCTCGTTCGAATCCTGCTCCGGTTGCGATTGCGATTGCGAATGCTTCTTGGCCAACTTTTTGGCCTTTTTGGACTGCTTCTTTTGCTGCTTCTTCAGCTTCTTGGCCAGCTTTTCCTGCTTGGCCTGCGATTTCTTCGCCTTGGCCTGCTCAACGATCAGCTGCTCCATGGCCAGCTGCAACATGGCTTGCGCCTTGCGCGCCTCCTTTATGGCCTTCTTGATGAGCTTGCCACTCTTGGGCATCGGCGCCTCCGAGGATTGCGCATGCTCCTCCGCATCCTCCAAATGCAGGATCTCAATCGGCGTCTCCGTCAATGATTCGCCACCTTTGTTTGCTACCTCGGCCATTTTGCTCTAAATAATTTATCCCTGCTCTAACAAAAATAATAACAATTTATTTGAATTATGTTTTGATTCTAGATGGGTTTTCTGTCTCTTTCTCTCCCTCAGAAAGCTGCAAGCTTCAAGCTTCAAACTGATGATGGACGCTTGCCGGCTGGCAACTTTTATACTCGCTGCGCAACGTTTGTAAACGTTTGACGTCGGCAGCGACGCGACGGAGCGGAACAGCGATAAGCAAAGAAAGAGCGATAGCAATAGATAAATTGAGAGCGAGTTGTACGCCTCACTAACATGCGAGCAGCGCAAGAGAGCAACTTAATGCGTCGCAGCCAAATCAAGAGAGCCAATGCCGACAAAAATAGCCAACTTGAATTTACATAGCTTATGCATTAGTACATAATGTGCTCGCTATGTACATAATGTACACACTATGTGCACATTCAGCTGGGCTTATTTTTTATCATTTGTTGTGGCGAAATTGTGTGTAAATTGATAGGCCCAAACTGGAATTATGAATCACCGTTTGAAAACTGATTTTCCGTTGTGATGAAATTGCTTGGTAAGTTTCTAGAATCTACTTTCATTCCCAATCAGTGTAATATTCCCGAGATAACCCGATTACATATGTAAATCAATAAGTCAACATCAGGGCAAATTTTAAAGGGACAGTTTTCCATATCATATATATTCTCCGGAAGCCCTCCAGATCAATGTAATGCTCCACAGTCCAATATTTTGGTCTATTCATGCATTAACTGATCTATAATTTAACATCAGGCATAATCCACCGATCAACATAATACTCCACAGCCCAATTTATAGGGTTATTCATGTACTAGTCGATCTGTGTTTACATCTATATATATATATATATATATTATTATATTATAACTTAGGACACTTATATATTTGACACTGGTTATTAGAAACGCTTTGAAAGAAGTTTCACATTGGATTTTCGTAACGTAATCAAATCACAATAATTTAAATTCATAAAAAAATATAGAAAATATTGTTTATTTATTTTATTACATTCTCAGAATTTGTCTTTTTAAGCAATTAATTTTTACCAATTCTGCTTTGTTTCAATGCACTGTTTAAAAGTAGTTTACCGAAATGGGTTAATCATATTTGATCTTTACTGGTCACTAACAAATATATATATAATATTTGATTTCTTATTCACTTATCTACTAAATGGAATAACTTCTTGTTAAGCAAACTAAAATAAGGTAGACTGCTCAACAAGTCTGGTTTTACATATATATATATATATATATATATATATATATATACTTGGATATTTAGTTGTTTGGACTTGGATGATTTCAGTATCTGGTTCTGGGAGTCACAAGGGATCGAGATATCACAGTTTAAGCAGAGTATTCAGGGGCTAAATTCTGGCACAAATAAAAAAACACAGATGATCTTGTCTCTATTCGAATAGACAGCAATTGTGAGTAGTTATTATATATATATATATATATATATATCATAATATACATATTAATGTAATTATGCAAATTATGCACAAAACACTACTTTTTGCTCCATTTCCATATTCGTTTTTAATTTCAAATTCTTCACATCAATTAAAATATACAATCAGAATTGACAAGCTCTCCACAAACCAATCAACTGCCTCGCTTCAGTTGCCGCAACTTATTGAAATCCCTCTCTTGCGAACTGAGACCCAAAAGCCCCATAAGCCAGCTGTCGGCGTCGGAGAGCGCCTTAACAAGATAATGCGAGAGAACTCATGCGAGAGAGCTAATGCGAAGAGCTAATGCAAGAGAGCTAAAGTGATAGCGAGTCGAAATGTGTTTGAAAAGTTTCGCATTTGTTGCCCAAAAAAAGCTCTGGCATCAGATCAGCTCGGATCATTCGTCATTTTCAATTACACATATATTATATATATTCCTGATCAACTGCATCAGTCGATGCGATCTAAACTATTCTTCTTTTCATCTGTGTCTATTCGCACTGATAATAAAAACCAGATATTTTATAAACTTTTCTGATCAATTTCTGTCTATAAAATGTACTCAGAAAGAAGCATATCAATTTTTGAGTGTAAAACGTATTTATTATTAAATTTATATTTTTGTATATATTTGTATATATTATTAGGGAGTGACGCTATATGCCACAAATGACCTTTAGATTTGGCAGGTTTTGGGGATTGCGACAAAAGCGTTGCCAACCAGTCCAGTGGCGAAATCCTTCGGTGGCCTGAATGTGCTTCGCGCAGGCAGCCGCCCCACGCAGATTCACATCGAGCAGGTCTGGAATTGGACAAGAATTGAACAGAAAGTTGAGGAAAGAGTAAAAGTTTCTGACCTGCACATTTGATGTTGCAGGCGCCGCCTTGTCTGCCCTCCAGGCAGAAGCGACTGTTGATCTGAAATAATCCATAGTTAATGGAACCATTTGGATTCGTTGTCACCTTATCGGTATCCAAGTTGCTCTCATGCTCCAGCAAGCATATCCCTATAAGGTGAACACAAAAATGCAAACATATTAAAGCTCTCTCTGTCGCTCTCGCTCTTTGTACTCACAATTGGAGAGCAGGCTGCGCTCAAAGCTGTGCTGTTCAAGTAGCTTTTGCGCAAGCTCACAGCGCATATAACGCTTGCCAAGCACCGTGCTAGAACTGACCCACAAGCCCACAGCCAGGAGCTGGAGCAGTGCAATCGATGTCGATCTCATTTTGAGACTGTCCGATGACGGCGCTTGAACTGAAAGTTGAAGCCAGCTTCTGTAATCTCAGCATCATCTTCTGTTGAGTCCGCTCAGACAACTCTTGATGACTTCAAGCTGATAAGCTTCATTTACATATTTATGTGTGTGTGTATTGGTGCTCACATTTAATTAATGACGGGTTAAGGGGGCAATTTCTATCAGCGTGTTTGTATTTGATAATTAATTGCTGCCGCATTCGTAACAGGTAAACAGGTACAGTGGGAAAAATTTAATAGATTTGTGCTTTTTATATTTTAACTTAGCATGTTTTGGGTAGTCATTCCACAATGGATAAGTATATTATTTAACTACATTTATGACAGAATAGGGGATTACAAACGGGTGGACCCATTTTCACACAAACATATCTATTTATATATAAATCATTATCATTATCGCATACAGTCAACTAAAAAGGCACTGCTCAATGTTTTCATAAAGCTTGTTTTGGCACCAGTAATATGTAAATAAGCTTTTGATTGTTGCATGTGCTGTTATTAGCTTTTGACTTACGATAGTTACTTAGTAAGTACACACATGCGTCTATGTATGCGTCACAAGAAAGCTCAAGTGAAGACACACACCAGAAACAGGAGAACTTCTCAAAATAACACACACGCTGCCTGAATCGGTACACAATTACTAAAAGCTTAGCAAAGCTCACGTTATATAAAAAGCAATGATAAACTTCTGGATAATCTCTTATCACTGCTCAAAACTAGAAAAATATTATCAAAGAGTATTAGTCTGAATAACACAAAGTTGCAGGTAAGGGCATAAGCTGAGCAATCAGAAGAAAAGAGAAAAGCAAAAAGTCAAAAATTCACCGCAAGTTGTAATTTTAAAAGCTGGCCAAGTAAAATGCATATTGTGAAACTTTGTCTCTAACTTTCACATTTATTCTAAAAAAGCTTTCGTGCTTTCACAGGTCTATAATGGAGAGTTTTTCTTGCTCAACACAAACGCAATAGTTTTCATGTTAAACAATTATCCTAATTATTATATTATATTTTTTATGAAATGTTGATAGAGAGTTAAAATTAGACTTTTCCGCATGCATGTTATTTATGAATATAGTTATGTGTTTATAATATATTTAATATCATTTTTGCGCTGCGTTTTCTAAGCTTAATTTCCCCGTAAGTTATTAAAAACTCAACGACATACTCGAATTCGAGTTCGAAAAGGCTTACCGCTTATCAGGGCTGCAATTCTTATTAAAAATTGTGTATTATTAAGCTATTCACGAGAAATTAATTGATTTATTAAGTCGAACGATAAATGCTTTCAATATTATTAATTATATCAATATTATTATATATATTAAGAACTGCCGAAAAGCTTAGGAAACGTATAAGAAGTTCCTGATAAAAAGCAGCTACACTGCTGAAAAATTTAATTTTAATTTAATTTAATAATCTTTATAAAAAGGAAATAATTATTACTTTTAGTTCAAATAACTTATTTCATTTCGATATGGATATTTTCCCTAACTTGAAGAGACTTTTTTTTGTAATTTTCTGAAGTACATAAACATTTTTTTAAAATTACTATTAATCATTTTTCATATTTATTTTGGTGCTGCATATACAATTTATTGGAAAATTTTAGTTAATTTTAAAAAGTTCATATTATTTAACTGAGCGATAATTTGACAACCCCAACTATCCTAACAAATATTACTTTCTTATTAAATCGAATAATTTTTGTCCTTAGATGAATATTAATAACAGCAATCTCTAAAAATGAACTGAATCTCCGGTTTTAACCACAAGTTCCATTAAAAGCCGAGCTTTTCAGTCGGAAGCCCTGAAAGCTCAGTTTAACAAATGTTTTCGATGGGAAAACGAAGCTATTTTAAACATACACACACATGCTCACACACACCCAGACGCAGTCGGACATGCATGTGTGTAAGTTTCAACCCCCAGTTGCAAGCTGCAACCACCGTTTCGCGCTTAATATCGATCCTGGGGCACGCGCAGTCGCAGTTAAGCTTGAGTTCAGATTTCGACTGCAGAGCGCCGATTCCGATTCCGGAGCCGTGCTCGAATCCGACTCCGTGAACCAAGTCCGCTCGAGGTAACGAGTCACTCTTGCCGTCAACGCCACTTGCAGTCGTTTGTGAGCGTTCGCAGCGCAAGGTACTCTTCAAGTTTCCTGGCGCAATTGAACCATAGCTGTGACTGAACATCACAAGGTTGTCAACCTGCATTCCACACATCGACATTGAGAGAGATAGACAGAGAGTGAGAGAGATGGACAGAGAGCGAGCGCTTGAGAGAGCGTAAAGAAATTGCAAAACTTTTTTTTTTTTTAGTTCTTGTGTCGGCATTAAAATTGTTGTTGTATTTGGTTATGTTTTTTTTTCGAGTGCGTGCCAAAATCAATGAAAGAAAAACAAGGAAAAAACAGTGAAAGAAACCTCAATGGAAAAATATCCACAAAACAGAATAAAAAAAAACTTAACAAATTTGCTTTTGTTGTGAAAATTCAAACGAAATTACAATTTTTGTACTGCCTCAATTAAAGTACTTTATATTTTGTTTCTAGTGTGTGTGTGTCTTTTGCGCAATGCAATAAGGCGAGGAGAGAGAATGTAGTCTGCGCGTGTGTATGTGATTTGTGTGTGTGAGTGCATGTGGTGTGTGTGTGTGTGTGCATCATTGTGCGTGCGCATTTGTTCCAAATGAAAAGAGAAATGGTAGAGAGCGAATCTGTTTGAGAGGGGGTGGTGTGGGTATGAGTGTGGGTGTGGACACTGTAACTGAACTGAACGGAGCTGAACTGAACTGAACTAACTTCAGCTGTTTTCTTTACGATTCCACAAACACATCGTGTCTGCCGAGAAGCCTTTCGAATATAAATCGCTTATCGTCGATTCGCTGCTCAGCCGAGTGAAGCCGAGCTCCGATGACTCTGACACTTGTGTATTTATGTAAATGCAAATACAATTACAGTTGCAGCTAAAGTTACAGTTACATTAAGAGTTGCCGTTACAGGTGCAGCTACAATTACAGTCACAAGATGCTTTACTTGAGTTGATTGTATTAATAAATGTAACGGGTTTTAAGCAGGACACAGACACACAAGCAAACGCCGATTTATATATTTAGACCGAGCCAACAGCAAGCAGCGAGCGAGCATACAGACAACACACAGCGAGTGGCGAGTGGCCTGCGACAAGGGAGTAACGGAACAATCCGAGAGTCTTATAAAAACCGCAGCATACGCTCTGGCGTATGTTTGCTCTTTCTCTCGCTCTCTCTCTCTATCTCTGTGCTCGTGTGTGCTGTATTGTGCCTTTAACTGCATAACGCTATCTCGCTCAAGCTTGCTTTAACTGCCGCTCGCTCTATCTATCTTTCTCTCTCTGTCTCTCTCTTTCTCTCCCACTCACTTTATTTTCTCGCCTGCTTAAAAGCAGCTTCTACTACGTTCTACAATCAAATACTACGACGCACACACACATATAAACACACACACACATACAAATTAGTTGCATAGTTTTTGGGGGCAGCACAAGGAATCAACCTTTGGGGCAGCAGCCACAGCTTAAGCAACAAAAGCAACAAAAACAACACAAAAATACGCCAACAATTTAGCACGTTGGCTGTAATTTTATATTTATATTCTTTTAAAGTAATTAGCTTTTATAATTGCTATTGTTGCAGTTGCAGTTGCAGCCAAGAGGCAAAAGCAAAGTGCTTAAACCAACAAACCCAAACATAGACACAGTTCAAGTGTTAACGAATCAACAACAACAACAACAACAACAACAAAAAGTTAAGCCAAGAGCCCATAAAGAAAAAGATAAACACCAAACAACAAACAACAAATTAAGAACCGTTCGAAACTAAACGAGAGCTAAAAAGGCAAACGAAAGCCAAAAAGTTCTCAAAATGTGCGTCTCGCTGCGTCGTTATTTGTTGCTGCAGAGCCTTTGGGCTGCCGTCGTCCTTTTTGGCACTGTCCAGGTGAGTCATACAATACCAAAAATCTAACCACACATACATAAACACACACACACACACAAACACACACACGAACACACACACCATTTTAGGTGCTCAAAGCGAGCCACAAAAATGTGCCAGCGGAGAAGAGACTCAGCTCTCGTCGCTTGTCTTTACAAACGCACACACACACACACATACACACACACATACACACACACACACATACACAAAGTGTGTGATGCGAGTGTGCGCAAATATTGGCTTAATTGAACAGTTTTTTCCATTTTCTTTTTTTTCTTTTCGTATTATTTTTTTCGAGTTTTTGTTTTGGTAGCCCAACGACCCCTCGCCGAATCGTTAGTTGAGCTGGCAACACTTACACAACACGCACCCAAGCAATTTGCATATCAAAGTAGCACCCAGTGGCCAGCAGGTGTTGTAAATACATTCCTCCCCTACCACATTTACACCCACACAGAGCTGGACAAACCATTAACTAATGATAGTTTTATTAGACTGTCTAATCTGCTTAAATGAATATTCAATTAAAGTAAGAAATGAAATGTTTTTTCTTTACATGACTTTAGCACTACTTCGGCACCACTTACACGTTTTGTATATTACATGAAATTTAGTTGATTGTAAAGTGATCAGCGGCAAGCAGCCCAAAAAGCCATCAGTTGTTCAACAATTTGGTTAAAGTTAAGTGCGTAGAACGATTACAAATAGTATTCAATATGTAAATACTGAAGCACGACTTACACTATATGTCTATATGTACATATACAAATAGTATTCAAAAAACAATTTGCTTTAGTCCTTGCTTAGGGCTTTCAGCACTTTTCTCTATATGTATTTGCCGTAGCAATTTTGCTGCACTCAAGTAACTCAAAGCAATTTACTCAGCTCGAGCAGCTCAGATTGGATAGCCATGTATATTGTTGATGCCAGCAAGCAATTTGAGGCAACAGTAGAAACAAAAACAAAAACCTTATCAAATTCAAGGGTTTTATAACGGGCGGCTTGGTGTTTTGTCAGCGGTGAGTTGTGTGGGTGGGAAAGGGAAAGGCAAAGGGGAAGAAGTGCTGTGTATGTGTGTGTTACACTAAGCTGATTTATAAGTTGGCCAGCTCCTTGCTTTCGATTCTACTGGCTGAAACTACACGTTCAGGTGCTTTTTGTACAGCTTTGTTTCCTATTTATTATCCAAGCTTCTTGCTTTGTATGCAGACTGCAATTTGTTTTTGTTTTTTATCCATCCTTTCATTGGTATTCCAGTGTATGACTGTGTGTTTGTGTGTGTGTGTGTATGTGTGTGTGTTGCCTGATACTTTAATGCCGCTATTCATGTGAGTCGTCGTTGCTGCCAGCATTTTATGAGTGACCCAAGGCACAAGCCTAAGGCTCTCACAGTCACAGCCACAGACAAAGCCAACAACCACTTGCAGTGGCAGTAGCAGTTCCTGTTTCACAACCACCCCCGCCTCCGCCGCCGCCTCCACCACCAACTCCACCCTCCACCCGTAACCTCATCCCTAAAACCTTACTAACTGTATGCCTTACAGCGTCAGCAAACCGTCAACATTGCCGTGCACGTTATCAGAGCCAACTCATCGCTCGTCATGGCTTTTATTTAAGTTTCCTTTTTTGTATACGATGAACCCATTAAAAATGGATAAAAGTCTGTATGTAACAGCTAAAGGGAAGCTATATATATAATATTTGTGTATATAAACTCGTGATCGCTATCGACAGACGAGTCGATCAATTATCGATAGTATTTAGAAAGCATAGCGATTATCCATAGCAACAAAAGATATAGATTATAATTAATATTGGAATCAACTGCGCAAATTAAATTGAGTTCGAATGAGAAGCAAAACATTTGCTGTATATTTTTACAGCTGTTTTCACTTTATTTGCTTGTCGAGCACTCTCGACTAGCGCAATCTTATTTATTTTTATTTTCTTCTTTGTGTTACCAAATGCATTGCGCACTGCTCCATTTATTTTGCTATTCAAATAAAATTGTTGTCACATGCGTGTCTGACTCATGCGACATGTGCCACAAACTCACGCCACGTAGCCATGTGCAATACGCAATACGCAATACGCAACACGCAACAAACCAGCAACCCAACAACCGTCGCCTGGGTTGTTAGCCGATATCTGCCTGGATACCGTTCCTTGCACAACCCATACAAAGTCTGCTCGCACCGCTAAGCCCTTTACGCTAAGGGGCACAACGAAAGGGGCGGGGGGGGGGGGGGGCGGTGGGCAGTGGATATGGGGTTAAAGTTGGCTAACTGCGCGTAACTTGCCATTTGATTGTCGGGCCAACAACTGCAAGCTGGCAGCTGACAATTGCCAACTGGCAACTGGCAGCTGACAAAAAGGGGGGCAGGCAGCAAGTTACCAATTCGCAGGTCGCACAACTTCAGCTAGCTTAAAATCAAACTTAAGCCAACTCCGTCATCGTTGTTAGCTTAATTGACTTGCATCATTTGCAACTTAATCACTATTTCTTGTATATATTATATATATTCATGATCAGTTTTATGTCAGGCTAGAATCGGCTTGAAGAAGTTAATTGGCAGTTGTGACGTGTTGCATGCAAAACTGCACAGCGACGTAACGTAGCATGCAATTTGGGTGGGTTTGCCTTAACAGTTTTGTTGCAACTCGCAACTTGCACCATGATCGCCAGAGGGAACCCATAATGAGTGGCACACAAATCGAATGCGCATTGCATTGATGCACTCGAAGTGCATGGCTAGTATGCGGATTCTGTTTGGTGCCCTCCCCCTCTCTCTCTCACTCACTCTCTCTCTCACTCTCGCTATCTCACTCTGTGTATTTTTCATCATAGCTGGTTGCATGCATTTAGTCCCCCCAAAACATTGATTCTGGCCCAACTTATACGCTATATGCAATGCCATCAGAAATCGACCCATTGCCCACACTCCTCCGCACCCACACCCACACACATCCCCGCGCATCCTTCATCCTTTGGCATTTGTCGGGCTTGGCAATGCCAAACAACTTGGTCAGCTTTTGTCGCTGTTGCTCGCTGCTGTTGTTGTTCGTGCACATTCATTAGTTGTGGTGTCACAGCCCACACACAAACACACACACACACACACACACAGGCAGACAGACAGACAGAGAGTCAAAGAAAAACACACAAATGGACTGTGCACTGACCCCACACTTCCTTTTCAATTTCCCGTGCCACAGCTGAAATCCTTTTGCGCTTTCATTTCTTGTCCTTTCTTGCTGCTGCTCCTGCTGCTGCGCCTGCTGCTCCTGCTGCTCCTGCTGCTGCTGTTGCCTTTGGCTTTGTTTGCTGTGTCCTTCAGCCGCATTTCGAATCCTCAACTCAACTCAGCACAACTCAACGCGACTCGACTCGTTTCGATTCGTTTAGTTTCGTTTGGTTTGCTTCAGATTCGTTGCGCCATTTGGTTCCCTTTTTATATCACTGTCTGCTGCTCTCTTCTCCCCACTTCTCCACTCTTCTCGTCTCTTCTCTTTTCTTTTCTTCTCTGCTCCTTTTCATTTTATTATTTTATTTTTTTGTTTGCCTGCTGTCAGTTGCTTTGTGCAGCTTTCGTTGCTGTAAGTGTGGCCAGGCGCACAAACTGTCCTCGTGGCATGCCGCCAGCCTTGTGTGGCAGTCAATTTGTCCCTTACCCTAAATATATATATATATATATATATATCGAGTTACAAAGCGTTTACGCTTCAATGATTATGCATTTTTCTCAGTTTAACATTGACAAAGGGGCATATGAAGCCGCCACAAACCACCACCACCACCAGCAACACCACCACCACCTCCACCTGCACCTACAACTCTGCCCGCGACCCGAACCCGAATTCGAACCCGAATCTGAACCCGAGCTGACTCCTTTTGTTTTAGGGTAATATCAGACAAAAGCCTAATCCCGCCATATATATTGATATATGTAGCCAGGCAGGGATTTAGGATCAAGTGGAGCGTATTATTAGAAGTGGAACATATTCATATATATTTGGCAAACGCATGTTAAAGGTATTGAACCGATGCTAGTGGGGCAATAACTGTGTGTGTAATTCGCCACTGTTAACGGTGCGTTGCCGAAAGCAATGTCATGCCACATGGGTCAACAACATTTATCCTGTGGCAAACAATCGCAAGGTGACTGCTCTTCAGGTAAGCCTAATTTGCTGCGGGGCACTTCAAATAATGACGATGTTGATGATGTTGATGATGATGAGAATGATGATAATGAGGGTAATGATGACGATGATGCTTATCCCGATGACTCACACATTTGAAGCAAATGAAGCAAACGAAGCGCAGGGCAAAAGGTGTAAAAAATATATATAATTTGAGCCGAAAGCAAAACGAACAGAGAAATATAAAGAAAAATAGAAAAGTTAACAAAATGCAAACGCAGAGACATAAAAACCAAATCGGCGTCGAAAAAGCAAGCCGAAAGCTACTCTAGCCACACACACCAACACACACACCAACACACACACAACACACACCAACACACCAGCACACACCACACACACCAACACACACAGCTGTTACATGGCGCAAGTTTTGCGCTTAAAGTGTTTTCCCTCGCGGAGTGAAGGAAATTGAAAAATGTGCTGCCTGCACTCAGAAAAAAGAGCCCTTCATCTTAGAAAATTGCCCTAATTTTTGGAATACAATTATTTTTTTCTTTTCAACATGAAAACACAGTATTCCTCAAAAGACTAAAACTAAAATATAATTTTAGAGAACTTTGTTTTCTATAACATTTAAAAATACTTTATTACCATTCCAGTCAAATTGCCCAAAAATATTTTACATTTTTTTTTTTTTAGAAATATTTAAGCATTATCTTTGATATTTAAATGTGCATATTCCTTAAAGACCATATATCCTTTACCATATATCTTTTTCCAATCTTATTTTGTGGTCTATAGAAATATAACAAATAGTTCTGAAAAGTCGAAATAAAAAGGATTTTTCATATTATGAGAAAGCTTTGCTAAATTTTATATAATTTCATGTCTATTCGCACAACAATTTTCATTTTGTGGTAAATATTTTATCTGAGTGTGCTTGGGTGCTTGGTACTTGCACCCCCCTCGGTTCCCGTGAGTCCCACTTAATACCGCTAAGTTTTATGCCTCGTCGCCATTTTGTTGGCCAGACAAGAAAGGCTGCTCCAGGAATCTGTATGTGATTTCATTGCGGCTTCAACTCAAGCAAACAGTTGCTGCCAAAACTGTGCTGGTGGTTAAGGGGGAGGGATGGGGTGTAAACACTCATTGATAGCCTTAACCCCATCGGGAAAGAAGAAGAAGAAGCTGCTCAAGTTGCAAAATAAAAAAAAATTCGCCTGATTCGTCTGTTCGTTTCTTAGCCTTGCATAAGCATCCTACACATATATATATATATATATATGTATATATATATATATATCATATATATACGCAGTATAGGAAGGGCATATGGCATAGACGAGCTAGTTCAGCGACAGCTTGTCAACGTGGCAAAAAGATGTTAAATGCGAGGCTCGCAACGTGCAACGTGCCAAACTGAAATTGTGGCAGGTGCTTGAATTTGGCATTCTGTTGACTGAGCTTGAGCACCCACAGCCCGCAACCCACAATTTCCCTCCCTCTCCTCTCTCTCTCTCTGTGTGTGTGTGTGTGTGTCTCCTTTAGACTTGTAGCTAGCTCTGTCAACGTACCAACTAGCAGAATGTATTATTTGTTCAAGTGGTTGACAGGCATTATTATTATTTTTGTTCTTTTCCTTTGGTTGCGTTGCGTTTTGTTGGTTGCCATGTGAACGGAGAGCGATTTGAAGAGCTGGGAATAGCTGGGAAGAGCTGGGAAGAGGTGTAGAGCCTGTGTCGCTTACTGCTGCGCATCCTTAAACTCTTATATATATAAATATATATATATATATAGATATTCAGTAGTAGTTCGCCGCTGATTTTATTTGAGTCGCATGCCACTTTTCAACGGGCTCACAGTAGTCACGTTGCTGTCAGTCAAATAAAAAAATAGCACTGAAGGGGCAGCTTGACTTAATGTTAGCAGCTGCAGCCGGAGTAGGAGCAGGAGCAGGAGCAGACAATGCGATGCATACGTTGGGTATGAATCTGCGTCTTGACTTTTCCAAGCGAATTGGCTTGCCAGAAAAAGCGTTCCGAGTGTAGCATCATTATCGATGGTGTCATTAGCCAGGAGTGGCGTGCTCAGCGTCGGCAAAATGGCACTGAGAGAGCGAGTTGAGTTGGGCTTAGTTGCCTGGCATAAAAGATGGCACTTTGTCCGGTTCATTGATAGACCACCGAATAGATAAATGATGATGCGGCAAACGGACGAATGAATAAATGAATAACTGAATAACTGTATACAAATGTGTTGCCACATATATATATATATATAAATGTAAATATGCTCGACAAGAATTTATAGTTATGCATCCATTTAAGAATTAAAAACTTTTTCATTTTTTAAATTTCTCCGTTTGAATTTTTTTTGTTCCTTTGTTGAATTTTCGGTAACAGAATCACATTGAAATATTTATTTTTCGAATTTCTTAATCTATATGCATAGGAACATGAGCAAATGGAAAACCATTAAACTAGTTAATTAATTACTTTGCATATTTGCTTTACAAATATAACTAATGAAAATCTAAGAGACGCTTTTCTGCAAACAACTCAATAAATAAGAAATCAATTAAAAAAGCGCTTATTTATATATATACTTGATAGAAAATATAGATATATATATTTGTATATTACATGTTGTCTATCTAAATCGTAGTTGTTGCCAAGTGTTTTTATTGACCTCGTTTTGTGTGCAGCAGACTCTGCAAATAAATTAAAGAAAAAATGCTAGAATAAAATATATATGCCGCCGCATAGCAATGGGATTTCAAATGAGTCATGTAATTCGCGTGTTTCCAAGGCGATTTGGGACAAGGGATTTTGGGTAGCTAACAATTCCCATTCAAGTTGTCCGACAAGTTGCCCAGGTCTACCATAAAGTACATAATTTAAATTCAAATAATCAAATTTCTGCTACGTTCGCACAGCATAAAAAGCATCTAAACACGCTGCTAATTACGTGACCCAATTAATTCATACACACACACACACACACACACACACACACACACACACACACACAGACACACAGTAGGAAATAGATTTAGTCGCTGGATTTTAAATTTTGTTTGCCTTTAATAACAGCAAGAAGAAGAGAAATTAAATTATAAAAAATAAAATGTGTATGATAACCAAAATTGTTTATGTGAAATGTGCGCCAGGAAATACATTGGCAACACAGCCACCCACCCCCTCTTCTCCACAGCACCACACCCTCCAACCCCCCCATCATCTGCAGAGTCAAAAATTTGTTATTAAGCTGAGTTTTTGTACGGCACGGAAAATCCAATTTTATTTGCATTTTCATTAACAGCAAATAATAAAACGGAAATATGATTTTTATGCCATTCCCAGGCAAAAATGGCGTCCCATGGACCAGTTAACGCAGCAGCTGCTGCTGCCCACTGCCCACTGTCCACACCAATTCCCCCCCCCCCCCCCCACTCAGCCCCTGGCCACGCCTTGTGCGCCCATTTCCAGGCCATTACAACGTGCATTTCCGTTTTGGCTTTTTACAGCTTTTGCTACTTTTGCTGTAGCCATTTTTTTTTGGTGATTATAAGCAATTTGTGTTATAAAATCGCAATATTGCATTTTTGTACCGCTAGCTAGCTGCCTCAGTTCAGCCTCTTAAATCCCCATCCCTCTGCCTACCAGTGCCACTCCCATACCCACTCCCACTCCCATTTCAATTTTCATTCATTTTCCACGTTTTTAGCTTTTCTCGTTTGGCTTATTTTTCAATTGGCATAGTTTTCGCTTGCTTGGCTTCCTTCGTAATTTGTACCTCTTCTTTTCATAAAACCCCCCCTCGATGTCTCCCTCTCTCTCTCTCTATGTCTCCCTCTAACTCTCTCTCTATCACTCTATCTCCGTCTCTTTCTCTGTCTCCTGAGTTTTGTAATCGAATATGTGCATTTTTGTTGCAAACAGCAAGCCATAAAATATTAATTTCGAATTTATTGAAATGATTTCATTCCTGATTCATTTTTTCGAGATGCAACTCGATTGTTGAAGTTGCTGTTGATCTCAGCTAAAGATGGCAAAGGAAACGAAACAATGCAACCAAAATCAAAGATCGATCCCAAATCCAACTTTAGTTGAACACATTAAAGTTGGAAAAAACCACCCCGTCATCATTCGTATTCCCCAATTCCCATTTGGCTATCAGCATTGCGAGGCGTGTAGCTGGGCGGGCGGTGTTTGGTGGAGTGCTTTTGGGTGTTTGCTTGCTAAAAACGGAGAGTGGAACCACCAAGAACCCAAACCATTTGAGAGCCATAAAAATGGGCACTGCGCGTCATGTGTTTGTAGTGGGGCGTTTAGGTGGGGGGGGGGGAGTATAATGGTCCCTGCAATGGTTCTGAATATGACTTTTGCTGGTGTTCATTTATGTGTGTGTATGTGTGTGTGTGTGTGTGCGTGCGTGTGTGTGTGTGTGTGTGTGTGTGTGTGTGTATGTGTGTGTGTTTGTGGTGTCAGAGTCAAGTGAAGCGCAATATTTGTGACATAAAATTTGCTATTAAATTAAATTTTATTTGCACATTCATTCAAAATACACCCGATCCAAATATGTTGGAAAGCAAAAACGACAAAAAATGAATATGATGGTCATAAAACCAAGGAGAAGAGAGAAAAATATATGTATATATATATATGTATATATATATAAATATGCATATGAAGTGGAGGCAAGCTGGAATTGGAGTTGCAAGTTGGGTGTGGAGTTGAATATTTGCCACGTAAGTCGACCATTTGCTGGCAGAATTGAATTTTATGGTCCCGTTTGCAGATAATGAAATTTATATACGACGAGCAGACAGGCAATGAGACTGACTGGCAGACAGACAGACAAAAGAACAGATAGAAAAAAGAATGGATTCGAGACTGAACTCAAGATAAAAGCTAAAACCATATTTTCGTTGCATATTCAATTCATAGGCTTCATTTGAAACTCTCTTGTTGAAAGCAAAGAAAGCAACAGTCACAAATCAAAAAAAATAAAAGAAAATAAATTCTCAAAATTTAGTCGAAATACGCTTTTAGACAAAAATTGAAATTGCCAACGCATGCAAGGACAATCAAGTGAATGGAAAGGCAAAATCCGGTTTTTTTCTTTTTTTTTTTTCTTGTCTTTTCATTAAAGATTTATGCATTTGAGTGAAACCTTTTGCATAGAAATCTTACTTTGCCCGCACCAATGGATTCATACATAGATTCAATTATTTGGTCTCACTTTGAAATGAATACATTTGCATTTGTGGCATGCGCATTGTATTCAAGGTAAATGTGAATGGAATAGTTCCTCTGCTTTGCATCTAACTGATTTGGGTGTTGCCCTCGGTCCACTTGGCACCCCACAGCAGCGATGCAACCAATGCAACAGTACAGCAAGCTTGTAAGCGTGCTCGAGTCGAGTGCGCTCCACTGAGGCTGTTATCGAATAAAAGCCATTTTTCTTGATCAGATTTATAATTTTATATTTATATATATATATTTTACATATTATTACTATACTATATAATGATAACAGCAGATTGGCTCTCCATGTCGAAGCTTTGGTTGTCGAGGGATCGCGTACCTCGTCCTGGCTGTGTTGGCCACGTTTGCTGTTCGTCCTCGCAGGCAATCTGCCAACACATATTTTTGTGGTCCTTTTGCATAAGTTTATCAAACTCTATTTACTCATTTTCAAACTCAGTTTAGGGTATGCAAAAATAAATGAAAGATATTTTTAGACCCAAAGTGTATGTAAATTTGTATATATGTGTGTGCGTGTGCATGTGTGTGTGTGTGTGTCGCTTGTGCTGCAAAAGTCGTGTGCTCTGCGCCTTAACACTGGCTGTGGTTTTGGCTTTAGCTGTCAGCTAACCAAAAAGCAGCCATGTCCAAAACAAGCCAACGCACATTGTAGTGCTGCTACTTCTGCCACTCCTCATCAGGCACGTTGGCACGTTGGCACGCTGCAACACCAGCTTACCGCCCATACACTCCTCTGACGCAATTCTCGAGACTCCTCGCATATCATAAAATAATGTTGCATGCGCTGCTGCGATTCAATGTGTTTGCCTGAGTGTCAACTGTAATTGTATTTGTTGCACTATCACGCACATGCACACACACACACACACTGCTGCTGCTGTGGCAATTCCAAGTGAGTTGGCTGCGTAGGCGCCTCTGTTAAACTCGGCTGCTTGGCTGGCTGGCTGGCTGACAACAATTTGCCAGCTATGCGCAGCTGTGGCAAAAAGTTAATGTCCAGAGTCAAACCAAGGAGGCAACATTCAACACACGCCGCATTCAACCCGCCGCGCTTTTAACCCGGCCCGATTTCAATGCGCCTCTGCCGCAACCAACCCTTCACCCCTCATCGCAATGTCTCGCAATTTGTTCTCATGTTTGCCTCTGTGTGTGTGTGTGTGTGTTTGTGTGTTTTAATGGCTTTGTCACTTGGGTTCTATTAGTCACAAACACACACACACACACACTCATACACACTCACACACACACACACAGCTGCTTGGTAGTTTATCGCTTAAATATTTCAAGTGTGGCACAGACACACAACAATAATAATTTCCTCATGTCTCGGAATGCGGCATGCAGCGCTTGTCATGCAGCTGCATTATGTGCCACTTGCATGCGACAATGACTAGTCGAGCCCCCCACACCCAACCCAACCCAACCCACAATCCGTTAGCAGACAACTCTCCCCCACCCCCCCCCCCCCCACTCCAAGACAAATTGTTAGTTATGCGGAGCAGACAAGCAAGCATAATGCATATTTCTAACCAGTTTCGCCAGTTGTCGCTAGTGCATATGGTGGCGCCCTCTGGCGGCCCGCTGCTGCTTAACTAATATGAAATGCCATAAAACTCAATTGGCATTTAAGCGCTGATTTGTGCGCTCGCCTGATTAATGTGTCCTCTGTACTATAACGCATTATCGATAAGTGCCTATATATATATATATATATATATTTAACAGATATATATATATGCTTCATGAATTTAATATACTGTATATACAGCAATCGAATCTTTTTACGTAAGTAGGGGAAACATTTTTGGCCACCTTAGGGCACTTGATGGCTAGTCAGGCGATAAATTTGATGACATTCAACATTTATTCCACTCACAACCACACACACACACACTCACACACTCTCGATCGCTCCACACTTTTTACACACTATATACATATTTCATTGTGTTATGTAATATTGTTGTTGCTGTTGTTGTTGTTGGTCAAACGTGTCGTATGAGCAACCAAGCAGCAAACAACTCCTGCCACTAGGGTCATGTGTGCACCCAAAGACTACCTCTACATAAATATGTACACACACACACACACAAACACACCCACACACGCACACACACATCGCTAGCAGCAGCATCATAAATCTACTAAAATCGAAAGCTTCCTGACTGCCACAGAGAGGCGACTCCATTCAATTTCTATGTATGTTTTCTTCTTTTTATTTATTTATTTATTTTATTTCATTTTTTTTTTCTTTTTTTGTTTTTAACCACTTGCAAACTGTCCGAACAAAATAAAAGAGAGAGAGAAAAATAAACGCCAAATATAAAAAAGGAAAAAAAAAATATAAAAAAAAATTTGTTTTTGCCCAGCGCGCTGTGAAGTGTGCTACAAAATTGTTTATGCGTTGAGAAGTGCGCGCTTGTGTGTGAACGAGTGTGCGTGTGTGTGTGTGTGTAGCATGATTGTTAACGTAAATAAAGCGCTATTGATATTGAGTAAGTGGGCCGAGTGGGCAACACTGAAAACTGAAAGCACTGTCATATTATAAGCTGAGGCCAAAGGCATAAACAGTGTTTTTTATCGACAGCGTTATAACCCTTTGCACAAAGCATAAATAAAACTGTATGTGTGTGTGTGTATTTTGGTATTTGGGGTCGGCAGTCGCTTTAGTTAGCGTACACACACACACAAATCCACACACACACACACAGAAAGCACTTGATGCGGCACAAATACTCTAATAGTGATTGAGTGGCGACTGCATCTGTTGTGATTTTGCGGTTGACAGTTAAGTTAATTTGTTCGCCAAAAGAAATAAACGAATGTGTAGCAAGGCTAAATATATATATATATATGTATGTATACGACTCTGTATGTGTGTGTGTGGATTGCAAAGGATATGGTTGAGTACTTATTGGCAAATCCTTTTTAATATGCCTTCTCAATGATACGGAAAATTAAGTGGTTAACACTCAGATTCAGCCTCAGCCTCAGCCACAGCCTCGGCACAACAAACTGTTTATAACTAGCCAACCCTGACAACCCTATACAACCCTATGCAACCCCTATAACACCCCCACTAAGCCTAGCCGGAATTCATTTATGGCCAATCTCTCAATCAGGACTTTGTGTCAACTGTACTTTATATACAGTCACTTTCGGTTCTGTTACAAATCGATTTTCGTTGTGTTCAAACCGATTCAAACTTGTTTTTCATTTCCATTTACATATTACAATTTTTTCCCGATTCGTTATATGATTGTGGCCGTATCTGATGGTTGCAACCGTACAATTGTACTTATATCAACTGAAAGCGGTGAAATTACAAAAGAATTTCATATGAACGTTTGTCGTGTGGAACGCTACTTCTCCGATCCGTTAAAGAATATATATATATATATATTCTTTCTGATACGATAAATAGGTCGATAGATTAGTGCTTATTGGAAAAAGTTAGTTGGACAAGGGAGAAATAGGAACAATCTGTTGAATTTTAGATAATATATATATAAATTAGGGAAAAGCTCTCATTACGCACTCAACTATAAAGCAATCTTGTGCCACTGTGCCACAATGGTTAGCTTAAAGGCCACTTGAATATATATAAAATATATATGTATATGTATACATATATATTTCTGATACCTACTATATGCTACATGCTAGGAACTGACTTTTTTGTTGTTGACTTGCAGTGACCTAAGCCAAAGTTGCGACAACTCATGGACAGTTTTTGAATTGTGGCTTGTGTGTGTGTGTGTGTGTTGGCCAAATGTTTATGTCGACGTCTTTTTAATTTAAATTTTGTCCACTTTGTCCGGCTACGTTTCGCACGTTTCGCAATTTACTTTCGTTTTGTTGTTGCTTTCTGCTTAGTTATTTCGTCTATTTACATTTGGCTTGCTTTACCTTTTCCTGACCTCTTCGTACGTGTGTGTGTGCGTGTGTGTGTGTGTGTGCGTGTGTGTGTGTGTGCGTGTGTGTGTGCGTGTGTGTTGGCTATTCATTTTACGCTGTGAGAGAAAATAGGAAACAAACAACAATGCAAAAATAATTTTATTAGGGCATCTAAATATTTTCCATGTTTTCTGTAAATATTTTGACAATGTGAAAATGAAACACGCCAGTTGTTGTGGAACCCCAAAGAGTTTGTGTTATGTGCAGAGAAATACATGATTTGAAAATGTAATTTGAGTTTGTCGTTTTTTTCCTAAGGCGCAAGTCAATATCAAAAAGAGAAGAAAAAAGGTTCAGATTAAAGTCAAGTCATTGTGTGGGAGACATGATTGCAAATTAATATGTGAGTCAGTCAGTGAATTAGTCGCTTTTTATTTGTATACATATATTTATATATATATATATATATATATATGTGTGTGTGTGTGTGTGCGTGTATGGTGTGTATACCTACCACACAGCGTAAGTTTCTCAAGAGTTGCTAATGTCAGTCGGTTTGTCTGTGCCTGCTTAAGGGCCTCCAGGTCTTTGTCTCTTTTTCTCCCACTCTAGTTGTGTGCCTCTCTTCTTCTTATTGCTACTTCTTTCCCTTTCTCTCTCGTTGTCTCTGTTCTGGCCTTGTCGTGATATAGAAATTTGGGCAGCCCTGTACGGTAAACGCCACAATCTATGGTGGATTTTGTTGGTGTTTTACTTGAGGTTGTTTTGAACTTTTTCTTTTTCGCTTGTGGTAGGTTCGTTCAGCTGCTCGCTGCTGCCTTTGGTTAATTCACCACACTAGCTCGCAGGTAAACGAGACAACCAAAAACCAACCATATCCCCCCACCAATACTTACCTGCTCACACCAGCAGCTCCCAACGGTGCTGCTGCTGCTTGCTGCTGCTGCTGCTTGCTGCTGCTGCTGCTGCTTTATGCGCCCGCCTTTAACTACTGCTCCGTTTATTTCACACAAATTATTTCGAATTTATTTTGGGTTACCTGGTTGCTTTTACTACCACCACAGACTGTGTGTGTGTGTTTGTGTTTGTGTTTTGTGTGTGTGCAATATTTTGTAGTATACTTTTGGCAACGACAATGCTTGTAATAAACAAAGAAAAAAACGAATTTCAAGCATTCATTGAAGGCGCTACGGGATTTTGGCGTTGTTCAACATTTTACGTTAGTTGAAAATTGTTTGGTGTTCATTTGTTGTTGGTTTGTTGTTTTGTTGCTATTAGCGTCCACACATTCAATGTGTGTGTGTGTGGGTGTGTGTGAGAGGGTTGCTATTGCCACAAGCATTCAACGTTGACAGTTACGTGGCACTTTTGCATAGCGACGACAGCGTCAAACCCCACCCAAATGAACCATTAGCTCCCCTTCTGCCTCTGACTCTATCTCTCTCTCTACCTCTTCTACTCCCACTCTCCCTCTCTTTCTCTTTTTCTCGCTTCTTATAACAAAAACCAGTTGTATAACTGTATTTCGTTGTGTGTTGTTGTTGGTTTTGTTTTCTGTGCTTCATTTGGCTTGGCTGCTTTTGTTTGTTGTTTGCGTTGCGGTTGTTTATTTTAAATACGCTTCAAATTTACTGTTATATGATTTTAATTTGTTCACACTTTGCTGCTTCAACTGTTGTTGCAAAACGAGCAAACTCTCAATTATTAGTCGACATCTTAATTGGAAAATGGAATCATTCGAAGCAGATGCGAATTGGTTAAACATGGAACATGTTTTCTAGCAGCAAACGCATTAATTTCCATTCTGCTAACGTTTAACCCAGTATTCATCGGATATATATATATATATATAAATAGATATAGATATAGATATAGATATATTTACACATGAATACCTGTTTGGCATTGTGGAAAGTCGTTTTAGGTCAAGCAGCATTCACTGCCAGTATGTGTCACAAAGTTGTTGAACTCTTTGAATTGATGCAAAACAACAACAACAAAAAATATATAAAAAATAAAAAAATATAGGAAAAAAAAAAGAAAAGCAATGAAAAAATAACAAGGACAAGAAAAAGAATTCAAATGCAAAAGCAGCGTTGCTGGCGACATGAACAAAATCGATATAATTTTATTGACTCGAAAAATTGCGCCTTGAAATATGCAATGTAAAAGTGGAAAATACGAGAAATGCTTGAGCAGGGTGGACGGATGGTGACGAAGATGGGGAATTTGATGAGCAGCCTGAGCCTGGGGAGGAATATGCCAGTGTGGTTACTGAAATAACAACAACAGCAACAGCAACAACAACAACAACAGCAACCAGATAAGAGTCATAAAAACGTACACCTTCACAGAGAGACGCAGATAGAACTCGAAGGCACAACTTTGGGCAGCGCTTTGGGTTTTTCTTAACACACAAGGGGCGGTGGGTGGGTGGGTGGTTGGCTGCCAGTGACTGACAATGAGTGCGACAGAAAGGCGAAACTAACGATTATGATGATGACGACAAAAGCAGCAACAGCAGTAGCAACAGCAACAACAACAGCAACAACAAAAACAACATCAGCAGCAGCAGGGACAAACGTCAGTGGCAAAAATGCCAAAATAAATGACACTGCGACAAAGTAAACTTCTTTCTGGCTGTGCCCAGCGACACCCACGCTTCAGCCCAGCAACGCCCCCTGTGGCAAGAGCAGCCAACAAAAAAAAAAAAAAAAAACTCAAAGAGAAAAAAATGAAACAACGCAATGACAGCGCAGAAAGGAAATTACGCGCTGGTTTGGGGCATTTGTCTTATGTTTGGGGTTGTTGTCTACTTATGTCCGCACACACACACACACGTGTATATATATATATAACATATATATGTGTGTGTATTTTATGGACTTGAAGCAATGCAGACTTTACAGCTTACAGCCACCAAAGAATCGAAAGAAGAAAGCTGAAACACAAGTCACAACAAAGCCAATTTGAGATGTGTAATGAATGAAGATGCGCACAGAACAAAAGGCAAAGGAATACACAAAAACACAGAGACAAAGACAAAAGGCAAAAGGCAGAAGGATGAGGGCAAGAGACACAGTCAGTCAGTGGGGATTGCACAGGGAACACGCATCAAATGTGGCATCAGAGTGAGGCTGACAACCCAAAGACAGTCATGACTGTCACTAGTTGACAGGCAACTCATTTGCCATTTGCCAATTGCCATGTGGCAGACACTTTTCGCAACTGTACGCAGTGTTGACTTTTAATATGTCATCGATATTTATTCGACAAACGACAAACGGAAATGGTTTGACTTGACATTACTAATTTTGATTGAAAATTATTGAAATGTTTACTGCGCGATTCGCAGTGTAAAAAGACTTTTCTGCTGCTCAAAATAAAACACTGCAAAATAAGAAGTATTTTTTAAAACACTCCTTTTTGATTCTTTATAATAGAAATTCTAGATTGAGCAGGTGTGCTTTGCATTTTTATTATTGTTTCTGTCTTTCTGTCTTTGTCATTACTGATTTCAGTTGAAAATATTTTTTAATTAACTTCTTTTTTGTCAGCTTGTGAGTTATTGACTGTTTCAACTTGCTCATTGAAATCGGCAATTGTGCATTGTGAATACAGCTCCATTCTGATTCTCAATCTTGAGCAAGACATTTTTTTTGTGGCACAATATTTTCGAATTCTACATTTGCATCTTGCTGCTCCTGATATGCACTAAGATGTTCACACAAGTGAATGGAGTTCTGCTGGGCTTATTAGGATGGAAAATCCAAATATTTATAGTCAATGGGCCAACTGGGAATGCATCGCAAGATTGAAGAATATGCGGAATATTGTTTTAATGCATTGTTGTAATTTTTGCCTGTGCAAAGAGTACACTTTCTGGCTAGAAGGCATCGAAGCTGCACATCGGTGCTCCGTGGATGAACAGATCTTTATCTATTACTGATTTAACTTAATTGTAAGTTAATGTTTTATTTATACAAAAAATAAGATATGAAATGCTCCTAATTTAAGATAAAATCAGTACTGAAAATTACCATTTCTCTTTCGATTGCAAAATTTTATAGACAAAGAAGACTAGAGAAGGTGACTTGTTCTGTCAAGTTTTGCTATTTTGATATTTTGATGAGTGTTTGTAGATATTATTGTTAATTGCCAAGTGTCGAGATGGTCATGTCTATCGACCCATCAATGGGTGTCTGCCACTCCTCGTTTGCATTTGTGGCAGCTGTCATAAAACAAATCCGCAGAGAGATAGTTCTCTACATAAATTATATAGCACCCATTGGCACACTCCCTTCCACACACACACACACACGCACACGTCTATTGTCATCTTGTGCTCTGTAATTGCATGTCAAACAAAACGCAGCTATAAAATGTGATATCAAAACTCAATGTTTGCTGCTCTGCTTCGACATCCCTCATATCAAATGATTGCTCCACTGTCATTGTTACTATCTTTATGGTCACCCATTCAGCGTCCCCTCAGCAATCCCCATCGACTGGACAACTTTGTAATTGGGTGCCATTCAAGTGCCCAACCCAAAATTGCAAATTTCGCTATTATCAACTTGTTAATGCCACAGCCCCCAGATACCAAATCCCCCTCTCCGCCATCCCCCTGTACCCCGTTCTAAATGCCCACTTTTGAAGGTTCCACTTTTCCAAGTGTCCAACTGACTTCCATATATATTTTTGTGTGCTGTGTGTGCCGCTTCTGGCTGTGGCGACACTCAAAAATTATGACTATTAAACTTAATTGTACTAATTTAAAAAAACTCACTTTTCTTTTATAATTTCTCTCTTTTTGTTTTGTGTAATTTTCTTTTCTTTTGTGTTTTTTTTTTTCTGTTTTGCTAAATACTTTTACGCAAATATTAAACGTGGGAAAACGTGGCGAATGAAGGAGCCATAGTTGCCATTATAACGGTAAAGAGTGCTTCAGGCCAACAAAGTGGCATCGTGTTTACCAAAAGTAAACTAAAATAATACAAAAAAAAAAAAAAAAACGCACAGAAACAAAAACAGATGACAGAAAAAAGAGGAACAACTTTTTTGCACTTTTTGCATTTGAGAACAGTTATTATTTCCACTTATGCAGCAAAAATGAAGCTCGTTTAATGGTATTAAAAAAAACAAATGGAAACAAAAAAAAAACCGAAGTTTGCTATAATTTTTCTTGTCCATATTATTGTTGTTGTAGCACGCATAATGAGCAGCTACCGGACCAGGTACCAACAGTGGAGATTGGAGAGCAGAGCTCTGATTGGCATGCCGAGGAGTAAATACTCTGGCAAAGGGCCATAATTGGTTTAGGGTTGCCCATATTGGATATGACTAAAGAAAATTACAAAGAAAAAAGAAAGAACAAATTCTTAATGAGAGTATTTAGAAATGCTATCCGTGTAAGAGAAAATCTCATCTAAAGCAAAAAGCTACAATTATAAATATATATATATTTTGAAAGTTATCTTTATTTGAAATGATGCTAGTTATAAAACAATTTGTTAAAGTTTACTTTTACTGAAACTCTGCATTTAAAATGAGATATTTTTTGTGTATGCAACAAGATAACTTCAGCTATGTCTAGCAAAAAAAAAAAAACACCGGGTTAATCCACGAATCTTAGCTAGAAATTAACTAATTAAAAATGTTCACACATTTTATGGACCCCTTTTAAAGTCGTCCTTGCAAAAGGTACACAACAAGTTTAGTGCGGAAAAAAAATATTATAAAAATAAAACTGAATTAAAAGTTGTGCGACCTTTGTGAAATAGCACTGACACCAGCAAATGCACTCAACAAACAAACAAACTATGAGAAAGGTGCCAAAGTTCACGGCAAAGTTAAAAAAAAAAAAAATTGCAATTTTAATTTATTTGAGAACTCCATCAAGGTTTCTCCAGGCAACGCGCACAGCCAGCTGCGACTCCATTGAAAACTCGACCCAACTTCAGTTGCGACTGGACAGCGTTGATTTGATTAAGGAGATTCATCTAAAGTCTGTTGGACTTCTGACATTCTTCTACATGACGCCACCCTCCCCCCTCCACCTCCCCCCACCCCCTGCATCGCCTTCTTGCCAACATTTCTTTCTGTCTTTGAGAGGGCTGCGAGCCACACCAGAAGCCATTTTATAATGGTATTACGCGAAGAAGCAGAAAAAATGTACGCACAAGCATATAAAGAATTTAATTAAAGTTCATTTGGTTAGCGCACTATACACTTTGCGAAACCCACCCCAACCCAACCCACCCCACCCCGCATCGCCCAGCGACTGCTTGCCACACAATCTGCCAGCTACTGTCGTCAGCAGCATTCTGAAGACACAGCAACTACTGTCAGTGTCGCCTCAAGTAATTGCACTCCATCATCATCATCATTTTGCCTCAATATATATATTGTGTGTGTGTGTGTGTGTGTGTGTGTGTGTGTGGGTCTTTGACTGACAGCGTCGGCTTCTTCAACTTTGCACTGCCATTTGCCCTCCCCCCTGGCGACCCATTAGCACACAGAGCAGAACCTAAGCAGCCAAGCAAGCGGAAGGTGCCTCAACTTATTGCCACAATGGGCACTAAGCGTGAAATAAGCACAAAATACGCAAATAGATTTTTCACAATTTAAATTTAAAGCGAAGCAATAATTGATTGATCACTGCAAAACGAAGTTATCGATAAATAAATGAATTAATGCAGAAGTACAGCTAGTTTAAGCCAAATACTTTTGAAAGGCCTTTGAATATAATTCAATAAATGAGCCAAAATGAGCAACGGCAAATATTTTGATTATATTTGTAACATTAAAAATTAGTTATTTCTGTAGCACTTTTAATAAGATTTTAGTTTTCTTGATTATTATAAATTTTTCAGTTTGTTTCCCATTGTCCGCTGGGTGATTTGCCGATTGAATCTGCTGCTTGCTGTGCACTTTTTGCACTCAATTAAGATAAACTCTGACGGTGCATGCAACTTAATATCTGTGGCAGAAGCTTTTGGTGGCCTTTGCCTTATGTGATCATATTTTGGCACCTTTTTGGTAGCTTAATGTGTTGCACAAAAGTTCAAGCTGCATATTTGTCTCAATCAAACACACACAGACACACACACACTGTGTGTGTGTGCCAAATTATGCATACGCCCTTTGGACCCATGTTGAGGTTTTGCATTCGTTGCCAATTCACATGTAATTTATTGCCGGAAGGGCCATTAACCACAACACAAGTCCCCTATGGCAATGTGTATATGTTGTGTGTGGATGTGTGTGTGTGTGTGTGTACTGAGGGTGTGGGTCATTTATTCACTTCGCTTTTCGACGATAATGAAAAAAAGTACAATCGTTGCAACTGCATCGAAATTGCAATGGATAGCTAAATTAGATAGATACAGATACAGATACAGATACAGATACAGATACAGATACAGATACAGATACAGACACAGATACAGATACAGATACAGATACAGATACAGATACAGATACAGATACAGATACAGATACAGATACAGATACAGATACAGATACAGATACAGATACAGATACAGATACAGATACAGATACAGATACAGATACAGATACAGATACAGATACAGATACAGATACAGATACAGATACAGATACAGATACAGATACAGATACAGATACAGATACAGATACAGATACAGATACAGATACAGATACAGATACAGATACAGATACAGATACAGATACAGATACAGATACAGATACAGATACAGATACAGATACAGATACAGATACAGATACAGATACAGATACAGATACAGATACAGATACAGATACAGATACAGATACAGATACAGATACAGATACAGATACAGATACAGATACAGATACAGATACAGATACAGATACAGATACAGATACAGATACAGATACAGATACAGATACAGATACAGATACAGATACAGATACAGATACAGATACAGATACAGATACAGATACAGATACAGATACAGATACAGATACAGATACAGATACAGATACAGATACAGATACAGATACAGATACAGATACAGATACAGATACAGATACAGATACAGATACAGATACAGATACAGATACAGATACAGATACAGATACAGATACAGATGCAGATGCAGATACAAAATTATGGCTTGTACTTAGTAGCACTAAGCTTAACTTGTTATCTTCTTGGCTGCCTTGTGGCGTTAACTTGGCTAATTCGTTTGGCTTCGTTTTGCAATTATCCAAGTTGAGCTAAGATGGGCGTCATTTTGGGAGTGGCAGGCAATGCAATTATGGCAAGCTGAAAACGGTTAACTCGGCAACTTGGCTGCCTGGCAACTGGCTTATCGGAAGCTGGCCAAAAGAAACAAAATATAAGCCACAAACCAAAGATGAATTGCATAAATTATGATTTCTGTTATTATATCTGCTTAGCTCTGTTTGGCAACAGCATTTTGTAGCATTCACTGCAATTTATAATAGCCAACTTAACATTATAAGAGGCATAAAATATGCCAAGGATACCCTATTCCCTCTTCCCAAAACCCCATCCACCATCCACCATTCTTCGTCTCCGGTGTCGCCTCCAACTAGCAACGGCAACATTTCATTTTGTAGTCATTGTGCCGGCTGCCTTTGTTTGTTGGCTTATTTGTTTGTGTGCAACTGCTGCGTGCAGGATATTAAGTGTGGCAGCATCTTGTGCTGTGCCAGAGTCGAATCGACGACTCCGCCACTCTGCCACTCTGCCGTGCCAAGTGATTAAGCATCAAAGGTTTACACTCGGCTCTCCTCCTAGGTAAGGCAAGATGCGCAAAAATAAATGGAAAAAGCTTTTCATTTGGCTTGCGATTAAAATGAAAATGAAAATGAAAATAAGAATTTGGGGAAATGAGGAAATGGAAAAATTACTGGCAGGGGGGGGGGGCTGGAACTGGTATGGAAATGGGTTTCGTTTGGTTTTTTTGGGGCACGCAGGCAGGGTGGTGAGTGGATCTGTGGAGAGGGGGGGGGGGAGCAGCGGATGACTGTGCATCAGCCGAATGAGAATTAGTCGCTGTCAGGGCAAAGTTTTTTGACTGTCGATGCTGGCAGACTGTCAGACAGCCATTAGGCCCAAGTGCTGTCAGAGTCGCCATCTTGAAACACGCACGAGCACACACACACGCGCACACACGCACACACACACGAACACACACGCACACTCAATCACTGCACAATCTGTGAATCTGTATGTGTGGCTGTTTCCGGTTTCAATTTATTTTTGACGCAAGCCAAACTTTTATCAGTAAAAGTATGCAACACACACACACACACATACGCACACACACACATACACACACACACACACAACATATATGCTGACATCTGGCTGTGCCTAAGTGCCCCTAAAAGCATACTTCAAATGAGGCAACATTTTTGGCCCAGCTCAACTCGACTTGTTTCGGCCTCGCTGCCTGCCACTGCCACTTAATTAGTTTTTACACTTAATTGAATTGCACTGCCTCCTCCATGGCGTGGCATGCATCAGTATTTGGCATTTAGTTAGTGTTGTTTATTTCTTTTTATTTGCCAAAAAACAATACACAATCTTATTGCCACGACGCCCGGCGGCAAGCAAACAAAATTCTGTGTTGATTTCAAAATTCTATCTTAAATTGCGAATGCATTGCAAAGTGTTTTGTGGCCAACTGTACACAAATTATGAAAGACTGTAAAATTAATCATATTTATAATGGAATGCTTTTATTTATGTGTTTTTTTTTGTGGGGGGGGGGGGGGGGGTATTTGCAGACTTAAGCCGAAACAATTTTTGGCCAGCTTTTAATTTTGTTAGCCTCATTTTAATGCAACGCATAACGTTTTAGGCCCATTAATGCCCATGAATATCCCATACGGACGTGGTCATGCTGATGGTCCCTTTACTTCTATCGTTACCATTACCAAATGGTTTTTTGGGCGGGTTTTTCACGTTCGCTGCCGGAAGCGGATCCACAACCAACACCAAACCGCACCAAACGCATTTACTTTGCGTAATTTTCCTGATTGTTTTGCTGATTTAGCATTAATTTTCAACGTGCCTAATTTACACTGTATATATATATATATATATATATATTTTTAGTTGCTTTGTTCTGCATTATTATGGCTTATTCGCCCTCATCCTGGGCACATTGCCAAACCATGCACACAAACAGTCAATAGCTGCCATTATATAATGTTGTTCAGCTTTATATAAAAAAAAAAAACCATAAATTTAATGTGCAGAAAGCTTATATTTAAAGTGTGATAAAACCCTAGTTGATAGTTGCAAGTTGTTAGTTGCTAGTTGTTAGTTGCAAGTTGTTAGTTGCAAGTTGCTAGTTGCTGTTAGCTAGTTGCTAGTTGCGAGTTGCAAGTTGCTTTTTGATAGTTGCAAGTTGCTGGTAGCTAGTTGCTAGTTGCTAGTTGCTAGTTGCTAGTTGCAAGTTGCTAGTTGCTAGTTGCTAGTTGTGAGTTGCTAGTAGCGAGTTGCAAGTTGCTACTTGCTAGTTGCTACCTGCTAGTTGTTAGTTGCTAGTTGCAAGTTGCTAGTTGATAGTTGCCAGTTGTTAGTTGCAAGTTGATAGTTGATAGTTGGTACCTGCTAGTTGCTAGTTGCAAGTTGCTAGTTGATAGTTGCTAGTTGCAAGTTGCTACCTTCTAGTTGTTAGTTGCAAGTTGCAAGTTGCTAGTTGATAGTTGCCAGTTGTTAGTTGCAAGTTGCTAGTTGATAGTTGGTACCTGCTAGTTGCTAGTTGCAAGTTCCAAGTTGCTAGTTGCTAGTTGCAAGTTGCTAGTTGTTAGTTGTTAGTTGCAAGTTGCTAGTTGAAAGTTGCTAGTTGCAAGTTGCCAGTTGTTAGTTGCAAGTTGCTAGTTGTTAGTTGCAAGTTGCTAGTTGCAAGTTGCTAGTTGAAAGTTGCTAGTTGATAGTTGCTCCCTGCTAGTTGCCAGTTGCAAGTTGCTAGTTTCTAGTTGCCAGTTGTGAGTTGCTTTTTGATAGTTGCATGTTGTTAGTTGCAAGTTGCTAGTTGCTAGTTGATAGTTGCTGGTAGCTAGTTGCTACTTGCGAGTTGCTTTTTGATAGTTGCAAGTTGCTACTTGCGAGTTTCTAGTTGCTAGTTGCAAGTTGCTACTTGCGAGTTGCTTTTTGATAGTTGCAAGTTGCTAGTTGCTACTTGCTAGTTGCTACCTGCTAGTTGTTAGTTTCTTTGTCATAGTTGCATGTTGCTAGTTGCAAGTTGCTAGTAGCGAGTTGCTTGTTGCTAGTCGCATTAGTTCGTTTCAATGACTTTTCCTTATGTAATAAAGCGCCACTAAAAATAAGAAGTCGAATCAATTGTCAAATGAAAAGAATAGATTTTTTTTTTGTGGAATAAAATCTGTTAGTCTCTGCGAGTCGTATGATATTTCAGGTGTAAGAGGAATTTGAAGTTGCACAGCGAAACCAATTGAATATTTTTTTTATTTTTCATTCAGTTGCAAGTGCCACTAATGTGATTTTCGTGATAAATCGAAAGCTCGTTATTTGAACACTCTGTGCAAAAGAGTGCCCAGATAGCCAATAAATGCACTGGACAATTCCATTAGCCAAATCCTTCAGCGTTCGCATCACACTCAATTAGCTCAAAAAAAAAAAAAAAAAAAAAAATTGTTATATATATATATTTGAAAAGGAAAAGAGAAATTGAGTGAGCGCCAGACAATTTGGAGGCCACCTGAGAAAAATCGGCAAATAGCGCACTGTGACACCGAAGACTTGACCATTTACCAATCGAAGGATGGGCAATGGGCAGGGGCAATGGGCAGCGAGGAAAGGGGAAGAGAAAGGGATAGGGAAAGGGAGCGTAACCCAATTCAGTTGAAAAGCCAGCAGCTGAGCAGAGCAGCAGAATAAAGCGAATGTCAAAATCAAATAAGAATCGAATTGAAAAATCCGTTGCCCAGCAGAGAAAGTGACCCTCTTCAGATTCAGATCCACGCAGCACTGCACAGGAATCGAATAATTCGATTTGGCCAAAGTTGGCTATAATTGAAGGGCTGCTGTTGATGATGCTGGAAAAATCACTTAACTGAACGCTGACAGTGGCAAATGCGTCTTGCAACTGCTCAAATATTTCAGTCGAAGAAAGTTTTCTGCATTTTTACATTGACAACGCCAAATTTTCGTGTAATACATTAAATAAATGAAAAAAAAAAAATTATTTCACATATCATTTAATCAGCGCCTGCGCCTACGTTTGCTCTAGTTTTTTTTTTGCTGTAAAATGTAATTAAAACTGCTTTTAGCAACTTCAATTAGAAGTACAGTACACACACACATGCACGCCCACACACACACACACACAGCGGCAACAAAGTTGCGGGGAAAAATATTGCAAGCACTTTTCACAAAATTAAATTAAATTTGTGTGCGAGTGTGTTGTGTGTCAAAGCAATCAGTTGTCTAACATACCTGCATTCCACACACACACACACACACACATACACACACCACACACACACACACACTCGGTAACAAAAGAAATAGCAGAAGAAGCAGCAGCAGCAGCGGCAACATTTTTCGAATTTTAGCTGACAACTTTGAGACAAAGTTTTAGCTTTCAAGTTGTTTCCGTAAGAATTTTGCAGTTTTGCTTGTAATATGCTTTGGCCTTGGTTTCATGCATGCAACACCAAAGTATATTTTCAATACAAGCACGCACAATTGCGTACGTGTGTGTGTGTGTTTATGTGTGTGTGTGTGTGTGTGTGTGTTTATGTGTGTATTCAGTTAGGAGTCCGATGATACTGCACTGAAAGGAAAAGCAACAAAGTGTTCAGTTTTTTATGGCAAATGCCAAAAGGAATGTCGAAAACGACGCAACAAAGAAAAAAAAACGCAACCCACGCAATTGCAGGCTGTGTGTGTGTGTGTGTGTGTGGTGTGTTGTGTGTGGTGTATTTGTGTCTTGCTGAGTCATCAAGTGGCAACGCAAACATTTACAACGACGAAGAATGCTTTGACACTCGAAATTGAGCCGCAGCACCAAAAAAAAACACACACACAAATTAAATGGCAAATAGCGAAAAATGCTGAGAAGGCAAAAAACGTAGAAAACTCATAAATAATAGTCGCATAGTCTGCGTGTGTGTGTGGGGGGGGGGGAGTGGAACGGATGTGTGTGTGGGTGGGTGGTTGTGATTAGGTGACTCTAAGTTTTTTTTTTTTTTTTGTGTTTGCCAAAGACTTTCAACTTTGACTTTCTTAAAGGCTCCTCCAGCAGCAGGACACACACATTATTCAGCACTCTAAATCCTGCCCCCATCCCCACCCCCTCGCTATCATCATTTTGCATTGTTGTCCGCTTGTCCCATTTCTGGCCATTTTGTTGGCCATTTTTCACTATTTGTCTTGCATTTGCTACGTGTTGTTTTCATGCCTGTCCGCATTTAACATGCACAACATAATTTCCCCTCGCTTCCATTTTTCATTTTCTCTTCTCTTGTATTTTCCTCCTTTTATTTTATATTTTTTATTTTGCTTGTTTTCTTTGCATACATTTATTTTGTGTGGCAACTGCGACCCACGCGCCCCTCGCGTCTTTGGCAAACAATAAATTTTAGTCTCGTTTCTTCAAAATTGTGCACATTTTTCATACCCTTAAGTTGATTATTAAATTGTTGTCACCAGCTGTGTGCAATCTTCACTCGCTTTCAGTTTTTACAACCAAATTTGTTAAACACATCATTTTAGATAGAAGCAATTTATTTTGTATAATTCGGCTTAATAACACTAAATTTTCGTATATTTCGTATATATTAATATAAATGATATTATTTAAACAAATTTATGTTTTTCTTCTAAATCGATAAAATGAGCATTTTAAAATCGAAAATACGGTTTTCCGGTAAGGGTATTTTATTTTCGGCAAGTGAAATATTTGAATTTATATATATATATATAAATATTTATAAATATTTATATATATTTGACGCGCTCGCATTAAGAATGTATTTGTTTGTGGCTGCTGAATGAATTGTGAAATGCGAAATGAGAAAAATGCAAAAATGGGAAAATTGGGGAAAGTTAGGAAAAAACTTATTACGTGTGTTATTATAACGCAATTTCTTTTGTGTTACTTTTGGTTTACGCTTTGTTTTGAAACGTTTTCAACTTTTGTGCTCTCAAGTGTCGCCGTGTCTCGCGTTCCACGTCCCGCGTCCTTCACTTGTGAAATTAAAATATCATAAATTTGAGTTAATTACGGTCGAGCAAACATTAACATAATTGTGTTTCTGGCCGTTGCCACTGCCACTGCCACTGCCGCAGCCACTGCCGGAGTCGCAGTCGCATTATAAGTAACATTTACTTATTGTCCAGTTTGCTTTGCTGCCTTCTTTTTTTTTTATACACTTTGGATAAATTTTTTATTCACTTTGAATAAATTTTTTATTCATTTGGTTAGGCTTGTAGTTCATGGAATGCGTCCTTGTCTGTATTTTTCAAACTCCACAATTGCTTACAGTTCGCAGAATCAAATTAAAATGGATGGATTTAAAAACTGCGAAACTCCTTCAACAAATTACATACTCGAAACGAATTCATCATTTGGATTAAATGGTTCTTGCAACTAAACAAGTTTTCCTTAAGTGAAATGAGCTAATTTGATATCATCTCTGTAACAGTTTTGCTTACAAAAGAAAGTTTTTATTTTCTAAATTGACGTAAAAAAGTTATTAAAATTAGAAAGGCTTATTTTTTAGTTTGTTAACAATTAATTTCTTAATAAAAGAAAATATTTCCGATAAGTTGAAATGAAAATAAAAAATTAACTAAAATTTAGATAGAATAATAAAGCTTTCTCTCAGTTTAATGTGGAATGATAAGTCAAAGTTTAGCCGAGCAATGGGAAATCACACAGTGGGTTACAAATTGAAAGTTTTATCAAATCATCTGTATGAATTTCAACTTTCAACATAAAATACTAATATTTTATAGTAATATAAGCAGCAAAAATATATTCAGAAATATGCTTCCAATATAGAAATATGCTAAATAAACCCTGAATGCCAAAATAAATTTGAGTTTATCAAAAATTCAGGCCTGGATTTCTTGAGAGCTGTTTGCTCATCGAAGTGTGTTCGTGCTGGATTGTGTGTAGGTGCCGTGCCACGCACACACACACACACCTGGTTTGATTACGTTGTTGTGACCTCGCGACAGCAACTGGGCGTAGGGGGCGTGGCAAGCAGCCTGCACGAGTGCCTTCCTGTGCGGCCGCAAACATGCATTCACAATATGCTTGCCCACCACAGACCTTTGAAATTGCAATTGCCGTTGATTTTAGCTTTTGCTTTGGACGGATGCATGCCCCATTCCGCACAGCGTCGCCCCGCACCGCCACGTTTTAACATCCGCTTCCGTTTCCGTTGCGTTGCGTTGCATGTGCCTTCCTCCAAATTGTTTGTGTGTGTGTCCAGCGTTTAATTTCGATTTAGATTGCAGCCTGCCAATGTCAGTCAGTCAGTCGCCTGTGTTGCCCCCTGTTTGCAACTGCCACAACAGCAAATTGTTGCCAACTTATTTCCGTTGATTGGCAACCTTCGATCGCTTCCAAGTCCACAATATTCACTGGCTTTTCCACCATGCTAAATGCACTCAGCCCTAATGCAAAATGCCCAGTGCCTGCCACTTGCCACTTGCCACTTGCCTCATATTCCTTAAAGGTTTTTGGTTACAAATTATGTCCTTTTGAGATCCCTAAATGGTCAAGAAAATATTTCATTAAATTATTATGTTTCAAATCACGTTGGTCTCCAGTTTAATAAACTTGATATTTTATTATATAAAATATTATTATTTTCCTGTGTGTCCTTTGGGCTGGCACTTGCCGGGCTTCTATAAAGTTTCCTGTTACAGTTATAGTTATGTTTATAATATAACTTTACAATTTTTAATTAAATATTGAGAAAAAGAAGAAAAAAAGGAAAATAGGAATAAAAATTGCTGCGAGTTATTAGTTTACTCGGAAAAACGGGCTGACGTATTACAAACTATGCGACTCTTGCAAACTTAATTACTTTTGAAATAGTTGAGTGCACACATACACGAACAACACACACACACACACACACACAGGCACATGAATAATGGCAGTTGGTGTGCGGATGAATGAAGGAACTGACAAGCGAACGAGGACTGCCTGACAGTCAGGGACCAGATAAGGGACAGAGCAACGAGAAAGGAAACACGGGAGCGGGAGCCGACATTGTCGTTTCGGTGTCCTGTTCCTAGTGAAGCTAACCCATGCTCTGGGCACAGTCAATTATTATATATACACACACATATATACATACATATATTGTTGGGGCCAGAAGCAGGCAGGCAGGCAGGCAGGAAGGCAGGAAGGTCTTACTTAATGCAGTTATTTTACCTTCCTCAAAATGCATTTTGATAATAGAGTTTGGAAAAACAGGGTTTCGCTTCGGCCTTCAGCGTTTGGCTTAACTCAATTTTCATGTTGTCATTATTAAAACAAAATGAAAACAATGGCAAAAATAAATTGGAATATTGCAGTCCATAAACTCGATACTCATGCATATGGCATCTATAACAGCAGCAACACACTCATGATGCTGATGCTGATGAAGATGCTGATGTTGATGAAATCATAAGCATCACTGCAAACATATTAAGGATGCAAAATTCATTTTACAGACTTTGAGTTGCCATTTTTTTTGCTAATGGTCCAGTTTGTCAATGGATTTTGACATTGATATTTGTTGTGGTTGAAATGGATGGATTTCGTTTTTTTTAGCATGTTTGAAAAGATTTTTTCTTTTTACAATTTGTATTTGCAGCAAAATAATTGAAACAAGCATTGATTTCCATTGGAAAATACAAAAAAAAAAAAAAAAAAATTGTATTTCTTTTTTACTTTAATTAATTGAAAATTGAATAAAGTAACTGTTGAGAAGGGTAAAAGTCAATTTGGATATATAGCTATATGTATAGCTATAGTCTAGGTATATGTTTTGAAAAGTGACAAAAGCTGTACTCGTGTTTTTTGTGTTGTTTGTTGATTGTTGCACAAGCATTATTTGGTCAAACAATAGTTTAGTTAGGGGGGGAGAGGAGGGGAATCGGTGTGCTTCATGTTTGTGCGTGCTTTGAAAGCCTTTCGCAGTCGATCATTCAATTTAACTAAACGAATGAATCACTGGAATCACGGACTGAGTGAATGCAGCAATATTTGAATGGAACTAGTTGTATTCATTGCAGATTCAGTTTTTGCTGAAACTCGAATTGCAGCTTGTCTGATGTCAAATCAAGCCAGCAACTAATAGAAATTGCAACATCAATAACAATTACGGATTCTGCTCCTGAAAGAGCAGAGCACGACTGATGGATAGTCTATTAATCTGTTTCCATAGTTCTGCAAAATGGGCACACCAATGTGGGTGTGTCTCTCTCTGTGTGTGTGTGTGTGTGTGTGTGTGTGTTTGTGTGTAGCTGGTGAAAACAATAGGCAAATGACGAGTGAGTCGTGACTGGGGCATGGCTATGCTTAACGAGCTAAAGATGAAGATGGTATGCCAAAGTTGCTCAAGTGTTCCAAATCAAATCCAAATCATTTAATCAATCCATCAATTGATGCCATTTTCCTGCTGCTTTGCCATGCATAATTCATCAAACAGCCAACTGCCAATGGCAACTGTAATGAACCATTTAAGGCATCCTTGTGGCTTAGTAGCCGTCAACATACATATTTCTGACTCACACCCCCCTCGCACCGCCTAATGAGTTCAGTTATCTCACTTGATTGCCACATGTGGCTCATGCGGCTGTCTGCCTGCCTGCCTGCCATGCCAGTTGGCCGCTCATCATCATTTTTTATCGCTCAAACACGCCCCTCTGTGGGCAAGTCCTACTTGCACAATGTGTCCTTTGATTAATGTCCTGTTGTCTAAGCGACGAGTCATCCTTTTTATCCCTATCCCCCCCTACACACAAATCACGCATACGCAGCGTAAATCTGCAACAAAAGTTGCAATACTAACTCGAAATAAAATTTAAATTATTTATTTGTTACTTTAACAATTAAATATAAAATTTCAATTATTTATTTGTTACTTTAACAATTAAATATAAAATTTCAATTATTTATTTGTTACTTTAACAATTAAATATAAAATTTCAATTATTTATTTGTTACTTTAACAATTAAATATAAAATTTAAATTATTTATTTATTACTTTAACAATTAAATATAAAATTTCAATTATTTATTTATTACTTTAACAATTAACAAAACGAATTCAAATCGTTAGTTGACATTCGATATTAATAAATAAATAAAATACAAAAAAAATGAAAACTGAATCTGAATTATCAATTACTTTGAAATACTTCGCCAACTGTTGGCAACACACACACACACGCACACACATAACTGACAGCTGCATGTTGCCCCATTCTGAGTGGATGAGTGTTTACAGTAAATGTTGCATGAATGTCTGCTTATTGCATTGTGTGGCCTGTTGCAGCATTGGCCAGTCACATCTGGAATATATTATTCAATTTGATTTCAATACACATACCACGTTTACATATATACATATATATTTCTTATATATATATATATATTCATATATATTATAAATATATCATATAATGATGAAATCAACTTATCCATTTGTCCATTTGCGTATTATTTACAGGCTGCCTCGCCGCGCTGGGAGCCACAGATAGCCGTGCTCTGCGAAGCCGGACAAATCTATCAGCCGCAATATTTATCCGAGGAGGGTCGCTGGGTGACGGATCTAAGCAAGAAGACAACTGGCGCCACATGTTTGCGTGATAAAATGGATTTGCTTGATTACTGCAAGAAGGTATGTATATCCATCAGTATATGTATGTGTGGGTGTGGCATGTGGCATGTGGCATGTGGCATGTGGCATGCGGCTGTGTGATAGGAGTGTACTTAAATTGTGTTACTGATTACATTGAAGCCGCATGAAAATTGCTATTTGCATTCACTATTGCATTTACTTTTCATATATTGAAAAGTGCTCTGAGATTTCGCATGCGCCACATGGTTGCCCCATGCCACCGATGGCGAAATGGAATTTTATGGCGAGCCCGACGCCAAGTGGCTAACCGGAAGCAGCAGCAGCTGCCGAGGCAAACAGATGTGAAAGATCTTTCACAGCATTCCACGTGCCACTCAAAATGCATGCAGCAACATGAAAGGCAATAAATCAAAAGCCGCAACAACAAAAATAGCAGCAACAGCATATTAGTGGATGGGGCATGATGATGTAAAGCAAATGCTTTGATCAACTGTGTGTGTGTGTGTGTGTGTGTGTGTATGTGTGTGTGTGTGTGTGTGCGTGTGTGTGGCATCAACAATTTAATTTGCGCTGTGCTGAAAGCGTTTACATTGGGACAACATTAAACGACACTTAATGAATTTTCCATTAATTTTCGCTTTTTGCATTCACTCCTGTTCCAGCAGCCACACTTCAGCCATCTCCAATTACCTTCTTCAACCTCCCACATTTCCATAACATACGGCCACACACACACACACACACACTCACACACACACTGTGTGTGCGCGGAAGCGACGGCATCATAAATTGGCATGCAGTTACCAATGATGACAGCCTTTGGCTTTTTAATTAAATTCCTTTGGCTCACTACTAATGTACAGATATTGTATGTGTATGTGTGTGTTTATGTGTGTTTGTGTGTGTTCATCATGGAAGACGAGTCGAGAACAGTCATCCATTAAAGGAGCATTTGCAACCCGTTGATCACTGAGCAGCGCACAAAAGCTTTTGTGCACATTTAATTTATCTTTTGTTTCAATTGAAATTTCTGATTTTATTATATCCGAAATTGAAATGTGAGAAATGAAATGAAATCATGCAGAAAACAGTATATCAATTTTGTAATTTGATTATTACCTGTGACAGCTTCGACAACTGAGTTTCTTGGTTTTGTCGTTGCATCTCTCCTTTGACATTGATATAACAATTATTGCCAAAAGTCCTTGTTGAGGTCTAAAGGACAAACGGCTTTAAGCAATACATGGCTAATTAGCCTTGTGGCCTGTCAAAACTGTCGCTTTTGATTTCGACACGCAAATTTGTAGCGAACTACTGCTGTTTATGTCATTTTACCACAACATAAATCAAATTCAACACACACACACACACACACACACATAACCACTCAGCCACTTACACACACACACAGACACACACACACATCGGATGTGCCAGTGCAGCAAATATTTTATTGGCTTTACATTTGCATTTTATTTTTGCCAGAAATGCTTTTCAGCCATGTGGCAATTTACGTTGTATTCGAGTATTTTTTTTTTTTTTTGAGCGTGTTTTCGCATTTTGTCAGTGTTGGTCATATTTTCAAATTATGTTAATTTATTTATAACGTTTAATTTATGTGGGTATGTTTTTGATGACATCGCTGTGACTGTTGCCAACGGCCGCAACAAATTGTAATAAAATGCAGAAGACTCGTAAAAATAATGATGATATCAAACTTTGTTGTTCGGCAACAAATACGAGTTTTAAATTTATGTGCCACTTATTAACGCAAATAGTTTGCGTATTTTTTTTTGTTTTTTTTTGGTCTTTGGCCAACTTCAAAAGCAATATTTTTAATTGCTGACCAACCAAGTCGGATTTAACATTTCACACAAAAGCTTAAGCCTGCAGACAAAAACACATTCAATATTTTCTGTCGAATAAACACAATTTTGTATTTACAGAAGATTAGTTCTTATAGCAACTGAACCATGTATTCATCATGGGCTGTAAATGAAAATAAAAAATAAATAAAGAAACAAAAACACAAAATAAAAATAGACAGAAAAAAATGTATGTTTTGTGTGCATTCAACTGAGGCTGCAGCAACAGGAATCGATGTTTTTGACTACTGTGCAGATTACTGAAGTAGCTGAAAAATACGCACATCAACAACAGCAACAGCAACATGCAGCAACAGCAACATGCAGCAACAAGGACAAACCATAAGCCGTAAACCAAAGCGGAACAGCTCCTTGCTACCCCTTGTGGCATGTGTTGCAGCCGCTGCTGCTGCTGCTTTTGACGTACGCGCAATTTTCAGTCTCTTCATTTTGTTCGGCTTTGGCTCTCTGGCTATAGCCCCTTGTATAGCCTTGAACTGTACCGCTAACAAATGTCCAAAAAAAAAAAAAAAAAAAACCAAAAAAAATGGGGTAAAACAAAATTTAACCAAGCATGTTATAGTCGAGAGTGCTCGACGTGAAAATGCCCTGAATGAATTGGGGGAAAAAAATGCTAGCTGGACAAGCTTGAAATCATTTTTATTTTCCTTCTATTTTGTTTTTTTTGAAGTACAAGCAGAGCCATCTGCATGGTTAGGCTTTCATATGAATCACATATATATATATATATATATATATATAGATATATATATATTGTGTATTGTGCCTTTGTCCACTTAATATTTGTATCGATATATACGAAAGCACTTCATATATTTTTCAAGAGAGCATTTCAAATTGATGAGCATTGCAATAAAAGAATGCACTTAATCAACCTATAAATTGATATAGTCAGCCTTTGCTGGCCAATATCAGCTGCACAAATTGATAACAATTTTTTTTCAGCTTGAACTGCCAATGAAATTGAATTGAATTGAATGAAATGGAATGGAATTGAAGTAGAATGCAGGGTATTTGAAAGTGTTGTATCAAAGGCGAACAACGCTCCCCATTTATGTCAAGCTGAGTGCAGAAAGCTAAATTGATGTTGCAACGGCGTGGCAAGTAAATTGCATTCGGTGTGTGTGTGTGAGTGTGTGTCTGTCTCTTTTAGGTGTGTGCATTTTTTCTTAAACATTTGCTCGCTTTTTAATTTGGCCATTTTGGTAAGTTACGCTCACTTAATTCTCGCACACAAACACACACACATACAACACACACACAACACACATGCAGAGGTCCATCATAGCCACGCTTAACTCGATTCCATTCGTGTTTGTCTTGGCCAAAATAAATCAAGTCACACACAAAAGTATGCAGCACATTTTATTTATATTATATTTATTTAACAGTCATTCAGAAATGTTAATGACTTTCGCAATAACGAAATTAATTAAAAGTATTAAACTTTGTAGTTGTTGCACCACTGCATCCACCTTTTTGCGTTTGCAACCAAATATATATTCACTTTTTGTATGTGCATTTTTCCCTTATTTTGGTTTGAATTTCGCTTTGTATGCAGCACAAAATGAGAATTAATTAATTTCCAACTGGTTTTACGTACTGAGCAGCGCTGAATTTGGCGAATGACAGCGTTAATTGCTTAGCTGCAATGTTGTCCGGTTACCAAAAAAAAAAAAAAAAAAAAAATGGAAAGAAAAAAAATGTTTTCGGTTTTGCAAACAGTTACAGTTACTTGATATTTGATCGGTGTTGCTGCAGTTTGTGTTCTTCGCATTTTGGTAATGAGTTTAATTACATAATCGATGGGCTGCTGTTGTTGTTGTTGTTGTTGTTGATGTTGCTGTTGTTCTTGTACTAATTTGCATGGAACAAGCATTGATTTTTGGTTTGGTTTTTGCTAATATTCTCTACAAATTTGCCTGTCCTGTCCACTGTTGTCTGATTGTTAAAACACGCATTGATAAAATATTTATTTTAATTTGCATTAAATAATTACGAACATTTGCACAAATTCTCTTAGTGCATTGAATTTATTCAAATGCGTAAATTACAATTCATTGCACATTTTCTTAATGCAAATATATATTTTATTATTTTCCCCTAGGCATTTTCTTCCATACGTTATTGTAATCAATTAACTTGAATTGACTTTTTTTACGGCTAATTTACTTGATTGCTTAAAGTGATTAAGCCATATAAATATATTTATATATTTCCATTCAAATTGGCATTCATTGTGCTTGCTGTCAATTTCACAAATTCACATGGGCTGAAAATGTAAGAAAAAATTACTTTCATAACTGATTTCATTTTTGATTGAATGAATTTTATTAATTTTAATTCAAATTAAAACAATTCTCTTTGTTTCCATTATATTTGCTTGATTACTTCGATGTCAAAGGAAGTCGTTAGATGATTTCATCAACTATTTGAAATTACTGTGCATTAAATATAATTCACATAATTAAAGAGAAATTAATATTTTACATGAGTGAAGAAGATTAAAGCAAATATCTTTCCTACTTGAAAAGGTGACTTTTTCAGCCCGTGGAAAAATACTGATTTTTTATGGAAATCGATATTTTGCTGCATATTCCAAGCTGCCTGCTAATGACCGATAGATAAAAAAACGAACACTGATTCACACACACACACACACACACACATTGAAAAGAGATGTGGCTGGTGTGGTTTACTGTATTCAATTACAATTTCGTCCTAATTAACGACAGGACTGCGTTCGCGTGTCCCCACTGTCCCTTGCCCCAATGCTGCTCAATTAATGAGATTTTGTGGCAAATGAGCTTACAAATGTGCGGCGGAGAGGTTTCCACCATTTCCATTTTTCGTTTTCCACTCCATAGCGACAGATATTACAGAATACGGTTGCTCAGCTAACTGATTCAATTTGGCCATTCTTTCGACCCTCTTACTGCCTTACTCCATTACTCCAGTCAAATGCAGCTAATTGAATTTAGATGCGATTTATGTTTCAGAATGCAATTAAGCCGTTTTAATGGCATACATAAGTATTTACACACACACACATACATACACAGAGAGTCAACTAAATTGTTGATTCTTATCATTTTGTATATTCGTTGGATTTTTGGCTTCATGGTTATTGCCAAGCGCCAAAGTCTCCGTCTCCGTCGAACTGAAATCAAATTTACGATATGCCTGTTAATTGTCATTGCCAATCTTACTTCGGATCCATTAAATGTTTAACTGTTTAGTGGCATGGCAACAACAAGCTTAACGCTTTTGTTGTCTGGTTGGCCCTGAGCCAAGCTTGATTGGCTCAAAACTAAAGGCCAAAAGAGATGGACAATCCCTAAAAGAGAGTTGCATAATTAACCCAAATTGTATAAGTGCAGTGAATGAATGAAAAATCAAAATGTCAATTATAATTGACCAACTGAGTTGAGGGCCAATTTAAAATTAGAATTTCCCAAAGATGTCAACATATTTGTTGACATATTTCAACTTTGACAACTAATCCATGTGCCACATTACAGTTACGTATACGTAATATTTCAACGCAATCAACTCAAATAAATATGGCAAAAACAGAAAATTGTTTTCAACTTAAAGCTGTCAACTCAATTAAATTATTTGCTGTTAATTGAGTTAAACATAATAAATACAACAAAACTGAATAACTGCCCACCTGAAAAAGAGGTTAAACAATTTATAATTACTTAATGATTTAGTGTTTGGTTAATTGGATGGCTGAGTGCATTTTGCATTTGCATTTGATACGCTAATTATGCCTGCATTCGAAGCAAATTGTGTGTTAATCAATAAAAGCAGAGTCAGCAAAATTGGCTCGGCATATCCTATATATATATATATATATATATATAGACAGATGAATGCTTTACATATGCAACACATATCTGATGATGATATTGTTGTTAATATTGTGCCACTTGACTCAGATAACCAGCTATTTGTTGGGGGGGGGGGGGGGGTGTTGAGGGGGAACACAAGACAAGACAAACTTCAACAAACATACAAATTTCGTGTTGTTCTTCTGCCAGTTTGTGTATAACAATATTTATGAAAACTTTATAATTAAATGCCTCATGGCCATTGAAATTCAGTGAACAGGCAAAATGTAGTTTAATCAGCAGCTAATGAGCCATTCAAAGCACACACAGAGACACATGTGTGTGTGTGTGTGTGTGTATGTGTGTGTGTGTTTGTTAACTAAAAGCTAAATTTAGTTTTCCGATACATAGCATTAGGCGGTTTAGATAGTTAAGCAAGTCGATGGAGAGACCAGCCTCAACAACATCAAAAAAAAGGTTCTCAAACTGGAAAACATTACAGGATGTTGCTGCTGCTGCTGCTGTTGCTCATGTTGCTGCTGATGTTGCTGCTGCTGTTGCTAATGTTGCTGCTCTAAATTGGGGGCGTAACAATTGTGCAACAGCCCAGTCTTAATTCAATTGTTTATACCGCTGCCGGCGGCGCATTTAGGACTGAATTCTGGCTAACACATAATACCCATTAGTGGTGATGTACTGCAGGCAATACACACACACAAGTGTATATGTGTAGATGGTGTGTGTGTGTGTGTGTGTGTGGCAGTATCTGCATTATGTAGCGCCCCAAAACAGTTGAAGAGCAACTGCTATTTGCACACTTTGTTTGATTATAGCCAACTAAAATCAAAGTTCAATTTAACTGAGGATTGCTGCAGCAAAAAAAAAAAACAAAGACCAAAATGCCTAAAAATTCAAATGAAAGTTGCCAACAAACATATTTAGGGCAAATTCAAGGGAAAATCGTTGGCCAATTTTAGAATATATTTTGTGTCAGCTTAATAAAAACGTTGCTTTACAAATCTAGAAAATGCTGATAAAGTGGAATTTTTTTTCAAATAGATTAATGGCTCTTTTTATACCCTAAAATTAAACCAGTTTAATTCATTTTTTATTGCCTGCCACATGATGGTATTTTTTTTTTTGCGTATTTTGTGACTGATAAAAAGTGACATTAAATGCGCTGCCTGACCAACTGCGCATGTTTAATTGAGCTTAAAACAAGGCTCACTCACAGATACCAAAAAAAAAAAAAAAAAAAAAAAAATAGAAAAAAGATGGCAAAAACAAGCAGTTGGAATGGCCAAAAGGGAAGCCAACTTAAAATGTGTTTGCTTAGCCCATTTGACAGAAATGACTTTGTGACACAAAAGTTTGAGCCACGCCATGTCCCGGCCAAGCCACAACAGCAACAAACAACAAATGGAACAAATAACCCAACATATTTAACCTTTACACACATACATTATATTTTTTTTCATGTGTGTGCGTGGGTGTGTGCGCTTGTGTGTGTGTGTGTGCCTAAATGAGACGTGTGTGAGCATAGGAGAAATTATTTTTACAATTTCAATGCCAACGCGTTGAGGCCCAAACACGCGCAAAGGCCGAGTGCCTATGCCACTGCCGCTGCCACCTGCCACCTGCCACCTGCCACTGCCTGTGTCTGTGGCCCGTTGCGCAGTGGGGCAGTTAGAGAACAGTAGATGGATGGATGGATGGATGGTTGGGGTGTGCAGCGGTCACTGGGTGGCCGCAGGGCTTGTGTGGGTGAACTTACTCGTGGCATGAGTAGCCGCTGCCGTTGCTGTTGCCGTTGCTGCTGCCGTTACCACAACTGTAACTGGAACTAACGTCAGCGTTGACTTAACTAAAAATATTTATGCGACGCCTTCTCAACTTGCACCAATCCGAGCTGTGTGAAGCATGAAGCATGCGGTTTGGGCATGGGGGTTTGGGGATTGGGAGTGGCTTTAGCGGTAAAACTTAAATTACAACAAGCTCAGCGGAGTGTGCAAACAAATGCCGTTGGGGTCGGGGGCACACACACTCACACACCCCGGTGTTCGGTGTGTTTGCAAGCGCTAAAAAATCAAAAAAAAAAAAAAAAAAAAAACACTAAAAATGGAAATAAAAATGAAAATGAAAAATACTAATAGAAAGTTTCCACAAAGTTATTTGGCGGAGCACGCACAATATATGTTCGCACAAGGGGGGTGGGCGGCAGGCGGTAGGGGGTAGGGGGTAGGCGGTAGGCGGTAGGCGGAGTCGGTGCGATGTGACCTCGCGTCAATGCCGTATTAAAAAATCATTTTCAATAAAGTGCACGGCTGCAGCAATTCACACACATCCGTACACACATCCGCACACACACCCACACACACACCCACACACACACACGCACTGAACGAACGCAAACACAAGTCGATTGGTTGCATTTAGCTGGCATTCGCAAGCACTTGGGGCGTGCCCCGATTGCATTTGAAATCACTGCCCCAACAGAGCACAAACTGCAGCTGTCATCTCCTGTAGGCGTGGCCAATTTCCGCCTTTCCCGATCCAATCGTTTTTGGCAACAAATTGAATGTGTGTGTCGAACCCGATAAATGCCAACGCCAACGTCCAGCAAAATGTCAGCACAAACAGCCAGCAAACTAATAACAAGCAGCCAACAGGCAAATTTAAGCCAGGTTGTTATTAAGACAAGATTTGCACAGCTTAAATTTCCCTTCAAAATAATCTTGTACAATCAGCTTTCGTTTACTTACATTATTTATTATTATTAAGTAATTTGCCTAACACTACTGATTGATAGATTGAGGTAATAGGAAACAAGTAAGAATGCAGTTGTCGAATGAGCTCGAGTACGATGTAAACTCGAAATCCTTGCTAGAAATATTCAAATTTTTTTTTTGGCACACAGATTTGACCAGGCTTAGTCATTTGTTATAGCACTGAAGAGTAAAAAAAGGAAAACGAACTGATTTCTGATTAACTCGATGATTCTGCCTTTAAAATTGTGGCTTTTATTGCTATCGCACATCGAAATGTATCGATATTCGAGAAACGGAGTCAGTTATCGATAAGATAAAGCAAACGTGATCTGAATATATATATGAGAATCTATATTAAAACTATCTATCTCCAACTTTTATAGACAAACTGAAAGATCATGATCAAAAATATATATATATACTTTCTGTGATCGGAGATGCTTTATTCTGCCTTTTACATACATTGGCATAAAAACCATTTTTTTTTATCCATTTTCAATGGGTTCAAAGTACAAAAAGTACATTAACAGATTGTCAGATAACTTTAGCATTGATTGAAATTAAGTTGCCAAAGACAATATTATAAAAAGTGCATTTCAGATATGAATAACACACATGGATAGAGATGTGGCACATCCACACATACTCGTTGCGGCTTGTGCTTAACTTGCCGCAATTTTAACGATGCCACCCATTAAGTAATACATTGAAAACAAAACGTGGCCTTCAACGATGTTATTGTTGTTGTTGTTGTTACTGTTGTTGCTGATAAGATTGACAACAAAGGCAACCGTTTTGCGTTCAATATGTGAGATGGCATCTTGTTGTTAATGTTTTGTTTATTGTTATTCTTGCTATGGATGATTCTCTAATTGCATTCCTCAAGGATAAGCGCATGTAAAGTTAACAATAGAAAACAATTCGCGTCCTGTGCGCATTTGTGTGTGTGTGTGTTACAATAGCAAAAATGTCAAGTTTAATTGTTTGCCTGTCATTAGCCCACACACACACACACACACACACACATACACACACAGCCACAAGCTCAGGGGAGCCGCGCTTCTGTTTTATTTCTCTTCTTATTTCTGCTAATTTTATACAATTAAATTTGCTTTTCATTTTAGCCACACATGCATGTGTGCCTGCTTGCGTGTGTATGTGTGTGTGTGTGTGTGTTGTGTGTGTTTGGCAGCGTTTAAACAAAGGAATCAAATTCTGTTACAATAAGTTGCGGTGCGTGTGTATTTGTGGCAAGCTCTCTCAAGCGAAGCTTTTAAACAGCCTCACGCTCGGTTGAATATGTTTTGATTAAGCCAAGTAGAACGAACACATTTTAGTCAGGCCAAGCCGCCACCGAGCCAACAGCACGGGTCGAGACGAGATGAGTCGCACTGGGTCGGGCTGGATCGGGCTGGTCGGTATTTTGGGGTCGGTTTGGGGTTTGGACTCGTGCTTGGCGGCGTTGCCTGCCTATACTCAGGGCACCCAAGAGCCCAGCCATTGCCCATAGCTGTCTATCTCAGTTGCACTCGTACTGCCTCTCGCTCTCTCTCTCTCTCTCCCTTCTCGCTCTTTTATGCTTTCTCATTCGCACGCTTGCCTGTGAAAGTGTTTGTGTATGTGTTTCTTAAGTGCGCTTGTGTGTGTGTGTGTGCGGTAGGCACGTTTATATACTCCAGCGACCAAACAAATGGCGAACTTACAGTTACTCACAGGCAACAACAACAAGAACAACAGCAACTGCTGGTCAGGCAGAGTCTGTCTCTGCGTTTGACGTCAACGTCGGCGTCATCGCTACTGCGACTGCGACTGCGACTGCTGCTGCTGATAATGTGCCGTTTTTTTTTTACATTTCCCTTTAAATGACAACTAAGTGGCCAGAAAATGGATAGGAGTAATCTATCTTTCTCGCTCTCCCTCTCTCTCCTTCTCATCTCTCTATCTCTCTCATCTCTCTTTCTCTCTGTCTGCCTATCTTTATCACATATCAAATTCGCACGCACAGCTCGCCTTTGCAGCGCACAGTGGGGCAGGCAACCAATTAGGCAATTCAACTCGTTATTATAAATTGTGGGGTTACTGCAATTTCTGCAGCTCAACTTTTACTTTTAATTTTATCCTGATTGCTCCATTATTTTATTTAAGACGCAGCTGTTATTGCATTCTACTTCAGCTCTTTGAGCAATTATTTAAATTATAGGCTAATAGATTCATATTGATTTTGAATTATGCGTTATTTATTCTAAGGCCAATTTAAAAAAAAAAAGGAAAAGTATTTCATCAAAGTATGGCATTTTTATTTAAAACTTTAACTGCACAGCTTGGATTTCTATGTCGACTGACTTCGAATTGAGCTAATAGATTCAGATTGTTTTTCAATTATGCGTCATTTATAAAACTCCAAATTGGGTAAAGGGAAAGTATTGCAAATAATTGAAAGTAGTAATATAGCATTATTCAAACAGTTTGTATTATCTTTTAGTAGGGCAAATAGTAAATCATATTAGAGCTATTCCTTAGTCAATATAGTTCCTATTTCCAAAATGTAATAATAAAAAAAGCAGAGTAAAATGAGTAAAAATTCTTTACAAATTTCAAATTGATATTTCAAAGCGTATAAAATTGTTTAATTCAAGTGCTGCTCACTGTGCCATTGTGTGAATGATTATGTTCTACATTCACACACACACACACACACACCTATCTATCCTATCTATATAAATATATCTGTGTGTGTTTGTGTGTGTGTTATATGGATATGTAGAATTATGGCCTATGCGTGAGGCCTTGCCAAGTCTGGTTTTATTTAGCAGTGGGTGCCTTTGGGGTTTCGGTTTTTAGTTTGACTTGACATGCATCAGCATCATTATTTTGTGCTTTTAATGTTTTATTTAGCCCGGTTGCCAACAGCTATACGGCAATACATCTCTCACACACACACACACACACACACACACAAAACGGACGAAGAGTTGAGCTGGACGTGCTGCAAGGATGGGGAGTGGATACTTACTGTCTGGGCTACGTGCCGTTTGCACACATTGTGTGTGTGTGTGTGTGTGTGTGTGTGTGTGTGTGCGTGTGTGTGTGTGCGTGTGTGGTGTATGTGTGTGTGTGTGTGTGTATGTGTCCGTTTGTGCGTGTATTGGTGCTTGTGTGCTATTTGCAACGAAACACTCAAACAACATTTAAAAAGGCCTCATTTTCATGAGTCGTTGCTGTATATTTATATATATATATATATGTATGTATGTATATATATATATATATATGTATATGTATAGGATAAGTTTGTGTGTGTGTTGCCACTCGGCACATAATTGTTTGAAACAAATGTAGTGCACACATACTTAAGTGCTCATCCTTATGTGCGAGTGAGTGTGGCATGTGTGTGTGGCTATGTGTGTTTGTGTGACTGTGTGTGTTGCTGTGTGCGATATTTTATTAGGCCATTCAGTTGGCCAGTCATTTAGCCAGTCAATCAGAGAGCGGTTGGCCAATTAAAGTGTTACTGCTCGCTGGCCAAAAAGAAGAAATGCTTCAAACGCTTTGCTGAGGCAATGAAACTGCCAACTTATAAATAGCTAATGATTGAGACCCTTATCACCCCAACTCCCAACCCCCCACCCCCCTCGTCAAATCCAATATATGCACATGAATATTTATAGGCAAGTTGCCACTAAGCGATTACGGATGCGAATGCGATTGCGGATGCGGATGCGGAAATGGATAAAGAAACTGATACGCGCATTTAGATATAGTGAAGGAAAAAGGGGGGGGTAAAAAACGATGCATATTAATCAGAGCATTTAGGGTTGACTCAAGTGTAAAATGTCAACCTGCTCTTTATAGATCTTTGGGTGCTAAATGTGCTCATTACGCATACGCCAAGTGGTGCGCTTTGTGGCAGCCAGCTTGAAGATTGATGCAGCGAATGTATTTCAAAACTTTTATGCGCCCACTCACAGGCACTTGTGTGGGGGTGTGTGTGTGGGTGTGTGTGTGTGGGTGGGTGTGTGTGTGTAACTATTGCTCCAGTTCTTGTTTGAGTGTGTGTGTTATTGTGTGTTGTTTTGTGTGTGTTTCTGTATGCATCAGTCAGGTGTCAAAATCGAAGCCAAGGCTTTTTGCTTGTACTCAATTTACATGCCTTCACGCACACTCGCCCACACACACACACACACACACACACACCCACAAGCAACTGCCACTTGAAGCAACTCAATGTTTCTCGATGATGATGATTATTTTCTTGTTGTTGTTGTTTTTATTGTTGTTTGAAATGGCCCGAAAATGGCACAAATTCAAAAATGGAAGAGAAACATTTTGTATCAATTAGAGACAATTATGAAGACAATGCTAAAATTCAACAAACTTGTTTTTCATTTGTTCTCTTCAATTTTATTTGTGTTTCTGCATTTATACAAAAAAAAAGAAAAACAAAGAAGAAATTTAATTAAAATAATAATTTGGAGTATTAAAATATGCAATCAATATTAAAATTATTTGTTATTCTTGTATTGTTGCAGGCCTACCCAAATCGAGATATAACCAACATTGTGGAATCATCGCATTATCAGAAGATTGGAGGATGGTGTCGCCAGGGTGCACTGAATGCGGCCAAGTGCAAGGGAGCCCATCGCTGGATTAAGCCATTCCGTTGCCTGGGTAAGTCATAACTGAACTGTGAGCGATATATATTTGTGTATGTGTTGTTTGTTTGTTTAACTGTTTGTTTGTTTGTTTAAACTGTGACCAATGTGAACCAATTGCTTGCTATTTGCTAATGCTGCACACAAACTGACAATCGGCAACTCGTTTGGCTTCAGAAGGACCATTCCAATCGGACGCGCTGCTGGTGCCCGAGGGTTGCCTCTTCGATCATATACACAACGCCTCCCGCTGCTGGCCATTTGTTAGATGGAATCAGACCGGTGCCGCCGCCTGCCAGGAGCGTGGCATGCAAATGCGCAGCTTTGCCATGTTGCTGCCCTGCGGCATCTCACTCTTCTCTGGCGTCGAATTCGTCTGCTGCCCCAAGCACTTCAAAAGTGAGTATATGCAACCCTCTCCCTTCTCTCTCTCTCTCTGTCTATCTCTCTTTCTCTGTCTCTGTGTGTGTGACAATTTGTATTTGCTTCCAGTTGCGTCATTTATCCATTACTAATCCCATAATTCAGTTCAATTAAATCCAATTATTAATTACATTTACCACAACTGCAATTTGAAATTTATCTTTTTTGGATTTATTTACTTTGCATGAAAATGGAATTCAATTAAATTTGAATTGTTATTATTTACTTTAGTATTTAATTAACTAAATGTAAATTTTGTCTTCTTGTAAAATACAATTTATTCCAATCCCAATTCCAAATTATCCCAACTATTATTAATATTTTCACTTTTGGACACTTTGTTGCCACTTGCAGCCGATGAGATACGTGTGAAGAAGACCGATATTCCGGTGATGCCACCAGCGCAGCTGAACAGCGCCAACGAGGAGCTTAGTGTGAGTGACGATGATGAAAGCAATGATTCCAACTACTCAAAGGATGCCAATGACGATGAGCTCGACGATGAGGATGACCTGATGGCCGATGATGAGGAGGACGAAATGGTAGCCGATGAGGCAGCCGCTGTGGGCGCCACGGGTGCCGCGGCCAGCGATGCCAACAGCAGCGCCATGGATGACATCAATGCCGAGTACGAAAGTGGTGAGGACAGCGACAACTATGAGGAGGATGGCGCCGGTTCGGACAGCGATGTGGCTGGCATTGCCGATGCCTGGGATCCCAATGGCAGCTCCAGCGGTGCCAAGCCACCAACGGCAATCAAGTCGCCCATCATATCCATGTTCTCGTCGCCGGCCAGCCTCACCGAGCAGGTGGGCAGCAAACCGATTGCATTCAAACCGGAAGTTTCCACTGGCACCCCTCAATTATCGGCTGCTGCTGCCGCCGCTGCTGCTGCTGCCGAAGCCGCTGCTGCTGCAACTGCTGCAGCAAATGCTGGCGTGAATGTGGGCGCACCACCATCGACGGCACAACCCACCTCGGATCCGTATTTCACCCACTTCGATCCGCACTACGAGCACCAGAGCTACAAAGTAAGTCAGAAAGTAAGTGTTTACGTTGAGGGCGCAGGTTTATTTATCAAACAAAAAACAAAACGTATTCTAAACAAAGGAAGCCCAACAGCGCCTTGAGGAATCACATCGCGAGAAGGTCACACGCGTGATGAAGGACTGGTCTGATCTGGAGGAGAAGTACCAGGACATGCGTCTCGCCGATCCCAAGGCAGCTCAGAGTTTCAAACAGCGCATGACGGCCCGTTTCCAGGTTTGTCCTTCACATATCCACCACCCACAACCACACCCCCCACCTCCACCCCCGTCCCCATCCACACCTATCCGATGCAAGCTGCAAGCAATCTAATCCTACCACACCCAAAACCCCCTCAAAGTTGTACTAACTTTTTTTAGTTCTGGCTATCTCTATCTCTGTCTCTATCCCTGTCTCGGTCTCTATCTCTATCTCTTTCTATCTCACGCACCAAACTCACTTTAATCAAAAATATATAATAATAATAATAATAATAATAAACTTCTTATGCACATCTTATTATATACTTAACTACTTACAAATATATACCTACCTAGGTGTGTGTGTGTGTGTGTATTTGTGCGTGTGTTTCTGTGTTTTGCAAGGGGTGGGGCACACACACCTCTTAAGTAGCTGATCAATTTATCACATCCCTACTTAAAATTACTATTATTTATAATTAGATTTTTCTATTTCTATTTCTATCAATATCGATATTTATCGATATATATCAATATCATTCATAATTAGTGTTGTCTTTTCATTTGCTTAAGTTCAAAGCACATTTCCAATGCACCTGTAGCTCTCTACTTGACTACTCTTTGTAGTATGTAAAAATAAACATATATATATATATATATTTATGTATGTATATATGTATTTGTGTCTGTCTCTGTATGTGTAAACGTAGTTGTGATTTTTTCTCTTTGTGTATCCATGTATGGCAAATGGGAGCGAAAGAGGCATCAGATTGTAATCATAATAATTATAATAACAATTATAACAATAACAATAACAAGCATAATGATTCATAAATCGTACTCGCTATAACGAAAGCAAAAAAAAAAAAAAAAAAATACTCATTTACCAAAGTACAGCAAACAAACAGAAATTAGATGCAAATTCAGTTATTATAGTTCAAAGTGCTTTCGTAGTGCAACCGATTGGCTTTTTTTAATGTACTCGCATTTTCATTTCTGTCCAACAATCAACTAACGTCAACAAAACCAACACAAACCCAACTAACTTCAAATCAACATACATCAATGACACTTGCCCTCTCACTCTAACTAACACAGAACAACACACACACACAGGCACACACACTCACACTATGTGCTGTGTATGAGCTCCGCTTTAGTGCTAAACAACCAAAAATAACATTTGCCTTACTGAATAAATTAAAAAAAAAAAAAAAAATTGCAATATCAAGGAATGAATAGCTTATATAATACACAATTATATTATATATATTTGCATATGTATATATGTATAGCTCATGCCACATCTTAAGAACTAAACTCCAACTCGCAGCTCTCCGATTTGAATGGATTTAGTCATCGATGTAGATACACAAACGATATTTGTTTTAAACTCTTGATAATAATCGATAATCTTTGCGTATTTCGTGTATCATTCAATTCATTGGAAATTCACACAATCGATCATATTTTTTTCAACTACTCACAGCACTGTGAATTGTCTGTCGCAATTATGAAATGAGACATATATGACACCGATCCCGATCCCCTACACATATACCACCACTATATATAAAAACAGATTCACAGACACGCAACTTAACTAACGACAACTGCAAGTTATAGCCATAAAAAACTGAACACAATTTAGGCAAACGTAACTGTACTTAATAATCGAGAAACAAAAAAAAAGAAAAAGAAACTCATTTGCAATCGAATTCGAAATCGATTTTACTATCGATAGATCAAACAAACGAAACGATAGTATCAAATTCCAACTTCATGCTGATAATCTTTCTCTCTTGGTGTGCAATACGTCTTTAAATGGGAATGTAATTTTAGACTTCTGTTCAGGCACTCGAGGAAGAAGGCAACGCCGAGAAGCACCAATTGGCGGCCATGCACCAGCAGCGCGTCCTTGCCCACATCAACCAGCGGAAGCGTGAGGCGATGACCTGCTACACCCAGGCCCTAACGGAGCAGCCACCGAATGTGAGTAACCCGAATCTGACCAATTTCAACCAATCGAACAATTGATCAATTCACCAAGCGACCAATTGACAAGGTGACCAATTTCAACAAGGTGACCAATTTCAACAAGGTGACCAATTTCAACAAGGTGGCCAATTTCAACAAGGTGGCCAATTTGAACAAGCGATGAAACAATTCACTGACCCAATCATTTGCCACGTCCACGCCAGAAATTCTTGGCTTAACTATGACTTTTGTTGATTTATTAGTGATGTTATATATACGAGTATATATATATATATATATATCGCTGATCCATGATTATGAATGAATTGTGAATGTTAAGCAGACTCTTCATAAAAGTTAATTTCTTGTATCAACTTGGAGGTAAATTAGAAGCAAATCAAATGTCGGACTTATATATTTCATCCATTTCAGTTGGATATTGAATATATATAAATGTTGCAGTAGGTAACTGTGCAACACTGTGTTGCAGCTTAAATGCAATGCAATCCTCTGTAGAAATGGTCGGGAAAGGGGTGTAGAATCTAGTCACTAATACAAATAAAGTTTTAGTTTTATATTGATATTGAGATGGGATCAATTGCAGGCACATCATGTGGAGAAGTGTCTGCAGAAGCTGCTGCGTGCTTTGCACAAGGATCGGGCTCATGCTTTGGCCCACTATCGCCATCTGTTGAATTCGGGCGGACCGGGCGGTCTCGAGGCGGCTGCCTCAGAGCGACCACGCACATTGGAGCGCCTAATTGATATCGATCGTGCTGTTAACCAATCGATGACCATGCTCAAGCGTTATCCGGAATTGTCGGCCAAGATTGCACAGCTGATGAACGATTACATTTTGGCCTTGCGCAGCAAGGATGACATACCCGGCTCGTCGCTGGGCATGAGCGAGGAGGCAGAGGCTGGCATTCTGGACAAGTATCGCATTGAGATTGAGCGCAAGGTGGCCGAAAAGGAGCGTCTTCGTCTCGCCGAGAAGCAGCGCAAGGAGCAACGTGCCGCTGAGCGCGAGAAATTGCGCGAGGAGAAGCTGCGCATGGAGGCCAAGAAGGTCGATGACATGCTTAAGTCGCAGGCGGCCGAGCAACAGCAGCAGCAGCAATCCCAACAGCAGCAGCAGGCCCAGCAGCAGCAGCAGCAAATGCTGGAGAAGAACAAGGACCTAAAGGGTGCCAGTGGCATCAATGGCAACGGCAATGGCAATGGTGATCTGGTAACTGTGCCCAATCTTCATCTTGATACAACAAAG